>OZ001351.1:24720568-24956167 GCA_963924055.1 Drosophila limbata
AAAGCAATAAAAGTGACAGCTAAAGTTGAGTGCGGGCAAAGGCTTTGGTTGGCTATATGAAGAACATGAATGGCAAAGAACAAGAATGACGAACGAGGCAGCAGAAAGGGAGAAGGAGACGAGAAAAGAGAAAAGAGAAGAAGATAGAGTAAGGCATTTTTGGTGGTTTGGTGCAAGATGTCAGCGACTGACAGCGTAAAAAAACTTTTCCTTTTCCACACGAAAGTTGACGATTCCTTTGGCATTGCCGGCAAAGCTTCTGATAAAAAGCTAAGGGAGACAAGAGCGCATATGTGTGTGTGTGTGTGTGTGTGTGTGTGAGTGTGTGGGCTAAAATCTGTCTGCAAATTTAAATAAATATGTATTTATAGTAGAAAATATACTGGAGGAAAAACTGTCTGTGCCTTTGTGCCACTTGTGGCACCTTGTAAAGTGAACTCTCTGTTTGAGTGCACTTCTGATATTAAACTACAATTTCTCCTTCTCATTCTCTTTCATTTCATTCCATATTTGTCCTTATTTCCATCATCATTTTCATTTTGATTCAAGCTTTGTGATTTCACTTTTAAGTTGACATACTTTAAAAATCAATCGAATTGCATAATTTTATGAATTAAATTGTGACGATTATTTGTTGATTGCTTTATTTTATGCGACAAGCTTTGAAAATTCGTTTGAAATAGGAATGAAACAGAATTAAAAGTTTCGCCTATAAAATTTCTATGTCACCTACATACATACATACATACATATGTCGTTTAATCATTTGGTAACAAATTATTTAAAAATAATAAAAATGTTTATTATTTGATTACAAACAGCTAAAGTTAATCGGACGACAAAAAATGTCTACTTCCGAGAGTATTTATTGGAAAATTGCCCAACAAAAATATCTTGCATTTATCTAAATTACAAGTCATGGAGGAACATTTAAAGCAGGGATTAAAACCGAAACGAATATCGGTTTCAGTTACGGTTTCGGTTATGTTCGGTGAACCGGTTTTTGTATGTTTCGGTTTTGAAATACCGGTATGGTTTCGGTTCACAAAAAACAAATTTTTTTTTGCGAAAATATAGTTATATTAATATTATAATAATAATAATTAAAGCGGCATTACTTTCTTAATGTTTCATTCACACATTTCTTTCACATATTCTTGTTTAATGTAGTTTAGTTACATTTTAACAATTTTAATATTTCATTTAACAAATTTGTATTATTTGCAATGAAAATTCGATCATGAATATCACAAAAAAAATTAAAAATTAGACATAAGAAAATTAAAATAAAAATTATTAATGAAAAATAATATTTTTTTTGGATGTATGAAAAACCGAAATTAACCCTTATAAATGAAACGGTTACTTTACTTAACGGTTATTTCGGTTTGCAGAGTTTCGGTTTTAAGGTTTCGGTCAAATGAAAATTTTTTTTTCGGTTACGGTTTCAGTTACGGTTTTAAATTGCAATTGGTTTTTACCGGTTAAAGGTTACGGTTTCGGTTAAGGTTTTAATCCCTGATTTAAAGTAATTAAAAAGTTGCGTTTAAGATTAGCAAACGGAAATTATTTATATATATTTTGCATCGCAAGTAAATCCAAGTATTTTCTCTCTTTCCCTTCAGTCAAAATCTAAATCTTTTCCGTATTCGATTTGCAGCAAACTTTAAATAATTTAATAGGTTTACTTTTGCAATTTGAGAGGCAATTTCAATATGATAATCGAGTATGACATATACTCGATATGATATTCGATTTTCCAGATGATTAAATCAAGAGTTAAGCATTTGAATATGCCAACTGTCGGGAAAAACGCCCCAACCCATTGAGCCAATAAGGGGGAAACCAACTCAAACAACTCGCATTTCCACAGAATCCGATGTAACTGTATATTAATATGAGTATTCATTCTTATTCACTTCTCATAACTTCACTTTGCCTTTTTTATTTATTTATTTTTTTTTTTGGTTACGCTTGAGATTACAATACAATTTGCCGTATGAATATTATTGAGTGATTCTTTTTTTTTTTTGATGTGTGTGTTGGCAATATATATTCGATATATATGCATGTACGTGTATTCGATATACATATGTACAATAAGCTAGCAATTTGTATTGTTCGATATGTACAACTCTCGTGGCGTCTCGACTGCCAAACGGAAATGCCTTATTAATGAATTTGTTTGGCCACACACTCATACATTCATTCATACACACTCACACACTCAATCACTCGCACACTCATTCAGCTAGCATGTCTGGATTACAGTGGAGATGCTGTGCAGTTGATTCACACATATCAAATGTCAAAAGATTAATATTTGATAAATCGATAATTGCAAGAACAAAAAAATATATTGAAATAAAAGGGGCTTTCCTTTAAAAGTCGATTTTTAACGTATTTCAATTTGATCATTTTCATTTTGATGTATATAAAAACTTTTTAAATATTGTTGAACAAATGTCATGCTGGAATATTAAAAGAAAATAAATTAATATCTATGAAATACCCAAAAGATAATCATTTTTATAAATGCAGAAACTTTCACAATTCTATCTTTTTAAATGTTGGAATGCAACTCTTTGATTTAATCTCAAAAATTATTTTATGTTATTTATATATAGTATTAATAAAATATATTGAAAACACCAAAGCCAAAACAAATGCAAAATACAATTTTAAACCGATATTTATTTAGAAAAGTAGAGTAGAAAAAATCTAAAATTGAATTAATTTCGAAGGGAATTGGCTTTTGAAAATTAAAAACGTTAGAAAACGAAATTATTTCTATCCAATCTTCAAAATTTCTCATTTTGTTAAAATATTAAGATGATATTTTTACTAAAATGTACCAGAATAATCAATATCGTATAGAAAGATATACAGAAATTGAAATACCTACATTATTTAATAAACATAGGTGTATCGCATTTAAATATTTTGGTTTTAAAAATTTAATAAAATTTTAAATATTCTGGTATGTGATAACAAAAGAAGAAAATGTTGGTTTTTTTTCGCTAGCAAAATTGGCCCAACTTATCAAAGATAATACTTGACACAGTTAGGAATACCCCCAATAATAAATGAATATGCCTAAAGTAAAGCAATTTCGGTTTCACATTGGCAGATTTGACTGTATTTTTGGCTTTATTTTGTGGCCACGCACAATGTGCGCATTGTTGTCATCAACAATGTTGTTGTTGTTACTGTTGTTGCTCTTGTGGTTGTTGTTGTTGATGTTGCTGCTGATGCTGCTCTTGTGGTTGGCGGTTCGTGGTTTTCACTGTAGCCTGACAGCGACAGCAACTCCAAACGCACTTTGTGCCATAAATCATTTGGCAGCTCAACCGCTGCCTGCTTATAGCAAATTTATTAATTCATTTTTGCCTCTCTCTCTCTCTCTTTCTGTCTCTTTCTGTAGCTTGGGATATTGGCAACTCGGTGCAGGACGCGTTTGTCATTGCCGTCGAGGAGCACGCACGGGAGCGTCTACAGCGATTGGCGGCCCTGAATCGCGTAACGCCCGTGGATATAACACAGCTGTCGAAGAAGGTAAGTGCAAGTCAACCAGGTGCAGCCAACTTAATGATACTGAGCGTTGCCAGATCCTCAGGATTGAAAAAGTAAACTTAAGCGGGAAAAAAAATTAAAAAGGTTGATTTTTTATTAGTTAAAATGCTAGTGACACTTTAGCGTTGCCACCTGGTCCTTGTTTTTAATGGGTAATTCCAGATAGTCGGCATTCAGGGAGCAAACACAATTTACAAGTTGGTCAACTTTAGCTGGGCATCTTAAAAGGCTGTTTTTAATTTGTTAACATGCCAACTATACTACACCGTTGCCACCTGGCTTAATTTTGCTTGCGGGATGTCAGATCATCGGCATTGAAAAAGCAATCTTTATTTACAGCTTGCTTAACTTGAATACCAATTCATATAACTTGAGCGTTGCCACCTTGTTTATTTTTTTCAACCGTCTGGTCAACCAACTTAAAGATTAACATTATTAATTATTAATAACTACCATTACTACATATCAAATAGTTGGAAAATGTCTTACCAGCATTGCCACCTGGCAAAATATCTATCTTTGTTAAATTAAGTCGAGTCAGATTTGTATGTAGTTTATCAAATGATTAACATTGAGTCGCTGACCACAATAATGTCATCATAATTTACATAGCTGACTGGCAACCTTGTTTAAGCAGCATCCCGCTAAGCGTTGCCACACCTTAAAAAATCTGCGAGTGAAACAGGAAGCAAGCTCAACTTGCATTTAACTTTATTGACTTTAAAATATGCCGAAACTTTACGGAACTTGTGAATGAATGGAATCGAATGGAATGAATCGCCTTGCAATCGAATGTGAATCGAGTGCGACAGGGGGAGGAGCCATAAAAGTCGGCAACTTTTTTTGGGCAATCGAAACATTTTTGCAGACTGAAAATTGAAACTGAAATTTGTGTTGCACTCGACAACACACACACGCCACACACAAGCACAAATACAAACTTGTCAATATTAATACCATGTAGTGTACTTATATAAAATAAAATATCGAAGAAACCAGTCGAATTCCCCGCTTCCCGCTTCCCGCCTTCCCCAAAAACACAACTGACCGACGTACCAGTCCACAAAAAAGAGCACAAAAAATGAGGAAATAGTCGCAAATTCAATTAAAAATTCAACAAACATAAAAAATAACAGAAAAACAATAACAAAAGTCATACGGAAAGCAAAATAGAAACTAAATGTTAAACAAAATGTGAGACAAACGTTGTATAAACTTGAAAGAAAGAAAAAAAAATAACAGAAAAACAAAATGCGAAATGCGAAAATAACAACAGTTAAAAACGAAAAAATTGAAAAGTTTTCGCTGCTCGACGTGCAGTTACCTTTTAAATATACGTATTTTATATTGAAGTATGTTTAATTTAAGGGAATGTAGATAAGGTAAAATTGCAGTTCTCAGATAAGGCGTACCGTCTTTATTCAGTCACAAACGCTCTCACAAGTTTATCATGCCCCAGTTGGCAACGCTGTCAAGTACAGGGCATAAAAAAAATTTAAAACAAAAAGTGAAAAAAAGCGAGAAATGCAAAACTGAAACTGCAAATAAAATTCAAGTTATGTGGGTAACTGAAAGTGAGTGGGCACTGTAATACCCCAGCATGAGCATGAGTATTTAAATGAGTGTGTGTGAGTCTATTCAAATGCGATTGACAGCTGCAAATGATTATTAAGGTGTAGCATGATCTTAAAATTGCTGTACTTTGCATGTTTTGCAAATGTATGGTATTTCATAAAATGAGTGCACTCACAGAAAGTATTCAAAAGCAAACAATTTACGTTAAATGTGGTGAAATTATATTTAAATTCACTGTGTATTCCGTTGGTCAATCAGATCCATAAATATGAGAGGTAGTTGCTATGGAAGAAAAAAGATTAAAATAAACCAAAAACCATCTAATATTTATTATTTTGCAATTAGTTTTTTAATTAGTTAGCTTAATGATTCGGAGGACTCCATTTCACTATTAATTTAAGCATAACTAGTGGACGGTGCTAGAGTCGAGCATACTCGACTGTCGGAGACCCCGTACTTACTGTTGAAAAGCAAACACTGCTTAAAATAAAATTATATAAATCGCTATTGGTTCAGACAGCTTAAACAACAAATAAGTTTTTCGACTGATCGTTCCTATGGCAGCTATATGATACAGTGGGCCGATTTCTACAAAATTTGGTCAGGATGTATAAGACCATCCCATAAACATATTCTGCAGATTTGGTTCAGTTATCCCAAACAACAAAAAAGATTTTCATACTAAGACTTGATTTTCAACTGATCGTTCCTATGGCAGCTATATGATATAGTAATCCGATTTCAATCAAATTTGGTCAGTATGTATGGGACCATCTTTTATGCATATTCTGTCAGTTTGGTTGAAATATCTCAAACAGCAAAAAAGTTTTCCATACTAAGATTTGATTTTCAACTGATTGTTCCTATGGGAGCTATATGATATAGTGGTCCGATCCAAAATCTAAAACAAACTCGATCTGCTTGCAATATAGACGAACCTACATACCAAGTTTGGAGTCTCTAGCTCTTATAGTCTCTGAGATCTCGGCGCTCTTTCAGACGGACAGACGGACGGACGGACAGACGGACATGGCTATATCGACTCGGCTGTTGATGCTGATTAAGAATATACATACTTTATGGGGTCTGCCACGCCTCCTTCTGCCTGTTACGCACATTTTTTTTGTGACAAAGTTAATAGACCCCTTTACTTTTTTAAAGTACGGGGTCTAAAAACGACATTGATTTAATTATAATTTTTATAATAAGATATTATTTTTTGATTGTTTAACTTTAAATTAAGTAAAAAGTTGTTTTTCCGGTTGTGGTTCGAGGAGTAAATTATTTTAAGTATTCAGCTTAAATCCTAAAAAACATATTTTATGGACTATTGCAAATGAATCAATAAATGTTATAGATAACTCACTTGCATCTCTGCCCGTGTCCATTGTCTTTCTTTCTCTCTCATCTCTGAATGTTTCCTTCGCTTAATGTCAACTGTAAACGCTTTAAAAACTGTTCGTCAAACTAAATGAACGTTGCCTCTCTGATTTATTGGGTGGTGAAGTGTGGTTCAATGGTTTTTCCGTCAAGTTATTTTGCCTGGGCAAGCTATCAAAAGCGTACTCAGTCAATCGCATATTGCCAACGGCCGAATTGAACTAAACTGAACCGAACCGAACTGAACCAACCCGAACTGAACCGACCCGACCCGACCCAAACGAAACCCGAAAGCGAACCAAAGCCAAATCGATGGTTATACGATGATAAGTGTGATAAGTGTTTAAGTGCAATTGCTTCAAGCGGATAAAGTCGGGTGCTTTTTTTATTCAGGACGAGGCAAATGATGAGCCTGCCATCTTCACACTTACAGAGCCAATGCATCCGGAAGCAGCGACTCGTCTTCCCTGTCAATAATCCGATAAAATGTCGTTGAAAAAAGAGTGTAAATATGCGAGAGAGAAAGAGCGAGAGAGAGAGTGTGCTAGACCAAAGGATACTCAGTAGATATTAAAATAAAAAGAAGACAATGCACATATATATTTATACTTCACTTGGAAAGCTATAAAAATGCATAGAAAAATGCGTTCCTAAATAAGAGAAATAGGAAAAAAAAGGCTTAGAGCAAGCACGACTTGCAGATACCTGACAAATATTTTTAGAAGAACACAATACCCAGATATACACAGTTTAAAAAGGATAAAAAATATAGTAGAAATTCGCCACCTGGGACAGGCAGAAAATGAGAATGAGAGTGTGCTCGACTTGCATATACCCGCAAATATTATTAGAAAATCAATTCACAAACACACTTCACTTAAGAATAGAGAAAAAGGTTGTGTAAAAATGCGCTTCCTAAAAGAAAGCTAGAGCAAAGTGTGCGCGACGGGCGCACACCCAACAAATATATTTGCATCAACACAAAATATTCACTCAAATTGTCACAAATCTCGCCCTAACTATTCGATTTTATGATTGTAAATGTTGTATAAAAGAGGAGGATAAAATGCGCTGTTTAAGGGAGGAAAGTGTGCTCGAATATTAAATACCCGGTAGTACATTTTAAAAGAGGACAAACACAGATGCTCCATATGCTTGATATATGAAAATGAAAGAAATAAAAATAAAAACATGTGCGATAGAGTGTGCTAGACTTTAAAATACGCTGTAGAAAATTTTAAAGTATGCAATAAGTAGAAAAAATCCAAAACTTCTCAATACGTGAGACAGATTAAAAGAGAGTGTGCTGGACTTAAAGATACCCTGTAGCTCCCACAATGTTCAGTTTAACTCGTCGTCTCTAAGAAATTCTACAAAATATACCTGCTCTGCAAATGTGTATTGTACTGGGTATTTTCAACAGCGAAGTGAATGAATGAAACGACGACGTTGATGACAAAGAACAGAGGAGTGGTTAGAGGTGGGAAGAAGAAGGGAGGTGTTTTAGTGGAGATTTTAAAGTGAGCTGAGTTTGGATTGGGAGATTGGGGATTGGGGGAATTGGGGATTGGTTGAGAGAGTCTGCAGCAATTGAACGCACAAGTGGAATGTGTACGAAGCGTGAAGCATTTTGTTGACGGCAGCGTTAGAAATACATACGAATATATGCATATATAGATAAATATATATAATATATATGTATATAAAAGATATGTAAGTATGTGTAGTAAGTGCTTAGATATCTGGGTTATACATGTGGCACGCTGTAATTGCATCCGTGTGGGCGTTTGGAGCCGAATCAGAACCACAATCAGAACTCTGACTGTGGCAGCTGTTGTGCCACCTGTTGTTGCTACACCAGGATGGATTGTGGCAAGGACATTTCTTATTGTGGTTGTTGTGGCTCATATCCATAATTTAAGCTTTTTAGGCAATTACATACATACAGTTTGAAAGCCACTGTTTACTGAATATGAACAACAGAAAATTTGTTAATGCCACACGCGTGTTTGCAACGCGTATTTGTGGGGTGCGGCATATGCCTTTTGTTTAGGAAGAGCACAGCCCACGCAGCCAGACAGCAACCGACATGAGTTGACACACCTACGCATAAACCAAGTCTCAATGGTACAGTAAACACTCGCATAAAGCGCTAACTCAACTGGCTGACTGTTGAAAAAACACTTTAAAACACTTTGTTGAATAAGGTGAAAGAATCTTAAACTTCCAAGCTGCAATTTTTAGTAATAGGTTTCAATAGAAAATATGTATATATGTTTTCTTTATAAAAAATATTTATTATCTATCTACAATTTGTATTAATTCAATTTCAATTAAAAGAAATAAACTATACTGAAAGTATAATGAATCTTTTTTACATTGATAAAAAATTGTATATAATAGCTTATATATCTTTTGTAATATTGTGATAAAGCTTACAGCGCACGAGTTGCAATTTCCAGTGATGGTTTTCAATAAAACACAAATCAATTTTGTTATCAAATTCTCATAAATTGTTAATGCTACTTTATGCAAATTTTCATTATTTATTTGAAATGTTTAGCCATCTATTCAGTTTCAATTTTTATTTCAAGTTTAGGTTAATGAAATCGTTTAGTAAGAACTTCCAATATTTACATATAAATGAAAGTAATGTTATGATTAATTTATATATTTATTATGAATATATAAAAATTAGCTTTCCAATTTCAGTATAAATTTCCAGTGACAATAACCAACAGAAAAAACAAACAGTAAAGTAAAAATTGTAAAAAAATGTTGTAAAATTTTGAGTTTTCCTTCCCATTTCAGTATTTCAGGTTCCATATTATGTTAACATTATTAAAGAAATAAATAGCTTTTTCGCACTCTGCAATTGTACATACTTTATCGTCATACCAGGCACTTACTGTATTTTTATTAATAATGCATATTTCATTAGGCGAAATTCGTTGGGTGCACAAAGGCCAAAATTCCCGGTACCGCCCCAGACCCATAGAACCCGAACCGAACGGAACCTTCCCGACCCAACCCTACGCATCGCTGCGTTTCTTTGTCTGGATTATTTTCACTAGCTTTATTTTAATGAAATTTGATTGATTTGCATGTATGCGAATCGAGCCTGTCAGCATCGCTAAATGATGACGATGTTTGCAGTCTGAATTTTTGGGAGTACACATCGTTTAGCTGTTGGCTTCTGATGAAGTAGCTGCAAATAGACTAGAAAATACGCACACACAAAATAAGCAATCGATTAGTGTTATTGATATGCCGGCAAATGGAAATACAATGTTGTGTCAAGTCAATCATTCAGATGAAATGATATACATATTTCAATATTTTTGACTTGTTGTCAACACAAATGAATTGCTAATATTTTTAGCGAATTGACAATGAAAACAACTAAATGTCATCGATTAATAAAGTTATCGATACACTTCTGTTGACGTCAACAAACCTATACTAAAGACAGTTAACTTGTTTGAACGTGTAACAATTTTCACACCTATCGAAACCGATACGACTCGCTTTTAAATCTAATAATACGTATTAATATGAACAGCAATTTATCATTAAAAGATTTTTAAAGTCTAAGATCCAATTGTAGTCGATTATCAAAAATCTATGCATTTGATTAGTAATTTATGAGCTTTATAATTAAAGCCATTTGAGCCATAGCGACAGATACTGAAAAAGAGATGAAGAAAAGAAGAGTTCATAAAAATTAAAATTGGACTAAATAATCAATTATTCAATAATACTATTTTATTATTAGGAAAGTTTTTATGTCTGGCTTTACTAATGATTGCAAGATAATCTTGAATATTTTCCGACTGACTGATTAATCATTGTGAAGCTAAATCGGTAAGACCTAGGAGGATGAAAATTTTGCACAGCATAGCAAATTCATAGATTTTATTGGTCTGCTCCCGCCAAATCGGAACTTTCAACCACCAAATGATCAATTTGAGAATTTATTTATTGACTGAATGAATGATTGTATTTTCATATTTAAGATTTCTCATCAATAATTATGATTCATTTTGATTAACTTTTTCAAAATATGACTATAACCATTAGATTTGAGTGAAAAAACTCACATACATACATATGTAACGTGAACAAGCGGATCAGTCGAGTGCACTCGACAGTAATATACCCTGAGCCTAGGCCTCGGCAATTCAATATAATAATATAAATGAGTGATTTTAACCAATTTATACATTATCTTTAAATTTTAAAAATTTATTAAAAGTAAAAATATTTTTAAAAACTAAAAAAATTCGTTGACCTATTCAGGATTTGAACCCACGCCTCTCGCGCAATTCAAACAAACGAAAAATAATAAATAAATAAAAATTATTTGCGTTGACCAGACCGGGATTCGAACCCCGATCTCCCGTTTGGCGTGCCTAGTACCTATCACTTGGACCACTCCGCCGCTTAGACTGATGCTGGCAAATTCGATTTACATTCCCGATGTACACTCTGGCAGAGCAAATGTTAAATGAATTAATTGAACATTAATTCGATTTATATACATATGAAGCTGCCAATCTTTATAGCTTAATATCTTCACTATTTATGGCCCTATCGTGTTGAAAGTTGGTGATTAGTCTACACCCGTTGAAATAAAAAAAAAAATCAAAATTTAACTCAAAACCCTAAATTAAAAGTGATGTCAGTTTTTGATGAATTACGCCCCCCACAGTGGGCGTGGCACAATTTTAACATAAACTTGTTCTGCCTGACATTATAGGGAGTCTTCACTCCAAATTTGGTGGTCCTAGCTATTACCATCTCTGAGATCCTTTCGTTTACACGGACCGACGGACAGACGGACATTTCTATATCGACTCGACTGTTGATGCTGATCAAGAATATATATACTTTATGGGGTCGGAGATGCTTCCTTCTCCCTGTTACATACTTTTGAACAAACTTAATATACCCTCAGGGTATAAAAATTTAAAGTTTAAATCACTTTTAATTTATGACTTATGGTAAGGATTTTTTGTTGGCTGTAACAAGTACAATGGGGGATGTTTTGATATTGTTTTGCGGCAAATCATAACTGGCCAGCATGTTTCTCACTATCCTTCTCTCTTTGTGCTTGTCTTTGGCTGCCCTCGAATGTGCTTTCGTGCAGTTGCAACAAACGAAAAGTGGCACCACAACGAGTCAGAAGCAGGATCTGAGTTTCCTCAACGACTCGACGCCCATTTATGTGACGTCCTTCAGCAGCAATCAGATCACGTGCGGCAGTGCCACAATGACAACGGCAACGGCTGGCGGGCCAATCAGTGCACCATCATTGGCGCCAACAACAGCAACAGGAACGGTGGCAACACCGTCGGCGTCAGCGCCATCGGCGGCACTTGTGAGCGCGGCAGTTGCAGCTGCCACAGCGGCAGCGGCAGCAACGGGAGATCGGAATGCGAATAGCTCGACAACGGCAGCGATTGTTGGTGCAACGGCAGCAGCAGCAGCGGCAGCATTGAAGCAACCACCAGCAGCGGCGGGAGCAACAGTTGCTGGTGCGACAAGTGGTAGCAACAGCGGCAGCAACAGTGGCAGCATCAGTGGCAACAACACGAGCAGCGCCACCGGTCACATCTATCAGACAAGTCAGGCCCAACAGCAACAGTTGCAGCAGCTGCAACAACAACTGGCAGCAGCTGCTGCTGCGGGCAAACCATTGCAAGCGAAATCATTGCTCGCGACCAGCTTGCAACATTTGGCCGAAGAGGTGGACGACGAGGATATGGATGATGATGATGATGTCGATGGTGCCAACTATTGTGGCATCACGTACATCAGCTACAACAACAAGCACGCCCAGTTGCCGACAACAACGCTGCCGGCAACAACCACATTGCCCGCGGCAGCAGCAACACTGGCCACCACAGCAGCAATACATCAGCAGCGACATCAGACGACGCAGCGACCGTTGCCATTGAAATTGGGCGGCACCAGCAGCAACGATATACATTTTGTTGATGCCCAGACATCGACATCACCAACAGTTGCCGGTGGGGGCATAAGCATTGTCACTGCTGCTGATATTTCATTGCCATCCCACGCCACCCACGTGCATGGCACGACAACGCCCAAAACGGAATATTCAACGGCCATATCCAGCGGGCAGTTGCAACAAGCGTTTGCGGAGTTGCAACTGCACGGCGGCAATAGCAGCAGCAGCAACATGAACAACAACAGCAACATGAATAGCAACAGCAACATAAACAGAGGACAGCAGCAACAGCAGCATTTACTTTTAAGCAACAACAATAATAGCAATAATTGCATCACATCAGGCAACATCAGCAACATGAGCAACATCAGCAACATCAGCAACATTGGCACGTCCGCTTTGAAAAATTGTGATTTATTAATATCGAAGAATTTGTATCCACCGAGACGAGAGGTGAGAGACGTCTGTCGCAAAACAGGCAACATTTTTGCTGTCGCTTGCAACATTTTGTTGCACGTGTTGCATGTGTTGTTGCTTCAGTTGAAATTGACTTTCAGTTCTTTTTGTTTTGAATTTGTCAATTTTCTTTAGCTATTTAAACAATTTTTCTTGCTTGCAACATTTTGTTGCACGTGTTGCATGTGTTGTCCGTTGAGTTTCAGGTTAATTGTTTCAGTTTCACGTTCAGTTTATTTGATTTCGAATTTGTCCATTTTATTAGCTATTTATTCATATATTCTAGCTTGCAACATTTTGTTGCACGTGTTGCATGTGTTGTCTCTTCAGCTTAAAATTATTTGTTTCAATTTTCTAAGTTTTTACAAACAAAGTTTTCATCTTTACTTGCTTGCAACATTTTGTTGCATGCAACATTCTAGTGCGTTCGTTGTCCCTTCTGTTAAAATTTAATTTCAATTTATTTGTTTAGATTTTCTGAATTCACCAGCTAATTATTCATCTTTGTTTTTTTTTTAAATTGCCACTTGCAACAGTTTGTGGCATGTGTTGAGTGACATTCATTTTTAGTTAAGATTTTGTTTACTTGGTTAAATTTTGAATTTAGCTAATATAAAAATATCATTGTTTACATTTCTATTTCTTATTCGCTCATTTCTTTTCTATCTCTCTCTCTCTCTCTCTCTCTCTGTCTTTCATACAAACAGTTACTATCTACGCATAACGATGATGTCATCATTCATCAGTCCAACGATGGCCTTGGCCTCACATACAACACAACAGCAACAGCAGCAATAACTACAACCGGCAGCATCAACAGCATCAGCGACCAGCAACAGTTGCTGAGTGGCGCGGCCATCTTTGAGCTGCAACAACAACAACAACAACTGCAACTGCAACTGCAACAACAACAACAACAGCAGCAACAGTTGCAACTACAACAGCAACACAGTCCCACAAGTAGCATATCAAAAGGAAGAACTGAACTTTTACTGGGCGATCAATCGCTGCGAATAGAAGCGAGGTGAGTTCTTCAAACAATATCTTTCTACACATTTAATTATGTCAACAAAAAAGGGAATTAGCAATTAAAATAAATATTGATTATTTTAATTTTTTTTAAATCAATGACTTTAGATTACAATTTCAGGAAAATTATTAACACCATAATAAGATTTTTTGAGAAAACTCATTGCATTAACACCCTGATAAATAACTTCCCTGCAAGGTTTCTCTCACAAAAGAAAGTTTTATTATTTTTTTTTTTAGTTTTTTAATAAAAATATTAAATGTAAGACCGTTTGTTAACAAAGTTATTTAAGTACCGAAAATTTGGAAAAGGAAAGAAAACTTGTTGAATCATTTTTACTCCATTTCCTCTTAAAGTTGTTATATAAAAAAAAATTATAATAAACAATTGAGGCCAATATGCTGGATTTTAAAAATCGTCCACTTTTTATCAGTGTCTCATGTAAATCGCTTATGAACATTTAATTATTAAACCATATCTGTACAGAATTTGAAGAGAATTGCTTTTGAAAACAATAAATTAAATCTTCGGTGCTCCGTAAATGTCAACGATTTAATTTTTCGAACATTTTTGGAAGTTACAAAAATCGACAGCCACAAATTTGCACACCTCTAAAGCATTTTTTTGTCGGCACAGTTCAGTAGTCACTGTGTCTGCACTAAACTGACCAAATACAAAAAGAAAAAAAAAAAGAAAATAGAAAAACAAGTGTTGCCTAAGCGACAGGCGCCAGTGAATTTAAAACCTCGCAATGACTGCACAACCTGCCAATGTTTTATTTGTGCAAATGGACAAGTGTATGAGTGTGTGAATGAATGTGAGTGTGTTTGTGCGTGTGTGTGAGTGGATTTGTTTGTTTGTTTCTCTATTTGCCAAGCATTTATTACCGTTTCGCCCAGCTCGAAAACCTTCTGCATTTCACATTCAGCATTTCGCATTCACATTCTCGTCCTGCCACAAACTGAATGGGAATCATGTGCGCCATGGAAATACCCCAAACACATGTGTCTCTTCTTCTTCTGCTCTAAGTATGTGTGTTGGTGTGTGTGTGTGTGTGCTCACGTTGTTTTTATGACTGCTTATTTATTTACTTGGTTGGCTCGCTGGGTTTTCCAGCTGGCTGGTTTATCCTCGTCCTGTTCCTCCTAGCTCTCCTACTCTTTCTCTCTGTCCTGCCTCTATCCGTTCGTCTGGCTTTTTAGACCCTGTACTTGAAATGCACAAAGGGTCCATAAAGATGTATTGCTTAAAATATTTACATTCTTGATCAGCATCAACAGGAATGAAATTTACCGAATAATAAACTCGCAAGTCAGGCCATAAAAGATGTATTTTATTTCATATATGTATATAGAGTACAGTTTGAACATTATAAAATTTTTTTTTCAACTTGATATGAATCTGTTGTATTATATGTTTTTAAATAAATACGTAAATTCGTTTAAAATATGTCAAATTTAAAAATAGTTGAAATTGATGCACGGTAATTTTTTGGGTTTTATTGTTATACTAATATCTGAACATGAAATTAATTGTTCAGCTTGCAATAAAAACCTGACTTGCATTAGCTTTTGAATTATAAATAGTGAGTGTACGAATAAATGATGGGTTAAGTGCATGTTTTTTTTACATTTCAAGTACAGGGTCTCTTACAGTCGGGCTCACTCGACTGTTGCCATTCCCACTAGCTGTTTTTTTTCTCAATCTGCATTCGCGTTTCGCCTTTGGCCAACACAGATATTTTTCACACATTTTTCGCAGTGCTCTCAGCAGGTGTCTGCCACTGTAGCTAACTGAACTGAGTGTGTGTATTTGTACATGTGTGTGTGTGTGTGTGTGTGTGTGTGTCCTTGTCCAAGCCTTGCCTCTTTTGTTTCTGTTGTGATTTAGCCAAACAGAGCAGAGAGGTCCAAACCAATCCACCCTCCTCATCTTCGACCATCGACCATCGACTTCCGCGTCATCGTCTTCCGTATTCCATATTCTCATACTCTTAGCTTCCATCTACCACCTTGCCACCTTGCCACCTGCCACCTTGCCACTTGCCAGTTCGTTTGTTGCCTCGAGACAAGCGCCACGCGCGCTCTCATTATTAATTAACGAGTTATTTTCCACACTCTATGCTGAATATTTATAAATTTTTGAATCGATTTTCCTTGAAATATCGCTCCGAACATTGCTCACTTGTTGCTCTATGTCCCTGTCTCTCTCTCTCCCTCTCTTTCTCTATCTCCCTGATTTTGGCACACAAAATGAAAGCGTTGCAATTTACTCAACTTTAACTTCTCTTGACTCAAATTAAATCTAAAACTTTATTCAGTATTTTTTCAGATTTCAGTTTGTTATTATATTGGAACTATCAATTCATATGCAGTTAAACTTTTCTATGTTTGCCTCTGACTTCCAATTTTCCATATTTAGCTTAAGCTTCACTCATTTCACATTGTTCATCTAAAACTTTAATTGAACTAAAAATCTGAAAATATAACTTATTTAACTTAAGCTTTGCTTATTTGAAATTCTTCACTTTACACTTTTTTCTTCTTTTTGGAAGTGCAATTTTTTTGTTTTACCTTTTTTAAAATCTCTGTCTTGAACTTTTCTAGTTTAAAATAGTTTCAGAAGTTTCCTTCGTATTTTCAAACTTTCTTTGCATCCAAATCTTTATAAAATATATTTTTTTATTACTGTTTATCTTATCGATTGATAGTTCTATTAAAGAATTTAATAGAGTTTTAAGCTGAAGCTGAAAATCAAAAAATATATGCAATAATTGCATAATCGCAACAATCTATTAATTGACATTAACAACATGGAACTGTTGCTATCGATTTCACTCACAGTGCCTCATTCTCCTGCTCTCTTTATCACTTGCTTTCCCTAATTGCCACGCTCGATGTTTCCTGGGTCCAAAAGCAAAAAAAAGGACAGGCAACAGTCGAGCAAACTCAACTGCGAAAGACTCTGTGATCATTCTGTAACAAAGGCAAATAAAATTTATTTAATAAACATAATTTAAATATTATTAAAAATATACATTTGTAGTTAAGGCTATACTGATAAAAAAAAAAGGATCCAAAACCAAGATTTTAGTCTCAGAATTAAGAACTTTGGTCTAAAAATTCCGTCGAGAACATGAAAATCTTGAAGTAAGAAAACACATCTTGATTCTAAGAACATTTCAATTAAGACCAAGTTCTTATTTTTAAGATCATAAATACTTATATTTTCAAGACCACAAATCTTAGTATAAGAATAAATCTTATTATTTTTTTAAAATTATATGTTCTTATCTTTGTCTTTGTCCAGTTGTGAATTCTAAGTTGTTGTTAAAAGAAAAAGACATATACCAAGATCTAAGATTTTCATTCTTATATTAAGAGCTTAAGATTTTTAAGAATAATATTCTTAGTTTTAGTAATTTGGTCTTAAAATGATCTTAGTTCAAGAACAAAATATTTAAATTTCAGAATTTTATGCTTATATTAAGAACTTACGATTGTAAAGATTAATATTCTTAGTTTTAGTAATTTGGTCTTAAAATATTTCAGAACAAAATATTTAAGATGAATGTTCCTGATTTTAGAAAGTGTCTTTGTCAGTGTAGAGTCGAGGGACTTCGACTGTGAGAGACCCTGTCTTAATTATTTTCAAAAATAGACAATGTTATAAATCGAATAATTTGAATAATTCAAGACAACGCTTCTTTACTTTACGTAACTTTCATGAATCGGTTGTTAGTTCTGATCAATAATTAATTGTGTTCAGCTGCTGTGAGTTTGTTTTTTATTGCTAGGATCATAAATTAATTTTCAGATGCAATTTTGTTGTTTTCTTCTTGTCGACCATGAGACAGAAGCCAATTTTGCAAAATGTAAAAAGCAACTACGACTAAGCTAAGCATAAACTTAATAGAGCCTTTGTGCATTTGGAGTGCAGGGTCTAAAAGAAAAAGGAAAACCTGCTGAGTAATCAGTTACCGCTCAGATGACAATGACAATGACAGAGATGCAACTCAGGCGACGCATTATCTATGACTATCCCAATCTGGTTGTTGTTGTGCATTTTGCAGGCTGGCAAAACTGTCAAGAGCCGAAGTGACTGTCTGTCTGTCTGTCCGTCCGTCCGTCTGTCTGAGGACGGACCGTAAAAGCTGAAATGCAACCAATCGAGAGGTTGACGTCAGGTTCGACTTGACTTGGCATTGACATGCTTGTCATCGCATCAATGCTGATGACATATGGATATGGTTATGGATATGGCTATGGTTATGGATTGAGATTTGGATTTGGACATCGTTTTTGGTTCGGCATTTGGAATTGCTCACTTGTCTGTTATCGTTAGTCGAGAGTCGAGAGAGTCGAGTGTCAAGCACATCAATTAGAGAGACAACGAAAACAATGGTCATTTACCTGAGTGGCAAATGGCTTAAACGTTGCCTATATTCATATTCAAATGTCGAAGATTTCATGCCAATTATTTCGACACTAGTAATGGACATGGAATTAGACAGCAAGCATTAAAGGGCTAAGTGGAAAATGACAACTGTATTTACTTGCAGAACAATTGAGCTGGCTTAAGACAACAATGCAACGAAATTGGCTAAAAGTATAAGCAACAATACAGCTTAAGATTCCTAGTTGACTTTGCCTTTTCACAAATTTCATAGTTGCATAGATAGTACTTTCAAATTATATAAAATATGAATCAAACGCCAAGAAATCCACAACTCAACTCGGATTTTATTTAAATATTCCAGTTTTTATTTACCCTGATATTTTTTTTTTTTTATATTTGTATGTTTATATGTTTTCCAAAAAGGCAGATAAAACATATTAATGGACCAAGTATCTCTTATTCTCGATTAAAATATATATTTTTTTAATTTTTTTTTTATCTAAGTAGACAATTATATAAGTATATGAAAAAAAAAATAATATACAAAGATTTTTGATGTAAGTAATATGTTTCCAAAAAAGACTTCTAAAATACAACTAATAACCAAAAGTGTACCTCATACGAATTCCAAAATTTTTAAAAGGAATTTTAAAATAGAAGAAATAAAAAACAAGAATAAAATTTTAGGAATCTAAAATAAGGAAAAACAAATTAGGAATCATACATTCTGAATTTCAACTAAGAAAAATATTCAGAGTACAAAAATTAGGAAAAAATTAAATTGGAAAAGTATCTTTGGTTTTCCTGTCCTTGGTTAAATTCTTTCGAAAAGTTTTATACATAACTCATTAAAGAGCAAGATGAACAAGAAACAATTAAAATATAAAAGGGTGACAACCGTCTAATATCGCTACTCAAAACATTCGACGAACACAATAATGAAAATGTTGTTGAATTTTTATATAAGGTGGCGATTTCCTGTTAGCAAAAAGACAACCTTTCTCGAACCATTTATTTCAAAATCTATCATGTAACACATACATCGATTTTGAATAAAAATATTTTTGATTTTGGCTTTTCCTAATTTTTGTTTTCCCAATTTTTGTCTTCCTAATTTTTGTTTTTCCAATTTTGTCTTGCTAATTTTGGATTCCTAATAACTGTTTTCCTAATTTCGGATTCGTAATTTTGGATTCCCTTTTCCTCCTTTTTTAGTTTTGAATCTTGTTAAAAATACATTAAAATAAACAATACTACTCGGAGCCAAACGGTAACTGATATCTGTTAATAATAAATATATTTTAGGCGTGCATTAAAACGAGTTTTTGGAAATTTCTGTCAGTTCATTAAATGTGGCTTCAAAGAATGCATTAGACATGTTTGGTTTAGTATGACAAAATGTTTCTAAAAATGTTTCAATTTAACGCATTGATTAAAATCGAATAGCTATATCATACAGTTGTCATACGACCATCCGTTAAAGTAAAATACAGGGTTTTAAATCTGTAGAGTGCCTCATAAAAAATTTCTTTCTGGATTTTATGCCTACCTTTTTCTATTTTTTTGTTACCTTTTTTGGTATTAAATATGTTTCAGTGAACTCGTATCTTAACTTTCCTCATTTGTTAGTTAATTGAAATCAACTAACAAATGTGACTAAATGGGATATAATCGATATTACATATCAAGGTAAAGCAGGGAAAACAAGTTGCAAAAATAAAAAAGCGGCTGATCAAATTAGCAATTATGTGCTCGTTTTTCTCACAGTGTAAATTGTTATTGCCACATAATGCGAACATGTGCCGCTTAAGCTGTGTGGCGTTGTGTGTGTGTGTGTGTGTGTGTGTGTCTATCGAACTGTAATTTGGAATTTTGCGCATGTCTTGAGAGCCAAGTTAGTGGCATGGCAAGAGGAAGGGGACACGAATTTGGGGCTTTGGCATGCCAGCCATGTAGCGACCATGTTGTTGTCCAGGTCCCAAACGAAGACCGCTTGGCATTCAACATGCGAGGCACGCGCAGGCGCAGCATTTTTGTGGCCAATGTTTGTGGCAAGCGTTGAGGTAGGACCGCTTGTTGTTGTTGTCTGTGTTGTTTGTGTTGTTATTATTGTTATTAGTATTGTTGCTGCTGCTGTTGCTGTTGCTACTAATATGACGGTCACTTTCCCATGGATCCATAAAAAATCAATTCGAGTTGCCGAGTTCGGCATCTAATCCGCTCAGCAACAACAACAACAACCACAATTGCAGCAGCAACTAAATCAAAAATGAAGTAAAAAGGAAAAAGGAAAAGCAAAAAACAGAAACAGAAACAACAAATATAAATGCCGAGTGTGTAATTAAAACATTAATTTCCTGTCGTTATGAGCCGAATTTTCGTGATGCCTAGCAACAACAGCAACAACAACAATAACAGCAACAACAACAGCGACAACAACAAACGCCCACGTCGCAGCAGAGACTAGAAGCAGAGCGACAGCAAAGCAGCGACTGCGGCAGAGGAAGCGTTAAATGTTAAGGCAAACAGAGCGCAGCCTAACAGAGCGCTAGTGTTGCCAATTCAGCTTTTTTTCCGCCAATTCTGGAGTTTTTAAAGTGCCAAAATTTTAAAATCTCATGGACTGACAAAAATTATAGATATACTAAATGTTGATATGACTTTAGTTTAGCTTCCAAAATAATACAATATTACTTTTAATTTTGAATTGGCAATTATAAGACATTACACAGTTATTAATACATATGCGGAGAATATACATATATTAGGGTGTCCCTTTTTTTTTCAAAGTCATTATTTTAAAACGCATACGGGCTAGATCTGTTCATTTGCTCCTAAAGCACTTTGAAAAAAAGTTTTACCTCAATCGGAGTATGATTACCCGTGCCGACTTGGATCGGAAAATTTTAAAATTATATGGGGCAAAAAAAAAATCAACAAATATTTTTTTTTAATTTTTTATTTTTTTGTTTTGTTCATTTGGTTCCAAAGTACTCGAAAATGAATTTTCCCTTAATCGGAGTACGATAACACATTCAAAATCTGGTATATTTCACCCAGGTGATATAAAAAAGGACGAATTTTGCATTAATACCAAGCACTAAAGTGTTACAAAATACTTAGATGCCCTAAAATCGTTTTTTTTTATTGATTTCAAATCGGCTCAGGGTATAAAAACAATCTAAGTGCTAGAACAGCTTTGTATCTGTATTTCTTTATATTTTATTGTCTAGCTATTTTTTTTTTAATATTGATATAGCTTTCTTGATTTCTGAAGAGCTGACAACACTGTGTTGCAAAGAACGTGAGAGAGAGCGGCAGCAGAACAAGAAGCGAGTGTTGCAAAGAGAACTTTTAAAAAATATTTGTGAGTTGTGAAAGAACAAAACTAAATAAAAAAGCACAAACAAGTAAAGCGCAAAAATAAAGTTTCAAGAATATAAAATGAAATCGCATACATATGTATATTTGTGTAGATATGTGAATATGCATGTGCATATGTGTGTGTGTGTGTTTGCTGCTCTTGTAACTTGAGATAAATCCGTTATAATAACTCTGGGCAACTGGGCCGAAGTTGTTTGTGAGGGAGGGAGTGAGAGAGAGAGAGAGAGAGGTGGGGAAAAGGGGACAACTTGAAGCAGGCAAAGGCGGCCTAAATGATGCCCGACAGGGACACACACACACACATATACACACCTCAAGTGTGTGCGTCGTTGTTGTTGTTGTTGATTGTATCTTTGGAGGATGCTTTGCTGTCTGAAAACGACGTACCCGTAATATCGACTGCGCCAGCGACTGCGACAGCGACTGCGACGTCGGCAGCGACAGCGACATGTCTTTTGTTTTGTTTTCGTTGCGCTTTGTTTTGTTTGGCTTTGGCTTTGCCTTTTTGTGCCTATGCCCTTGCCCTGCCTTATATTCTAGCTTTTACCTGTTGTCTGTTGTTTTACTTGTAGAAAAAAGTTCCACCTCAAAGCGGAGCAGCAAAAGGAACAGCACCAAAAATGGAGCAGCATAGACAAAACATTACAAAAAAAAAAAAAAAACATAAAAAAGGGTAGTACACAAAAGAGATTTTTGTATAAAAAAGGAGCAATCACATGGGCAGTTAATTTTGAGTTATTTTTGCAACAGATCTGCAACACTGCTGAATTTGTAGCACGCAGACAGATCTGCAACACTGCGGATGCATAACAATGTCAGTTAATTTAGTAGCATTTACTTGCACAGACAGTCTGTATGTATGTATGTATGCACTATGTATGTACATATGTGAATGCGTATGAGATTTTGTAGCATAGAAATTCTGCGTTAATTATTTTTCTTACCTGTGCCGCACGTTCGCTCTCTCTCTCTCTCTCTCGCTGTTGCTCTCTTAGCAGTAGCAACAACAAAAACTACAAGTGCACATACATATGTGTGTATGTGTGTGTGTGAGTGCAATGTCGTAGGCAGGAGGGGAGAGAAGGGTGAACATTGCCCCCGCCCCCCTTCAACAATTTAGCTTTCATAAACTTTTGTTTAAGAATTATGTTTGCTGAGACACAAAAAAAATTGACTTATTAATTTATTATATTTAATTAGAATATATTAAATTTTTATTTTAATAAAAATATTAGATTGTCAATAAATTGTTGTAAAGAAAAGGTCGTTTTACCATCGTTTGCTTTTTTGTCAACTACAGATCTTTTATTTTTATATTATTTTAATATTTTTAAATAAAAAAAAAAAAAACACATCGAAACCATATTTAGCACCCCCCTTTGCGTCGAGCTCACTACGTCCTTGTGCGAGTGTATCTGTTTTAGGCATCTTTTGTAGCTGACTGCGAGGCTGCTGCCGCTGCCTTTGGAGCTGCGCGCGCCAATCAGCCCCAGTTGTTGTCGTTGCTTTTGTTGTTGCTGCTGCCTTTGGGCAACGGCCGCAGTCGCAGTCGCAGCATACATAGCTGACTGTTGAGTCACGCACACACACACACAAACACACACATGACGGTACACACACCTTTTGTTCTTTTGTATGCTGCAAGGCATTAACAACAGGCTTAACTACATATATATACACACAAACTACATACCTGCTTTTGCTGCCGGCGTCGACGCGACGCGACGCCAACTTTAGAACGCTCGTTCAATTGCTTATTACCTTACGGACGTCGTCTTCTGTTGCTGCGCTGCTGCCACATCTTCTTCTTCTTCATGTTCTTACGTTTTGCTTTTGTTGGAATTCCTATTCCTGTGCCTCTCTTGAAGCCAGCGCAATTTGCCAAACCCATTGTTTGTGCACCTCTTATGTACATACATAGGTGTGTACTTATGTACTTAACTATCTACGTGTTTGTGTGTGTGCATGTGTATCCTTTAATATAAAAGCGAATGAAAGAAAAGAAAGGAGGAGAAGGAAAGAAAAAAAAATACACCAAAAACTTGTGCTCGCTTTGAGTGCGTTTGAGTGCGCTGCACTTGCGCTGCGCTGCCGACAGGTACAACAACACTGGCTCGCTCTCTCACACCCGCTCTCTCACGCTCCCGCTTGCTTTGCGCTCTCTCACGTCACAGGCAGTGGCGGCTCTCTGCGCTTGAGCCAACGTTTTGTTTTCTGTGTGAGCGCAGCTCGCAGTCGCAGTCGCCGTCGCTGTTTTTAGTTTTTTCAGTCTATGGCTGACTTTGTTCGCAGAGAGAGGTAAACGTACGTTTTGTCGCCGCGTCGCGCATTCAATTAAAAACAGCAACAAATCGCAACAAAAACAAAACAACAGCAACAACAATTGTTTTATAGTAACAGCAACAGCACATGTAACTGTTAGCAGACCGGCAAAAAATAAACTATGTTTAATAACAGTGTGTTGTCTGTGTGTTTCTTTTATAATTATTATTATGATTTTGCCGTTAGCTGTCGATCGATAGTTATGTGTGTGTGTGTGTGTGTTCCTAAGAACTCATTAAATTGTCATTAAACAGCATAAAAAAAAAATGCAGCTACGTTTTCTGCCTTTTACTACCATATTTTTTTTTTTTGCTGTGCTTTACCTGTGACAGCGTTGCCAGATCGAGCGCCTTTTTTGTTGTTGTTGAAATTGAAATGTGAAAAAAAGTGGCAAAAACTATGCGCTGTCCGGGTGTGTGTATGTGTGTGTCTGGTCAACATGCAACGTTGTTGTTGTTGTTGCAGCAGCCATAAAAAAAAGTTTCTTTCGAAAGTGCTGAGAAATTGGTCAAACAACTTTTTACAGTGTGTTGTTGTTGCTGTCGTAATTAATACTTTGGTCAATAAACAACAACAACAAAATGTGCATGCAAGAAAAATGCAATCGACTGTTGTTGTTATTGTTGTTGTTGTGATTGTTGTTGTTGTTGTTGCCCGTTTCGAATTGCGCGCATGCGCGCAGCTTTCGAGCAACTTTTTATTTTAATTTTTTTTTTATCTTTTGTTATAAATTTCTTATTTTATTTTAATTTTTTTTGTTTAACGTGATTTTCATTTGTGTGAACAGAGCTAACAGCTAAATCGCTGAAATGTGCCAAAGTGCCAGCAAAAAACAAGGATAACAAATCTAAGCAAAACATAAAAACAAATAACAACAAGGAGTAGAAGCTGAAGAAGAAGAAAAGCTGCAAAATGCGCATCTTAAAACAATGGTGAGACAACACAGTGTTGCTTATGTTGCATGCAACAACAACAAATTCTATAACTTAAGCAAATATGCATACAAACAGTTGGTCAAGCAATTCTTTTGACCGCATTTAAAAATGCACAACTAGATATCGAAATATGTAACTCAAAATATATATATTTTTTTAATTTTAAAAACTTTTAAATCTATAATTTAAATCAGAAAACCGAAATTGGAAAGCCAAAAAGTGTTTTATTCTGCTGTCAAAACAATTACTTGACTAACTGTATGCAACAACAGATTTAAAATTTTACAAATATTTTATTGTTTTATTTTTAAAAGTTTAACAACTTTTTAATTTTTGCAAAATGTCAAAAGAATTTCTATACGAACTGTATCCATATTTTTTTTCTTAGTTTTTACTTTAGCTGCAATTGCATTTCATTTGCCAGATACTCGACCCATAAGATACATAGATGCAGATACATAGATACATTTACCTACAAAGCTTTGTGTGTTTGCTTCGTCTCGTCTCGTCTCGTCTCGTTCCGTTTGTTTCCATTCTTAATAATCAACACTATTGTTGCAAGTGTGTATGTGTGTGTGTGTTGAGACATGCATAATGTATCAGGCATGCCACAAAAAACACTAGTGAAAGTGATTTCAGAAAAATGCAATTCCACTTCGAAAATTTCTCCGTGCCACAGAAATTCGTGTGATTTAGGTTTTTAAGCATGTTCATCAACCTTTTCGTACTAGGCTGCTAAGGGTTGGCCCCTTCTCAGATTAAATTTCCCAAGGGTTTGTTTAGCAATTTTTGTAAGTTTATTATTGCTGAAAAGTAGGTTTTTATTTTATTTCTTCTTTAATTAATATTCTTTTATTTAAGGTCCTTATCAAAATTATAAGACACTTCGATTTCTTTAAATATTTTTTATGATACGCAATCTAGGTAATAAAAAAACACATCAACACACTTCATAAACAAATACTAAAGTATTTCAACACCTTTTATTTCAAAATATTAAGTGTTGTAACTTATTTTTAAAATAATAACAAAAAGTGGGATTTTCAACCATATCAAAATTATAAGACATGTCTGGTTTAAAGTACTTATATGCTAAAAATATCTACTTAAGTCATTGAATTTCGATAGTTTAGCGATTTATCAAAGATCCTTGGCATCTGTCAACATCAAAAATTCTCATCTTCATGGAATTTGACAGCTTTATCAATAATTTCGAGTCTATCTGACCCCATTCCCTTATAAATGATGTTTTGAGCTCATTAAAATTTTCGTATCTTTCGTTTTCCTTATAGAAACGCCTTGTTAATATTTCCCAGACATTTTCAATTGGATTTAGATCCGGTAAGCATGCTGTCCAGTTCATTAAATCGACCGAACACCCCTCTAAAAACAGTGTTGTCTGGCGACTTGTGTGTATTCGGGCGTTTTCCTGAATGAAAACATAAGGATTTTTCCAATTTTCATTTAAATATGGAAGCAAGCTATTATCTAGAATCCGTATATAGTCAGAACTATTCATCCTAAAGCTGGAAAATTGCAGGTTTAACTATACGATCTTGTCAAATGCTCCCCATACCACTACTGCCCAGCTACCAAAGTTTCTCTTCAAGAAATAAAGAGGTTTATTTCTCAGATCGCTCCAGTAATAACGAAAACCCTCTAGTCCATCGAGATTAAATTTTTTCTCATCAGAAAAAAGTACCTTTTTGGAAATTAGACAATATAACTAATGCAAGAGACCACTACAACATTTTCCTAACCGATCCCCGGTTCGTTTTCAAGTTCCTTTAAGCAAAATCAACCCGCGTAGCTTTGTAATGAGGGGTCAACTGAGGAATCTTTTTGTGCACACCTCGGACAATGTTTCCGGACTCATTTAAAGTGCTCCAAATAGTCATGGATAACACTTTTTTGCTGGTAATTGCAGCAAAATGGGCACAGGATGCAGTCGAATTAATGGATTTCTTAATAATGCGCCTCTTATATCGGTCATTTAACATTGTTTTATGACCAGTGCTTCGGTTTTCACCATAATCTTGAGGATTCTATAAAAAAATGGCGACTACGGTCCGACAGCAAGTGATTTCTTTTGATATCTTGCTCACAGTCCAGCCGGACTTTGAATAGGCAAGAATGGAGTCAATTTCATCCTTCCGATGCAATGTGGAGCCACCCATTTTATTTAATTTTATGTAAATTACTTAAGTGAGAGATAATCAACTCAAAAATTCGGAAAGATAATCTTTAAACTTCATTTAATTCAATATGTCTTATAATTTTGATACGGTTGCAAACAGTCCAAATTCTTGCACATTTACGAAAAATTAGCTGAAGTTCTCCAGACAATGCAAAAAAAAACCGTAACGGTAAAACTTCGTAGCCAATTCTATTTTCTTTCTTTCTATATTTTTGTTTTTATCAAATTCTAAAAGACAAAGATTTTGCGAGGGGAGGAATACAAATTATTGATGTGTCTTATAATTTTGATAAGGACCTTATTTACATAGTAATAGATTTTGTATAGCTTTAAAATATTCAAAAGTTATTGGCGCGACAAACAATAAAAGTTACTCGACAACTCTAAATTTCAAAATTCGGAACAAAAATGTGACATTATTCTCATGGCATCGGATGCCAGTGAATTGAGCGATGATTTCGTTTCACCAAAAATTGTGCAGGTGATTGAGACTGTGGCACGGAGAAATGAAATTGACGTGAAACTCAAGTGAAAGAGATTTATGTGGCATGCCTGTATATCATGTTTGTGTATCTCATAGATACACGTCGCATTTCGTATGCAAAACACGACAAAACAGAAAAAATTGTCATTACAAATATTGTATTTTTCGTGGACTGTGCCATAAATAAAGTGCAGTCTTCTTATATAAACGACAACAACACAAAATTATTGGCCCATTCCATAAATTCCACACAGAGATCTCGTCACATTACATAGAGATGGAGATTGAGATACAAATATGTATTTCATGTATTGGCTGTGCATACCAAAGCAATTTAAGTTGAGAATTTTCAATGCAATTGATGTAAAAATGCATGCAATATTTCAGCCAAATTTTGGTCAAACATTTTTCTCACCTGGCAAAAGAGAGAGAGATAGAGAGGTGACGAAAAATGAGAAATATGCAGCTATGTCTGATGAGAAAAACGAAGACGGAAAGGAAGGAAGCATAGATGCATGGATGGTTAAATGTACACAAGAAAAAAAATCATTCCAAAATTCAAGTTTTAAATGATTGATGGTGGCATGTATTTTTAAAGTTTCAAGTACAACATAATAGTTTTATTAACACTATATTTAAATTTTTAGAAATTCTGAGATTACCGAACTTTCGACACGGCTTGGAATTAATTTTATGCTAGATTCCCGGATTTTCTTTCTGTGTATGCGCTTGATGGGAATAACTAGCATAGCGAAATGCCCTAAACTACCTGCCGCACTTTCTGTGTTTCGTCCATCGCACATATTTCAGAGCCGCAAACGTAAACGGAGCCGTAACCGTCGTGCTGTCTCTGTTCGTGATGTGCGATGCGTGATTCGTGCCTCCGGAGACGCGTGTTAACGTCAGTCGCCTGATTGATTCACCTCCGAGAGCGTTGGGTCTGTTGGCGACTGATGCCAAACGAGCAAGATAACTACACAGAGATTGAGATTGAAATTGAGAATGAGAATGAGAATGAGAATGGGAGAGAGGAAGAGAGATGAATAGTCACTGCAGCTGACCGCAGCCAGGAAATTGGACGATGAGTCATTTAGAAACGGACAATCTTAGATTGTTTCGATTGTGTCGAAACATGAACATTGACTTTGCATAAACGACGAAAGTTGACGCAATTGAAACTTTGCCAGTGTTGCCACAACAGCTTTCTTCATAAAAAAATCTATCTTCTTGTTAAAGTCAGATTACTCAAAAAATTATTGAAACTGAGGGTCTGTGTAAATTTCTACTTATTTATAAATAATAAAATACTTATAATATAATAAAAAAAATATGCCTAAATTTTAAATCTTAGACAATTTCAGCTCAGTTGATCTTTCAATAAGTTATCAAAAAATGGTTACATAAATGATTCTAGTAAAGAGTTTCAATCAAATGATATTCAATAAATGATACAATATGAAATTGGAACAGCATTAAAATGGAAATATTATAAAAGTGGAGCATGAGAATTAAAATAGTCAAATTCAATTCCATTCAGTGACATACCGAAATTTCAGTTTAGTAAACTGTTTTGTTTGCAAATGAAACAGTGGAATGAAACTAGCCAGAGTATGTGAAAGCAGGAATATAATGGAAGTGGAACAGCTTTCTAGTAACAATTGCCGCCCATTGAGAAAACAGATGAGCAATTATTCGAGTCTTTCTATCAGTGTTAATTAACACTTTTTATATTAACAGTCGCAAAAATAGTTGAATGTAACTAACAAGAGTTAATGAAAGGAATATAATGGTTGCGGAACAGCTTTTAAGTAACAGTTAGATTATCAAGTCTTTTTATGATAATTAAAATTTTTTGTACTGTCACAAAAATATGAAAAAATAGCTGAAACAGTTGAATGAAACTAGCAAGATTGCTTGTAAAAATTAAGATTTTCCTTTAATTTTCCGTCTTCATTCGCTTGTATTGACTTGTTTGCGAAGGACGCCCAACTTGACCACACAAGCCGACAGTTGAGGCGCTTGTAAAACCCCAAAAGCCCCAGACACAGAGAGGGAGAGAGGCAGAAAGAGAGAGAAAGAGAGAGAGAGAGTAATCGAGACAGAATAAGAGGGAGAGATAGAAAAGGTCTGCCTTTTGGGACAGCTTTTGGCAATCAATTAAACAGCATTTCAATTTCAATTTCTGAAATCGTGAATGTGAATTCAACTGTACTTTAATTGCATCGTTTTTGGGGGAACCACGCCTTTGCCCTTACACTTTGCCACGCCCACACACACACACACACACACACACACACAAAGCTTAGTTCGCCTTCTTTAGGGTGAGTCAATGTTGAATGGCGGCAATTTTCTGTGTGAAGCTGACAGCTTGAATATTTTTGACTGTGAAACCAAAAACCGAATAAACCAGAAACCAAAAATGAAATTTCTGCAATTCCAAATGCAGCAAATGCAAGTACACTTAGAGAAAAAAAAATGTACAATAATGAAGTACAAATTGCTGATATAAAGCATAAATCTTTATAAAAAAAAACCAAAAATTTTGAATTAAGTAAAACTCTAGATTTATTAGAAATGAGTATGGAAATTCATTATTTAAGCTCAGAAACTGAAATTGAACTCGTTGATTTAGTAAAGCGAATACTCACAGTACAAGTACTCAAAATCTGGCATCAAGATCTTTAATATGAAAATCTTTTTTACATTCGCTTTGCTTAGAATTCCCAAATGGTTTTGGATTTTCTGCTTTGATGTGCTAGTCGATGGGCTCTTAGAAACTTAGACTATATTTAACAGGATAATTTGGGAACTCTCTTTTTTGTTTGAAATACTAAATTACTTACTTTAAAATATCGTACTTGATTTAAGACGACTTTAGTAACTTTAATCATAGTGAAAAATCAATTTTGAAATTTAAAATACTTGGTATTTTTCGCTCTGTGTATATGTTGTGTGTTGGGTGGAATTGAAGTTGGTGTTACCAGGAATCAAAATTCCTTGTCTTCTTTTTATTTGTATTTAGCTTTTAATTAATTCTCAAGAAATTTGCGTAAATTTTTGCTCAATAGTTTATGGAAAACTTAAACGTTGCAACATAGGAGTAAGAGTAAGGGGAAGGGAAAAAGAAAGGAGACACGATAATAATATGACGCTCAATTGATTTTCCATTTACCATTTCGCATTTACAATTTATCATTTATTTACCTTTTTTTTTGCTAGCCACTCACAATGGCTTATGACTTCGGCAGTAATTAAACTCGGTTCCCAGTAGATACTTACTATACTATACAACGTATACTTGAATGTAACTACGATTCACAAAGAATCGGACTTAATTTACCCGGAATGCCTTCCAACGAAATGTAAAATGAGTGCAAATCCAAAATGCAAAAGATGTGGGTGCATTTTCAGATGAGCGGTAAAAAGTCCAGCTGAGATAACATTATGAAAATGGCTTTCTTGGAAAAGCCAACAACAGAAAATAACGGCTACGAAGGACGAGACGTACTAAAAACGATTTCCTAGAAATTTAATTCACAATTTGAAAAGTTAAATAAGGTTTGTCTTATGTTAGCCAGAACTGAACTGTAGATGTTGACTTCAATGGCAAACTGAATATAATGCTTAGTTCACTTGAATTACTATTGTTAAATAAGATAGTCTTAATGCGATTAATTGACCATAGAGAATTATTGCATGGTTATTCTGGATACTCAATGTTCTTGGTAATTGCAAGAAGTTTTGTAAATGAAGCTAAAGTGCTTAGACTGCACGTACTGCAGAGTTTTCAATACTGTGAATCGATTTAAAAATCAAAATGTAAATATTAAAAATAAAAATAGACGATTTGCCCATCAATCGGCAATTAAAACCGATTTATCGATTTCCCCTACAAAACATATTTTTTAATAAAAAATTAACTATACATAGAAATCTTAAATCTCTTGTCTTTCATAGTACATACAATAAAGGTGAATAGTAATCAATTCATTAGAGTTCAAGAGTTCGCTGAGAACGGAAATTCCAACTTAATTAATAATAATAAGAAATTCGATTAGAAATGTTTCGATTGTAGATAATTTGGTTTAATAACTCGATTGATTCTCAAAAACATTATCAAAATAAAGTAGGTTAAATCGAAAAGATCTGCTTGTCCCACAAACGATGGACTTTTACAGCAGTTTCATAATCCCATTGAATTTTTCATGAGTCTTCTTGAATCTTCTGTGTAACAGTCCTGATTTATGAATTATTTCTTCTGATCAAATCTTTCTATTCATTTTTGATTTCTTCATATTCAAAAAATAGTTTTTACATCTTTCTTTAATATGAGTCCTTTGAATTCACCTCGAATCTATCTATAATTTTTTAATTCTTTTCGCTTCTTTCAATTTCTTCCTCACTTTCTCGTCCTCCAATTAAAGCTGCTTCTGCTTTAAATTTAAATTAATTTTTTATTATTAATTTACTTGCCAGCCATTCAACTTTACTTTGATGGATTGACTTAGATTATCGCAGGCGAGGGCATAAGAGACCTTTAGCTCTCAGGAGTCTAAACCATTTAAAACTCAATTCTCTATGCTCAGCCTTAACAAGGTATTTGATTAGCCAGCGAAGCACTTGCTGTGCTTAGGAACGCGTTCGACGGACGACAGCTGTCAAATTGTTTGCTCTATTAATTAACTTGGCTTTCATTTGCCCCAAATATGGCTCGAAGTGCAACATGCTGCAGCTGTGGCAGCGTCTGTGGCAATGGCTATAGCAACGGCACTTAAAGCCGTCGTCGCTTAATTACCAGAGAGGAAGCAAAGCAAAAGGAATCAACTAGTATTAGAGATTAGAGCCATGGCCAAATCAGGTCGAAGAAAGCCAACAAAGCCCACAGTCTACACAGAGCGAGAATGTTATAGAATTTCGTATTTAAATCTTTACTTCATATTTTATCTATTTCAATAATTTTCTTTATTTATTATTTTATTTCAAACCTTAAATCTTTGATCTAATGTGAAGCCAAGAAATCGTTTCAAGTCGAAGCTTTGAACTTATGTACTTATTTTTTATACTCGTTTCTAGAACTTGATTTAGAATTTTTTTCACTTAAATCCAAAATTTTAGCACTTGTTTAAAAAATATTTATATTTGACTCTCAGATTATTGTGTATTATGTTTTTATTTAACGTCGACTAAGAACAGTCGACAGAGAGAACAAAAAAATAGTCGAATCTAAAGAAAGTTATAAAAAAAAAAATGTGAAGTTTACAATAAGTTATATTAAAAACCATTTAGAATAGTAACAGAAAAGATAGAAAGATAGAATTTAGATTAAATCTAAATTGAATTCAAACTAAAACTTTAAATTAATTAATAAATTCAATAAAAGATCTGAATTAGGCATTAAAAAGAAGAATACTTGCTTAAACCTGCAGTGGATCGAATTAACTGTGAGCTGGCCTTATTTTTCTCTCTGTGTAGTTTTCTTGCCCCGTCTTGAGACTCCAGCCTCCATCGCCTTGGCATTTTTGGGGTTTTATCACTCGGTTATGTATTTGGTGCCACAATTCATAAGCGGCACTCAACTTGCTTTAGTTTCTCGAAAATTGTTGTGGGTGTCTAACCAAAATGTGCCGCAACAACGTGGCTAAAAATAGGCAAGATACCAATTTAATAAGTGTAGGAATTTTACCTGTTTTTTTTTTTTTTTTTTTTTTGTAACCAACTGCTCCGTAGGACTCCACAGTTTGTGCAACTGCCTGTTTTGTTGTGGCAAGGCAAACATTTCTGCGGTTTCAGCCATGTCGCTTCAATTGCCTAACCCAATGACTCAGTGACTCAACAACAACAACAACAAGAGGAGTGGCAACTAACTGTGGCAACGGCAACAGCAACAGCAACAACAACAACAACAACAACAATTGCTGGCTAACTAACAATGGCTAGCAATGACTTCCGCTGTCCGCAAATAAGCCTCTTCCGCTTTTGGACTGAACTAGAACGCGTACACAGAAAAAAAAATATCTATCTAAAATTCAAGTTGAAAAATCTGGATTTTATCTTGAATTTTTTAAGTGTATATTCAGCAAATTGTTGTTGAATTAAAAGTCTAACAAAAAAAGGTAACTGAAAGATATTTCATAAAGTCGCTATAATCAAAATATGTGCTGGGAAGCAATTGAAAAACTGTAATTGATTTAAGAAAATTTTGGGATTACTGAATTTCCGAGATCTCATCGAATTGATTTATTTCGTACTTTTTTTCTTTTCTGTGTACTTGCCGCACTATGTTGCACGGTGTAAGAGTGCCACTTGTTGCAAGGATAGCCACAGGTGCCACAGGTGCTGCTGCACTTGATGATTACAATGCTTTCATGCATGAAGCAAGCAAACAACAACAACAACGGCAACTTGCCCCGCTTGCCACACAATACAACAAGTGTGCCTCTAGGTGTGTCTTCCTCTTGCTTTCTCCCCCTCACGCTATCTGTGTCTCTCTGTATTATCAGCATATAACTCGCTCGTTGGCCTGACCATTAACAATTAGCATGTGGCATGTTGTTGTCGTCGTGCAACAGCAACAGCAGCAGCAGCAGCAGCAACTAAACAATGGCAACAACAATGCGTTTTGTGTGTGTTTTAGTGCCGACTGTCCACTTTATGATATGACAAAACGCATGGACAGTTCAACAGAATTTACACAGACTTCCAGACAGACAGAGAGAGAATTAGAGAGCGAGACAGAGACAGAGATAGAGGGAGAAATGCAAAATTCATCTAAGCTATTTGTGCCATATGTTTGTGTCATGGTTTGATTGTCACGTTCCCCACAATCCCATAAATATATTCATATAGTTCCCTCTCTCTCTCTCTCTCGCTCTCGCTCTCTCTCTCCTTAGATCTCTACCCCTCCATTTCCGCCTTTTGTCCATTTTGTGTGTTTAATCTTTGTGTCCCTTGTTTGGCAAATGCCTTTATCATTTCTAGACCCTGTACTTGTCAACTACAAAGGGTCCATTAAACTCGATTAAAACAAATAGAAAATGGCGTCACAATGTCACCATCTGCACTACTTCGAGGCGCTGAGCACTAATATTTAATGAGCAATTATAAAAACAACAAAATCTAATGTAGATTTAGTTTATTATATATATTTTCATTGTCATATGAAATCTTCTGTAGAAGGTGACTTACAAACCTTCTATTTATAGTCTTTAATATTTATGTATATTATAAAAAATACAAAAAATTGTAGAACATTTATTTATGTGTGTTTTGGAACAGGGTATGTCACAGTCGCTCTCTCTCGACTGTAGCCTTTTCAACCAGTTAAGACTTATTTTCAGAACGAGAGCTGCTCACTTAACAGTCAGAAAAGGAGACTCTTCTCCTTCTGCTTCTCCATTTTGATATCGATTCCGTTTCCACTTTGTCCAGTTCCACTTTTAGCAATTGTCTTGTGTCCTCTTTTATGTTATTGATGACCAGTTCCCTCCACACTGCAGCGAGGTGTGCTTAGTAAATATGTGTGACAAGGACGAAAGAAAGCACAAAATATTTATAGTTTGTTTATAAGAACTATAAATAGGCAAAGTACAGAGCAGAATAAAATAGAATCTGTAGAATTCAACACTTTAACCTGATTGTTATGACTAAGTGTCAACTTTTTTCTCGACTGGTTTTTGTCCTGGCAAAACATCGAGTTAACCTCGTGAATGAAGTATATTTTGAAGGGGTTAAGAGCTCATTTGAGCCTCAACAGCTGTTTAGCTGTTCCGTTAGCATCCTTGGTCCTTTAGTCCTTGGCCTCCCTCCCTTTCCCTCTATTGTTCTCTTTTCTCTGCTTCTCGGTTTTCACTTCACGTCAGCGCCAAAGGCATTTTAATTCGTTTAAGCCCTCGCCATTCTTCTCGTTGCTTGGACTCATTTGCGCTGTCCTCGCTCCCATTTTGTTATCTCTACATCAACTCCTTTTCCTTTACTCTGCTCCGACATTTTTCTTGCATTTTTATGCTGCATATTTTGCTGATTTAACTACATATATTTTCTACTACTACTAACAACCTTTCAACTCAAACTTAGATACCTACAACTTCTCCTAATACTCTAACTACTTTTTCTACTCCTTCACACATTTTTTTTTTCCATTTAAAATTCCTAATACTTACTCTTACTACTGATTAAAGTACTTTTTGTAATTTTGTCGATATCATACATATAGTGGATATAAAAATTAAATTTTTATGTTGAACAATAAATGCTTTTTTTTAATATTGTATCTACTCCTTTTTCAACTCCTACTCTCCTTACTGTTTTTACTTCATCTTCTATTCCTTCTCTTATTTATTTTATTATTTCCTATTAACTACTGTTTGCACGGTTCACCTACATATTTATTTTTATTTCTTACTCCTTTTTCTGTTCTTGTTCATTTCATCGTTCAGCTTCTACTCCTTTTTTTGTTGTTAATTCTCCTTCTATTCCTACTCCTTTTTCTGATACTATTTCTATTCCTACTTCTACTATTATTCCTCTTTTAGCTCCGTCTCTTTTTTTTTTTTTTTTATATGTTTTCTTCACTTTTACGTATATTCACATTAATTTGCTTTCCCTTGGCCGCCTACATAATTTTTCTATGGCTGTTACGTAAATTGAATTGTTTTGGCCTTTGGCGCATTTTACGTAAATCCGTTTTTTAACGCAACTGCCGCCTCTCTAAATATAAATATAAATAAAGACAGACGACGTGCCACACGCCATTGACAGCAACATCATAACAGGGACAGTCGAGTTGTTGTCCTGCTGTTGCTGATAAGGTTAACAGCGCCCAACACCGCCCACAAATGCCCATCACCCATCCTGCCATCTGGTCCATCAGTCAACCATCGGTTCACTGTCAATTGCAGGTTGCAAGTTGCCATCCATGGCAATTTGTTGTGCATTCTCTTGGAATTGCTTCTGGCGTTGCATACTTTTAGGTCCCGTCACAAAATTCACAACGAGTTTGTTGCACAATCTCGCAATTAGCGTGCCACCACCATCACATTGCACCACATTGCACACCACTCATAAAGGGCCTAAGCCTTTAAGCCAAAAGTCGCACAAATTAAGGCTCAAATTGTCCCCGGGCGAGTGCAGAGAGTCAACACTAAACTTACACTAAAGTTATGCACACTGGCGCAAAACTACGCTAAACTGTCAACAATTTGCCAAAATTTAACTTTTTCGAAAAATTATTTTGATGCTCTTGACCAGCGGTGGGCACACAATCTGAATTTGGGAGCCCTGCAACAATCGATCACCCAAATGTGCGAGTGTTTTTTATGACGGCCAAAAAATGCATTGACTCGAGCTAAGCTGTGTTCTTTTTGCTATTTTGCTCTCGAGTCTTGTGTGCGACTTCAAGGCGCCGAATAAAGTTGGGAGCTGCCACATAGCTCCCGGAGCCCATACATGCCCGCCCCTGCTCTTGACAATTAAAAAAGTCAAAGGTGCCATTACAATGCCGGTTATTGGCCAGACAGCTTGAATTTTGTTGCCATATGGCAACACTGTCAGCCTATATTTATAACAAATACATTTCATGCACTTAAAACTTACTTAAAAGAATGTTAAAGCCAACATCTACATGAGAAAGTCAACTAAGAATGAAAATTGTCCACTTTTAATTTGGAATTTTAGATATGTATGTCCATTAAAGCATTACAAATTCTTCACTACAACTATTTCTAGTAATTTTTTGGGCAAAACTAGTAGATGGTATTTTTTTACCAGTCATAGTAAATTATTATTATGCCACTAAAACTTATAAAAATATCGAAAAATGCTAAACTTAAAGTTAACGTTAACTTTTACATGAAAATACGCAATAAATGTTGAAATTTTTCAATTATTATTTTGAGATTTTCAGCAAGTTTTTTATACAGTAATAAAAATACTCAATAAATACTCATTTTACCAAATTCATTTAGAAATATATGCAATGAAAATTGGAAATGCTCTTATTTTAAATGTCTTTATTTAATTGTTAGCAAATAAAGTATTTCTTTAAAGCAATCACAAGTTGAAGTAATTGTAATTGAAAAAGAAATGCAGTATTTTTTTTTTTTTTTTTTTTAACAATTATCAAGTAATTACAAGTTAAATTGGGTGCTAATGCTTAAATCCACATGAAAACTGGCAATTGAAAGTTTTTTTTATTAGTTTGTTGATTTTTTCAGCATGTTTGCAATAAAGTAACCAAATACTGAAATACTTAAAAATTAAGCACTTTATACGCTAGTACTGGTATTATTTTTTTTTTTTTTGCAGCAATTTCCTTAAAGTACTTTTCGTAGTTTTTTCGCTAGCATAAATTTTGTGGCTATAAAAATGGAGATTTTATGTGCAACATTAAATGCTTTTGCCTCAATGTGCGGGAAGTGAACTTTTGCGTAATAAGAAGAGCAATCAATGACTTCACACTGTCGAGAGATTCGCAACGGCATCCGTAGCATGCCACAAAGTTTTGTGGCAAATCCGCACACACATACACATACACATACACATACATGCGATAAATGCACCTGAGCCGATTTGTTGGCTGGACCATTGCACACTTGACAGCAGCTGTCAATGTGGCATGAAAATGTAATGAAATTTACGAGTACAGCTCGTGGCACGACTCGGGCAAAACATGCAACCGTTAGACAGAGACGGAGAGACGGAGCAGGAAAGTATCTCAAGCATGTTTGCGTGTATCTCAAGGATATTGCCTTGCGTTGCCAAGGATTCACTTTGGGGAATTAAAGCAACTGAGATGCTCGGCATTTGAAAATATATTGCAAATATACTTGTTGTAAATATATCTATCTACACTGAGAAAAAAAAGATCCGGAATTCCGGAATAAAATCAAACCGAAACGAAAACAAAATACTTGATTCAAGGACGATTTTTCCATTGCGTTTCCGAAAATATTTCGATTATTGGGGATCTATGGGAATTTTTTCAGTCAAATCAATTGTCTTAGACTTTTTTCGACTATTTTAATGCTGAATAATGTGTTAATTTAACAATTATATTCCGAATAAATACTTTAAAAAATAACATGCTGCAATCAAGAAATTAAACTTAAATTTTAGAATTTTTGTTTGTTTTTTGTCTGTGTATGTACGTGCAAAACAGATTGGGGCAACAGCAGCTGGCATCGCATCTTGCAACTCGCAACTCGCAACTGGCTGACAGCACAAATCGACGTCTACCATGAAAATCTTATCTTGACTGTTGACTGCATCCTCGATCCCGAAGGACATTTTGCAGCACGCAGCGCCTTTTGGCATCACTTGCATCCTCGCTTTCTGATAAACTGGACTCTAGTTGTTGCAACACTTACGCACCAGTTGCACATTCAACGACAGACAAAACAATTTGCAATTTGTCGATCAATTTAAGTTCAATTCACACCGAGCAGCAAATTGATTGCAATCAATTCAATTCAATTAATTTATAAATACGCCATAGAATCAATTAAAAATTGCCGAAATATTTTTGCTGGTTTCCACGACACGAATATGTTAAAATTTTTCTTTCTCTTGTAACTTTTTTTTCGTACATTCTGGAATCACAGAATACTTGGAAAGGTTTTATCAAAGAATAGTTAGTAGAACATGCTTTAAAATAAGTGAGATATTATTACGGTCTAGAGGGAAATGAGAAATTTATTTTGCTTGGCAACACTGAGAAATCTATTTTACTATTTAAAAATTTACATAAGAATTCTCTATATATATTTTGTTTTTTTTTTTTCAATTTAACCCTATGTCTGAATAAACCAGGGATTAAAACCGAAACGAATATCGGTTTCAGTTACGGTTTCGGTTATATTCGCATTTAGGTTTTCGGTTATCGGTTAAGCAAAATCTTTGAATAAAGGTTTCGTAACGGTGAACCGGTTTTTGTATGTTTCGGTTTTGAAATACCGGTATGGTTTCGGTTCACAAAAAAAAATGTTGCAAAAATATAATTAGATTGTTATAATAATTAAAAAGGCATTACTTTCTTAATATTTTATTCACACATTTCTTACACATATTCTTCAGTTTGATGTAGCTTAGTTGCATTTTAACAATTTTAATATTTCATTTAACAAATTTTTTTTACTTGCGCTTATTCAGTGCTATGAAAATTCGATCATGAACATCACAAATAATAATTAAAAATTAAACATAAAAAAATTTTAACAAAAAATCAAAATTAAAAATGGAAAACATTTTTTTTTGGGTGTATGAAAAACCGAAATTAACCCTTATAAATGAAACGGTTACTAAACGGTTATTTCGGTTTACAGAGTTTCGGTTTTAAGGTTTCAGTCAAATGAAAACTTTTTTTTTCGGTTACGGTTTCACTTACGGTTTTAAATTTCAATCGGCTTTTACCGGTTAAAGGTTACGGTTTCGGTTAGGGTTTTAATCCCTGGAACAAACTCTTGTTGACTTTTAATCAAACAATAAATTAAACAACTCGAATGATTAACGGTCGATAAATGTCTTAAATATATTATTATATATATGCGGACTCTACCAATAATAATAATAATAATATTAATAATGTTACTTTAACTTGCCACACACACTTTAATTAAATGACAATTATTTTGATGTTTTTTCCAGGCCACGGCGTCGCTCTGGCTCAAGTATTGTGGTCATTGATGGTGATGATTTGAAGCCATGTCTGCCGGATGATTACATCAGCGGTCAACATCATCATTTACACCATCAGCAACAGCAGCCACAGCAACAACAACAGCAGCAACAGCAACGAGCACAGCAACAATCACAGCATTATCGCTCGCATTCAAGTGATATTAGGGAGATTGATCAGGAAATGCTGACGATGCTGTCGGTGAATCAAGATAACGGTAAGACATTAACTACATGCAGCAACAACCAACATTCTCTCTCTCTCTTTCTCTCTCGCTCTCTCTCTGTCTCTTAACTAGTGATGCAAATTTAAATAATACATCGACTCTTAAATCACAATGTAAACAAAAATCGAGTTATCGATAAATCAGTAAATAATACGGATATATCGATTTTTATATTTGGTTTAGGCAGTATAACTAAATTAAATTAATCAGTTCATTTACCTCACTTTTCGATAGGCTCTTAAATTCCAGAGTTGCATTTCGTTCTACTTCGAGTATTTAAATCGAAAAATTGAGTTGTCAAGATATCGTACAAAAAAAATTATTGAGTTCAATTACTTGAAAATCGTTTCCGTGAAAATCGAGTTGACTATTTTTCAAGTTCTTTAACTCAATCATTTTTTTTGGCGATATATCGAGTTAATATATCGTAAAAAAAATTATCGAGTTAAAGAACCTGGCAATTTTTTTCGCTGGAATTGAGTTGTCGATTTTTTAATGGATTTTTACATCACTTATCTCAACATTTTTGTATTTGTATCTATGATTGCAGGACCACATCGTGAGATGGCCGTCGACTGTCCAGATACGTTTATAGCACGCAATAAGACGCCACCCAGATATCCGCCACCCCGTCCACCACAGGTAAGACAATAACAACAACAACCGCAATAAATTTAAGCTAACAACAACAACAACCACCAAATGAAACCAAACACACAATTCGCTTGATTAACAAACCAACTAACCAATAAAATGAGTAATAACAACACTAACTTGAATTAGTTGCTAACAACAACCACTTGAAATGCACGCTTACCTAACACAACAACAACAACAACCACACAACAAGCACACACTTAAACACTCATTTCATTGCATTCTCTTTTCACCACAATATAAACAAAATCATCACACATTGCACCACGCATCTAAAACTAAAAACACAGAAACACAACACCAATAAGCACAACAGCTTCACCACCAACAACTCCACCAACAACTCCACCAACAACACCACCACTAGCACCACCAATTCCACCACCACCAATTCCACCACAATCACCACTAAAACTAACAATGATCATGCTAACAAAATGTTAATTGTTGCATATCATTCTTCACATCAACATGAACAACAACAACAACAACAACAACATCAACAACAACATCAACAACAACACTCATCAAAAACAACAACCACCACAACAACAACAATTGCACTCGATGTGGCCACACAAAATTTGTACAATCAAAAACAACAATTCAAATTGGAACAAATTGAAAACTATGAAAATCAACTGCAAACGGAACAACAACAACAACAACAACCACAGCAGCAACAACAACAACCACTGTCAGCAACAGGCGCCCAAACAGCGCAACAACAAATGCCAAGCAACAAATTGCAACAAGTGACAACATATGGCAATGGCAACAACAGCAATGGCAACAACAGCAACAATAATCACAGCAGCAACAGCAACAACCACCACGAGGAGTTGCTGTGCGTTGTCGATGACATTTATCATCTGAAAAGCAGCAGTTCACCATCATCGAGTGCTTTCGATGATGCATTGAGCAAACAGACGCTGGAAACATTTGAAACAATTGCCTATCGTCACTTGCAACAGCAGCAGCAGCAGCAGCAATCGACTAGCAACAGCAACAGCAGCAGCAGTAACAACAACAGCAACTGTACAGCTGCAACAGCCAGCAAGCTGACAGCCAGCAACAACAACAACAGCAACAGCAGCAACAGCAATTCATTGAACAGCACACGCAGCAGCAGCAGCAATAGCTCCATGCACAACAGCAGCAGCAATATAGCAAGTGTGGCATCCACCACAAGCAGCAACAACTCAACGTTGCCCGATGACTTGAGTTTGGCGCCACCTGGCTACGAGCCCAGCAACAATCAGCAGCTGTTGCTCTTGAACACGACAGCAACAACAACGGCAGCAGCAGCAGCAGCAGCAGCTGGAGTAACAGCAACATTGCCAGCAACTGCACAACAGCAACAGCTGCTGCTGCTGGGCAAACATCGCGAGTTGCCGGTGGATGTGCCCGACAGTTTCATTGAGATGGTCAAGACGCCCCCTCGTTATCCGCCCCCCGCGCATCTCTCGTCGCGCGCCTCGTTGTTGTCCAACGCCAGCTCATCGACGGCCCACACGACGCTCTCCTCGCTGGCCCTGTCAACGCATTCGCATGGTGTAACCACTGCAACTGCAACTGCAACTGTTGCTGCTGCAACTGCAACTGTTGCTGCTGCGAGTGGCGATGGCAAGCAACGCATTGCCGATGAGGTATAAACAACAACCACAATTTGTACTTTGTTTTTCCGAATTCCACGAGGCACGTCTTTCTCGCCCGTTCCGCTCTCTTTCTCCTTTTCTCTCGCTCTCCCACTCCGCTCCGCTCCTCTCTCTCTCCTTCTGTCTCTTACGCTCCTCTTTTAATCTCTTTTAGTCGCTCCTTCTCCCCCATTCTTACTCTCTTTCTCTCCCTCCCACACTGGTTCTCTCTTTCTCTCTCTCTCCGGCTCATCTCCGCCCTATTTCTCTCTCTTTGTGTCTCTCTTATGCTCCTCTGCTTCTTCTTTAATCTCTACTACTTGCTCCCTGTGCTTCTCATCATTTTTCTCTTGTTTTTTTTTCCGCACTGTTTTTCTTTTTCTCGCTCTTTCTCTGTCTGCTTCTTTCTTCTTCGGTTTAGACTTAATTCTTCTCTTTCTTCTTTTGTTTTCCTTCAATCTCTCTGCAAAGACAAATGTCTTTGGTACTCCGTCTTCCATTCTCTTGCTTTCTCTTATTCTCTCTATGTGGCTGTCCCTTTCTATCTCTGTCTCTCACGTTTTTTGCTCTGCTTCTCCATATCTCAGTGTTTTTTCTTCTATTTCCCTGACTCGTGTCTTCGGTTTCTCTCTCTGTCTCTCTTTTCGATCTCTATAACTTTGCCTTTTTGTTGTTATCTCTTTCTCCGTCTTTCGTTTCTCCTCTCTCTCTCTCTCTCTCTCTCTCTCTCTCTCTCTCTCTCTCTCTCTCTCTCTCTCTCTCTCTTCGACGCACTTCTCTCTCTCCCCGCCCTATTTTAAAGTCTCTTTCTCTATTTCTCCCACTCTCTTCTTCATGTAACCTCTTTTTTCCTACTCACTCATCCTTTTTCTCTCTCTTTCTCCATCTCTGCTTCTGTCCTAGTTTAAGCTGTTTTTTTTTAATTTGAGAATTCTTTTGATAATTGCTGGCGCGACCTACTTGCAACATGGCATTTCACTGAAGGCAACAGTCGATTAGTCACCGCTCTCTGTCTCGCTCTCCCCTGCCTCTCTCTCTCTCTCTTTCTCCTTTTTGCGCCTTTTTCTCTCCCTGCTGTTTGACTTCCTTTTGATGCGTTATTTGCTGCCATTTAAGTATGACATAAATCGTCTGCAATTTGCATTTCATCGGCATTTCCTCTCTTCCTCAATCCCCTCCACTTTTCTCTCTCGTTTTTTTCTTCTCTTTTTTCATACTTTGAGCGCAACAACAGCAACAACTACGCTTATCGCTGCAATTTCCGCATTTTGTTTTAGTTTTTTCTTTGCTTTTTATATGAAATTCATTATTCATAATCTTTGGAATATTTTTATTGCTTTTGAAGTTCTTTTTTTTTCTAAAGCATCTTTATGACTTTATAATCATTAAGCATTTTTTTTAAATATTATAATCAACGAGTTATCGAATGTTATCGATAGGCAGCGATAAATTAAAAACTATAAATAGGAACACAAAAGGTTTAGCAGTTAAATATCTGTTGTTTTAAGGTTTAAACATCATTGTTGATAATAATCAATAATAATAGAATCACTTGTATATACAGTTATAGAGTTCTCAAATTAGCATTTAAGTTTTTATCGGAAAAACAACGAATTCTTTAATTTTCTGCTACATTCAAAGTATCCTTTATTATTTTATTTCAACTTTTTTTTCTTAACATTGACTCTATAATTGGAAAACAAAATTTATTATCATATAACTTAGTTGCTTTTTGTTTGTTTCAATTTACTTATTTATTGAAAAGCATTTTTCAATTCGTTTTCTTTTTTCTGTCCTTTTAATGCCAAGTTTTAATCATCCGTTTTTCGAGTGAATTCAATTTAATAATAATAACATTAACTTGAACAGTTGACACAAATGTATTTTTGAAGAATAGTGCAATTGTTTAGTTATTTATAGAATCAATATAAGCGCTTCTAGGAACAATCTATGTAGCTATTTTTTTTTTTCTCTTTGATATTTCATCATATTTGCAAGTTTATTTCATCATTTCCTCGTAGTTTATTGTTGCTGCTGATTGTTGTCAGCTCAGTGCAGTTCCTAATTATGCGCAGCTCTTCCTCTTCCTCTTCGTTCTCCTCCTCTTCCTTTTCTCACCTCCAACTGGCGCCTACACTTTAAGCCTCTCCCTTTTGGCTCTTATGGCTTTTTGATTTGATTTCTTGCCTTGTCTTGGTGTGTGTGGGGTATAAGGGAAGAGGGTGGGGCAAGGGGAGGAGGAGGAGGCGGAGGGTCAAGTCTCAACTGTCGCTACCCTAATTCCCTAAACCCCTCCCCTCTTCACACACACACACACACACACACAAACTTTCCCGTTGCCCTCGTTAGCAACATAAATCTAAGCTGCCTTCAAGACCACGCCCACAACAGCCTTGCTTTTGTCCAAGTGTGTATGTGTGTGTGTGAATGTGTGTGGGTTTTTGCTAAAAATAAAGGCAGCAAGAAATGCAGCGAAAAAATGAAAAGAAAGAAGAAAAAAAACATCCGAGTAATTTATATAGAAATCGTTGTCGATAAATTTTGCAAAAAGCGTTAAAGTTGCTGGGGGTTGAACCACAACAACAACAACAACAATAGATAGCTAAGGGCAACCAACAACAACAACAACAACTGATAAATTGACAATGCAAAGCAATGCAATGAATAAATGAATCAAACGAATCAAAGGGTAATTGCATTCACTGTACAACAAGAACAACAACAACAACAACAACCCCAAACCCTGCCCCTCTCCACCACCCTCTTCCACTTTGATCAACTCGCCAAGGTCCGTTATTTATGAACAAGGATTGTGTACACTGCAGAAAAGAAAAAAAAAACAAATAATCATTCTAAAATTAAAATAAAAAAATTCTTGATTTCAGCATGTAATTTTACCTTTTAATTTAGTCAGCTTAGAATTGTTAAATTAACACAATTTGTGGATAGTGGCAACAAAATGGTCAGAAAAGAAAACTAAAACATTTGATTTCACTCAAAAAATATTTTTATATAGCCTCGATAACCAGAATATTTGAATCGATTTAAGAAATTCCCATATTAGCGAATTTTTGACACCGTTTTGGGTTTGATTTTATTCCGAACTTCCGGATTCTAATTTTTCTGTGTATTTTTAGACATACATTGTTGTGGTATGTTTTACACTTACATTCTGCTTTATTTTTGCATTTGTTGTTAGGGTAAAAAATTGTATTTTAAAAAAAATAAAACAGAAAAATAAGTCAACAACAACAACAACAGTCATCAGCAATACACACACACATACACACACACACACATACAACATCAATACATGTGCATAACTATCACAACAACAACAATAAGAACAAGAACATCAAGAAAAACAACAAGAACAACATGCATACACACACAAATAGAAACTACTCTGTTTCTCATTTAAAAACTGCAACTAATAGTGTGCCATCTCTCTTCCACTCCCTATCTCTGTTTCGCTCGTTTGTGGCATGCAGCTTAATGGGAACTCAAAGCCCGTGCCACCACCTCGTGATCATTTGCGCATTGAAAAAGATGGACGTCTTATCAATTGCGCCCCCGCGCCTCAATTGCCCGATCGTCGTGCTCCTGGCAATGGACAACAACAACAACACCAGCAACAGCAACAACAACAGATTGCACAAATTGTTGAGCCCACATTGGAGCAACTGGACAGCATTAAAAAATATCAGGTGAGCTACTTAAAAATTATCATATTTCTTCACATATGTTCATATTTCCATATTTCCCTTTTGAAGTCAATTTCAAGTTGCGCCTGTTGATTAGGCTACAAAAAAAATTTTTTCTCATTTATCTTGTGACTGCTCAACTGTCAGTGCATCTCAAGCTGTCAAGCATAGAACTCAAATTCGTTTTTAAATTAAAAATCATGTGGTTATTTTTTGATATTAATTTTAAATTAAACTATAAAAAAATAATTTAGTTACAGTTTTTTTATGACATTCATATCATTACTCTAATTTAATATTTTTATTCAAGAAAATTTTAATTTATTAAATTTCTTCAGTTTAATTATTTTTTATTATTATTATTTTTATTATATTTTGGAATGACAATGAACTTCAACATTTAAATGTATTTTTTAACTTTTTTTTTGATTAGCTCAAAAATCACAGTTAATGTTTAATTTTCTTATATAAATTAAGCATAAATAATTTTTATAATATCCAAATTAATATTAACTGTGCTTTAAATAACTTGAAAAATATATTAGATAAATTTCAATATTTATTTGGAAAGCATAGAACCATTATAATTATAAAAATGGAAAATTTAAAATAATTTGTATTGCTTATTCAAAAATACAAAAATACATTTATTTTTTCAATTTAAATTTAAAATGCAGTAAATTATACAAAAGTTTTACCTATAAAATGAAAAACAGACATTTTTTAAATTTGTTGATAGAAATGAATAGCTAATTGTTATTTTATGAATGTTATTTGATTTAGAGATTATAAGAATTAACCGCAGCACACCTGCGACGACTGTCAAACTGTAGACAGAGTTGCAACTTTGAGAAATTACAAAAATTGAACATCGTCACAGTTGAGCGAATGCATGGCCGTCATTGACATGCACAGCAGGTAGCCAACAGTTCCGCATACCGCACCGCACCACAAATGTAATCACCCTATTCCTGTCGCTGTCCCTGTCCCCGTCCCCGTCCCTGTCTCCCCCTCTCCATTCTCTTGACGCATGCCCCTCGGCAGCGGCAGCAACTGCTGCTAGTTTGATAGCACCTTTTGTTTGCACGGCGACAATGGACAGCCGACGAAGGCGGCGACTATGGCAACGCTTCCGGTTCGCTTCCCTCTACACCCCCTCCTTTCGCTGTCTCTGTCTCTGTCTCTGCTTGTGTTTCTCGTTCTGATTCTTTTACCTGGCCATTGACCATTTGCGCCCAGTGACTCTAAAACTGTTTGAGTTGTGAATGCTCCACAGTTAAGAGAGAGAGTTGTTGTCGTTATTTTCCCCATCTGTTTTTAGCTAGAGATGTGCACGTGAATTAAAAATATCATATCACTTGCCTAATTATTTATTAGCATAACTTATCATCTTAAAACAATATAAGCAGCTTTGACAATAATTAAAATGACATCTGTGATTTTGCCTTAAAATTCCGCCAGGATATATGATAGATGATTGATGTGTTCTAATCAACGCGACCATTTTTAACCACTTAAAATCGATAAATCTATTGAATTAAATCGATGATCATGAAAAATTTGACTCTTTTGCAATTCGCTAGAGCAGCGGTAACCCAAAAATATTGAATCGGAAGCACTACAATAATGTGTACAACTAAAATCACCGCTAGCTCCATCAAAATGTGAGAGCAACAAATTAAAAAGTCACCGTCAGCGCGAGCTTCAATCGAGCACGGACCTGGATGATGTCAAGACTGAATGTATTTTGTTGTTGTAAGCTCGCTCGAGTTTTTCTTTTGTTTTCTGCAATTGTCTGGAGTATAAATTCTCGTATGAGCTATAAAAATTAAGTAAACATTTTAAGAAGAACATTCCAGTTTTTAAAATGTTTGAAAATTTGTTAAGAAAACCGATTCGATGTTTTCATTGCGATGTCTAAAATCCAATTGAATTGACATCACTACATCACTAATAATGAAAAGTTTACCGCACAAAGCAATTGAGCAAGAGAGAGGTGCGTGTGAGAGAGAGGGAGAGAGAGTGAGGCTAGTTGACCATAAAGGGAAAAGCGGGGAATAAAAGTAATTTAAAAACTTTTTGCTGTGAGGCCGCACTTGAAATTGTTGGGAGGGAAACGACAGGAAAGAAGAGAATAACAATAACAAGTATTGAAATGCGTGGGCATTGAGCATTTACCTGTGTCTGGGCGTAGGCAAGAGAAGGGGGCAAGGGGAAGAAGGGGTTGACAGGTGAGAAGGGGATAAAGTAATATTACTCATGGCGACGCCGGACGGAGGAAATTGTTAAATGCAATGATTAATTATGCAAACTTTTAATCGAATTGTGTGTGTGTGTAATGACAGGAGGAAAAGCGGGATGGAGGCAGGGGAGACAAAAGAAATGATAAACAAAACAACGGGGAAAAGTAACGTTTAATGCTTAATTAATTAAAAGGCCAAAGCACAAAACAGTTGCAGAGTCACAGAAGTGTGACGGGGCAGCTCAAACTGTGCCGTTAATGGCTATTAAAAGCAAGTGTAATGTAGAGAGACAGAGCGAGGGAGAGTGAGGGACAGAGAGAGAAGTAAAGAGAAATTAAGAGTGCTTATCAAGTTTGTTTTTGGACGGTTTCAATTAAATCAATGGATACGGATTAACTTTAAATATACAAACAGATTTCTATTTATTTATTTAACGTGAACTGAAAGCAGTCGACGAAAGCTTAATTAAATAGAAAATTAAATTAGGAAACATGATATAAATAAATAAATTTAAAAATCTATTTGTGAGTATAATTTAAAACAAAATTAACAAAAATTTACATATATAGTCTCAAAATAATCGGCTTTTTAAAAAATAATAATAATTTAAAACATTAAATCAAAATTATAAAATAATTATAATAAAATGTTACTCAAAACAGTTTAGAATTAAATGTTTTAATGCTACAACATTTTAAATTTATTATTATAATGGGAAAACCTGCACTGCGACCCCTTTGGATCTATTGTGCCCCCTTCTGAGCCTACACTGAAAATAAAAAAAACACCTTTCTAAAATCAAAAACATTCATCTTAAATATTTTGTTTTTGAAATAAGACCATTTTAAGACCAAATTTCAAAACCAAGAATATTATTCTAAAAAATCTTAAGTTTTTAATATAAGAATAAAAATCTTAGATATTTTTCACTTCTTGAGACTTAGAATTCCCAACTGGTTTTGGCGTTTGGCTTGGATCGCTGGTCAAGTCAGCACAACGGTACTGATGGTAGAGAGTGGCATCTCTTGAAACAGCTGTTGTTTAGTGTTTAGTGTCATATCGACATTTCTAGACCTCAAGTTAACTAAAACGTACTTCATTCTTCTTAAAATGTTAAGAAGCTTAATCTTTATTTGAGATATTTTGTCTTGAGTATTCAAAACTTTTTGGTCTATAAATAAGAACATATAATCTTAAAAAAATAATAAGTTTTATTCTTATACTAAGATTTGTGGTCTTTAAAATATAAGTATTTATGATCTTAAAAATAAGAACTTGATCTTAATTGAAATGTTCTTAGAATCCAGATGTGTTTTCTTACTTCAAGATTTTCATGTTCACGACGCATTTTTTAGACCAAAGCTCTTAGTTCTGAGACCAAAATCTTGATTTAAGATCCTTTTTTTTATCAGTGTAGTTGTTAGCTTTTATTAACTACTTATATATGTATAATCAAATACTATCAAACATTGTCGTACATGTGCAGGGTAGCTGTGAGTCGAGCACACTCTCTCTCTCTCTCTTTCTGTTTCTGTTTCTGTCTAAGTAAATTTATCATGAATTGTAAAACAATCAAATTAATTACAATTGAACAAATGGGTATCTTTAATTCGTATTACATTTTAAACATTGTAGGCGTTGTCACAGCACTTGTTTTGCTCATTGTTGTTATCTTTGTTGTCGTTGTTGTCGTTGTTGTCATTGCTGTTGTTGCCGTTGTTGTTGTTGCTGTCAGCTACATTTTGTCTTTGTGTTTTGCGGCATTTCATTTTTTTTGTACTTTTTATTCAACTACGCAAATTAGTTAAACAATTTTTTTTAACTGTTTGTTTATGTGACGGGTTGGCAACGTAGACGTTGTGTGTGTGTGTGTGTGTGTGTGTGTGTGTGTGTGTGTGTGTGCTGTTAGCTGTATTTACGCACACACACACATACACATATGGAGGCAAAAGTCATCGCTTTTTTTATTTTTTTTTTGCTTTACACTTTGCAAGTTATTTTTATTGTAGTTGTTGTTGTTGCTTTTTGGGCCAGCAACGACAACGGCAGCTAACTTGGCTCACACATACAGACACACATAAGTCCACTCGACACACACACACACACACACACACACACACACACACACACACACACATGCGCTCAGTTAACACTCAGCTGCTGAGCACTTGAACGAGTAACGTGAGCGCACATGCCTAAAAAGAGAGACAGAGAGAGAGAGAGAGAGAGAGCGGGGCAAGGGGAGTGACAGAGGTATAGTGGAAGAAGAAGAAGAAGCAAAGTGGGTGAAGGGGGGCGAAAGAGGTAAACAGCGCACACGGTTTATCGCTCATTTGTTATGATTTTTCAGCTGGCATTTTTAGTTGTTTTTCTACGCGTTCTGCGATCGGCCGCATTTTCAACTTTTGCTCGACGCGGCCCAAAACGTGCGTGTGTGTGTGTGTGTGCGTGTGCGTGTGTGTGTGTGCGTGTGTTGCAGGCGATAAGCCAAATAAACTTTGATTATATACATATATATTTTTTATACAAGATTTATAGTTACAGTTTTATATTTTTGCATTTATTTACTTTTTTTTTTTGAAATTTTTTCTTGTTGTGCGTGTGTTAAAGTGCAAGAGTGTGCGTGTGTGTGTGTGTGTATGAGTGTGTTTCGCTTTTAATTATTTTAAATAAACAGTTGTTGTTTTAAATATAATGTGACACGCCCAGCTGGCTAGACGCCCTCCACAGTTTAAAAGTCACTGCAAGTTTTTTTTAGCATTTTTTTTTTTTTTTTGGGGAGGCAACAACAACAAATAAGGCGTGTACAGCAACAACAATAACGACAAAAGCAACAACAAACACAATTCAATCAGCAGCAATAAATGCGCTGAAAGCACGTCTTAAATTGAACAGCAACAACAAAGCTGAAAAAACGCTGGAAAAAAAGCTAAAAAACAAAACTGAAAAAACCCGAAACAATAACTCTGAAAACTATACAAACTTACAGTTATATTTTGACAAGGAAATAATTCGCGGCAACAGTTTAAAAGCAGCAATAATTGCAGCAACTGTTGCAGCCACAGGAGCAACAGCAATAATCATGTGGTTAAAACAACAAGAACAATATTGTCACTTGCAGCAGCAACTATTGTCCGTTTAATCGAAGCAAGAGAAAGATAAATAGAACAAATTATGTACATATATGCCAACAACATCAAATGCAAACATCACAATGACAACAGCAACTATTGTTGCTTTCAGAAATTCTCGCAACATTTTCTTGTACATCTGCAACATGAGCGGCAGCAGCAGCAACACTTGTAGCTGCAATGATAGCAACAGCACTAGCAACAACAAGGATTATTTTTAAAATATTCACGGCGATATAAAACAGTCTTAAAACTTATATACACTTTGTCAAGTAATTCCTTTGACAAGAGTAAGGAAATCCACGTATTTTATTTTGCAGCAAAAGACTTTTTGCTGTGTTCTTTAGAATAAACAATTTACAAAATATGAATATTTTTTTCTTTGTCAAAACAAGACATACTGCAAATTTATGTAGTTAAATATTTATTAATAAAATCAAAACAAATGCACGGGGAATTTGTGTGACTGACTCACGACGCAATTCGCATTGAATTAAACCAAAAAACAAAAATAATAATAAATATGTAAAAACAAAATAAAATGAAAAATAATTAACAAAAGTAAACACTGAAAATGTAAACGTTAACGAAATGCAGCTGCGACGATGACAACAACAACAACGACGGCGACGACAACGTCAGCGTCTCATTTATAACGCGACGCACGTAAACGGCAACAGCAACAACAACAACTGCAACAACAAGAACTACAACAACAATCGAGCGAAAACAAAAATATGTAAATAAATAAATAAATGCATAAATAAAGTAAAAATATGTTGCTGTTGTTGTTGTCATTTATGCTGCTGCTGTCGCTGCGAGTGTTTGTCAAGTGAAAAGTTTATGCTAATGTTGCTGCTGCTCAAGTTGCTACTGCTGCTCATGTTGCTGTTGTGCATAAAGAAGAGAACTATTGTCAATAGTTTATAGTTGTTGCTTTTGCTTTTGCTTTTGCTGCAGCTTTCGCTTTCTAATTAAACTGAATTGTTGTCGCTTAACAACAGCAGCACCTTCAATAGAGCAGCAACAACAACAATGACAACATTTATGCATTTAAATGCACATCAAACTGCATTTCAAGTTAAGCAAATGCAGCAAGAAGAAGAGCTGTTTAAAAATAAAATCAATAAAAAGAAAAACACCAAAAATGGTTGCTCATATTCAAATTTATGCGTTGCAGCTGTCAATGCTACAAAAAGGGGCAAACAGGCGAGCCAGAGGGGCGTGGCAATTTGCATAGTTGCTGTCGACAACATTTCAGCGTGTTTTTTTTTGGGTATATGGAAAGTTTTATGGTTTTTTTCTGGGCGTTGTTATCAAAATCAATTTGTTAAATTTTAACAACAATAGCAAACAACAATGTGAAGTAAACATTTAAAAAAGAGGCAAAAAAAAGTGTTGAAACCAAAAACAACAAAAGTCAATTTAAATAAAACGATAACGATAACGATAACGATAACATGGTGTTATCGACACTGCACATAACATTGGAGACGACGAGTGTTGTTGCTGGCGACGACACAGCGACAACGACAGACACTGTTGCTGCCACAACGCCAACAAAGTTGCCAGTGCTCTACAACAACAACAGCAACAATCATATAATGAGCAGCAATATCAACAACAGCAGCAGCAAAGTGCAACAATTGCTGTTGGAAAAGGAAAATGACAAATTGAGCGCCAATTTGAACAACAACAATAATAACAACAACAACAAATATTGTGATATGAACGGTAATGCAACAGCAACAATCGAACAACAATTGCAACTTCAACTTGAACAACAGCAACTTCAGCTCGAGCAACAACAACAACAACTGGCTGCAACATCAGCAACACCTCAACGCAGCGCCTCCGCCTTGCGTCGTGGCACACAAATTCAACGTTCCTCAATGCGTTTGCGACAACAACAGGCAAGTGTTGCAACAACAACATCAACAGCAACAAGAACAACAGTAATCTAATTACGCAAAACAAAGTGTTGCTCTGGTTGCTGCTGCTGCTGCTGCTGCTGTCGTTGTTGGTTTTCCCTTTTTGAACGGCAGCAACCTTCGAGTTAGCTATCGCCAACTGGCTTTTTTTATCTACATATATGCTAACTATAAAACGGCAACCAGTTAACAGCTAACTAGGCTAACTGGCTGCCGTAGTTGCTCGACGACAGCAACAACAACAACAGCAGCAGCAACAACAACAACAGCAACATCAACAAACATGGTTAACAAATACACTACAAAAATATATGAGAATAATCGATACACTTATCGAAATTTTATCGTTGATTATATTAATAATATTGATATAAAAATATATATGTATAACTGCTTAAATTCTACAGCTGCAAGAACAAATTCCCTTTGATTACGCATTTTATTAATAATATTAATATAAAGTTATCGATGACACATTTGACAACATTATGACATTCGAAATTCTTTTAAAAATTTGATATTGTTGCAAAATGTTTTCATTTCATTCGTTTCAACAGGTTAAAAAACACAGTGTTTCAATGCCGTTTGTTCCCCTAAAAATTTATTACTATAAGCTTATCTATAATAAATTAAAACTCAGTGTTTCAATCCCAATAAACCCTTATCTAAATGAATACTTTTGACACTTATCGATAACAAATCATCGTTCCTAAAAGTTATTAAGAAGTTTAGTGTTTCGATTCCATTCATATGCTTAAAATGTAAATATTTGTATTTCAAATTGAAAATAAATATTGCCTTAAACTAAACGATAAATATTTCAATCCAAATTTCAATTAATTTTTTAACATATTTTACACACTGTTTCAATGACATTCAATCCCATACATTTTTTTGTTATTGTAAATGCTTCAATTCCATTCGTTTCAATAGAGTATTGATTGCACAGTGTAGCAATTCCAACAGTTCCTCAACACATTTTCAAATACTTTTTATTAATTTACATTTATTAATTTCATTCGTTGCAAAAGTTTATTGCAAATACTACTTTTTAACAATTTGTATGTTATTAAAGCAAAATACTTGTGATATTTTTTAATTTGTTTTTCTTTTCTTTTTTCACTGTAAACGTTGCAAATTCGTTAACAAAGTTATTATGCCCGTCTGGACACAGCAAGAACAATATCAACAAATAAGCTAAAGTAATAAATTTTTTTAATTTTTGTTGTTTGTTACGCGCATTTTCAATATTTATTTTATGCCTTCGTCGCGACAACGCGTCGTTGTTGTTGCTGATGATGATGTCATGGCTTATACCTCTAAAGCAACAACTACAACAACTACAACAGCTACAACAACTATTGTTAATTTCTGTTACTTTTATTGTTGTTGTGCGATGATTGATGTTCCGCGAGTTTAGTGGGCTTTACGCTTGATCTATAGCGGGGGATCAAAAGGGTCGCCCCAAACTGACATTGACATACCAAGAGAGAGAGGGAGAGAGGGGGAGAGGGGGAGAAAGAAAGAGAGGGAGAGAAGACACTCTGCCAGTGTTGGTTAATTGAATACAATCATGTTCAAAAGTTGTTCATGTGGGCACTCGAAAGTCTCGACAATCGAAGGTGTATGCAAATTATTAAGTATACGTCAAGTATACTTAATATTCTATATTAATATTCTGAATATTTCTATTATTTTTTTTTTGCTTTAAAAATTACAGTACACACTTACACAATATAAAAACTTTGTATAAGCTGCGAATTCTTAACAATTTATTTTTAAAATGACAATAAACAAATAATAGTAATTATCTGTTAAATTTTCAGTCTAAAAGCTTTTTAAATCTTGTTAAATTTTGCAGTTGAGCTTAAAGAGTCTTATTCGTCTTTTGTGAGTCTCTACTGTATTATTATTTTTATATACATTTTTTATACTTTTGCTTTAACAATTATAGTCGACTATAAAAAAAATCTAAATTCTTGGTTATTGTTCGGAAAAACGTTATATCTTCTTGAGTATTCAAAAAATAGTTTAAAAAATAGGATATTAATAAAATGATAATAAAGACATAGTAGTAATTATGTTTTAAATTAAACTAAATAAGTAAACTAAATAATATAATGGTTTTAAAAACTATATCCAGTTTGCAGTCTCTACTTTATCATTATTATTACTTCTAAATACTATTATATTTGTGCTTCTTTATAGTTCTTCTTTGTTGTTGTTGTTGTTGTCGTCATCTGTCTTGCCCCATCTGTTGTGCTTCTTCTTCTATCTCTTCGTCTTCTTCTTCCACGTTCAAGTTGCCACTTCAATGTCACTGCGATTTCTTTTGTTTTGTTTTTTTTCTTTTTTTTTATAGTATTTATTATTGTTATTCATTTTGTTGTTTTCTTGCCGAGTTTTATTTGGTTCACATCGTATTTTATACACGTTTGCAGTCTCGTTTTCCCCATCGACCTTTCCCCTTCCCCCTTTCGCCTTCCCCTTGGCCTGTCTGCATAATTTCTGCTGATGTTGTTGCTTCTCTTCTCTCTGCTTCTCTCACATTATGCAAGTTCAGCAAATTTTGTTCTTTTCTGACGAGCGTTTTTTTTTTTGTTTTACTTTTGGAATTTTCAGCGCCTTGTTGTTTTTGTTATTCAATTAAATTCTTCATTCTTTTTCTCTGCTTCCGCATCCCTAAAAAAATGAAGTGGGAGGGAAAGTTGAGGCAAGACGAAGAGGTCTCATCAAAACTCTGTAAATGGGCAGTTTCATTATAATTCTTCAATTTTTATCTCTCTTACTCTCGTTCTGTCTTCTCTCTCTCTCTCTCTCTCTCTCTCTCTCTCTCTACCTTTGTTGCTCGAGTGGCCAAAAGCGGAACCAAAATTGGCAACTTTGACACGCCGCGAGTTGAGCGTAAAATAATAAAACAACTTGCTTTGAATCCATTCAGTAAACTGGCATTTTATCAACCTGATGAAGACTCTTAATTTCGCTACTCAACTAATAAATGAACGCACATTGTTTTTTAGTTGAATGCACAGTGAAACCTTGCTAAGAAGTACAAGCACTTTACTCGAAAAATTCTGGAGAACATATATAAAATGTAAACTAGCTTTTTAATTAATAATTGTGGAGTTATTCTAACTATTAGATTTGGGTTTTTGATATAAAGACTATTTAGTTTGAATTTATATTTATCGGTTTATCTTAGCCAAGTTTTCCTATTGCCTGAAATTCAATTATTTAAAAATTGAATAAAATAGTTTACAAATAAATTTAGAAATGTATAAATTCTGAATAATTGTATTGAAATAATATATTTAAAAAAAATAATTATCTCACATTTTCAAAAGCAATTGTCATTAAAATTTGTAGAGATGAAAAAAAAAGCAAAATATAAAATAAACCATATTCTTTAATCAAAATTAATTTAATTGTAGACAAAAGTTAAAATAAAATTATAAAGAAAGATTTTAAATCAAGAAAAGTTTTAATATTCAATATTTAATATTGAAAGAAATAAAATAAAAACAAAAATAATAGAAAATTAATAATGAAAATCAAAAATGTTTAATAAAAAAAAGATGAACAATTAAAATAATTAGGTTTTCTATATGATAAAAAAAGTTTCGCTATGGAAACGAACTAATGTACTTATTTAATGCTATTAAAGTCAAAAAATTAATTTTTTTTTATTTTACGTCGACTAAAATAAATTGACAAAGAGAAATTTTAAACAATTTCATAGAAAACTAAAAATTAATATTTTAAAATTTAATTATATGACATGCAATTTTAAATTTATAACTGAAAGATGACTAAGTTAATTTCAATCCAACACTATGTTTCAAAAATGAGTCTAAATTCAAATTTTATATTTATTTTTGCCAATGATAGAAATGTTGTTTTATCGATTAGTTGCTGCTAACAGTTTGACAGGCCAGTGCGTCGGCTGTTTACAGTTTGAGAAGCACCACCCACTGACCTAATCCAAGCAGAGCTCGTTGCATTTGCGAGGCTTCACTGCCCCTTCATTTAAACCCTTGCCTGCCACCCTATTTTATTTCTCTCTCTCTCTCTCTCTCTTTCTCTCTCGCTCTGCAACAATGAGGAATGTTCATTAGCACGTCATTTGATGCGTTTGTTCATTGTTGTAGCTGCTTCGGGGATTTGTTGCATGCCCCATAGAACGCAGAGCACGGAAAGCAACACAGCGTCACTAAGCCTAAGCCCTTTATTTCCATTTTTTTTGCTGGACTTGCAACTTGTGGTTTGTAAGGCATGCGTACTGTGGGTGGCATGCCGCATACCATGCAACATGCCACATGCCACATGCCACACGCCGTCCACCTTGCCTCGTTACGTTGCACTCTCTCAGGTAGCACGCCACAAAAAGCCGCTAATTAAATTAGCGCAATTGCCGCGAATGCGGATTAAGTGCGCGCACTTCTCTCTCTCCCTTTTGGACGTCGTTATCTTTATCACATTTTTTTTCTTTTTTGTACTCATTCAACTTTCAACATTCTTTTCGCTCATTTTGCAGGAGCAACTGCGACGAAGACGCGAGGAGGAGGAACGCATTGCCCAACAGAATGAGTTTCTACGCAACAGTTTGCGTGGCTCTCGCAAGCTCAAGGCGTTGCAGGACACCGCCTCGTCGACGGCCACGCCCACTGCCAGTGGCAAGGCGTTGGCCCAACAGCAACAGCCACCAGCGACAGCGACAACAGCAACAATTGCTGGCGTTGAGAACGAGGCCTACTTGCCCGATGAGGAACTGACGCAAGCGGAGCACATCGATGGTGAGTACATTTTGTGCGAGAGAATGTGAGGAAAATTGGGGGAAAAAAGAGTTAAATTCAGAAAGTTAAGACTAAGATTAAGCTAAGTGAAAATAGTATCGAAAAAGTGGGTGAAAAGTAGAAAAGAATGGGAAAAATTTGATGCTGTTCTTTTCAATATAATTTAGTCTCAGACACAAGATCACTTATCTAACTTTTGAAGTACAGGGTCTTAAAGAAATGCAACATAATCTAAATATACATATGACTTTATGCTTCTAGCTATTGAGAAATGCATCGAAAAGTCGACAACTCGATGTATGCGGAAGTGATTTTCAAGTACTTAAACTCGATAATTGTTTTTAACTATCAATCAATCAATAAATATTCATTTGCAGAATTAAGTTTAGTTAATATTGACAGAAATTGATTAAATGTTACTACTTGTAAGCTCGAAAAGTTAAGTGAAGGAAATGTTAAGTTAAAAATTTGGGAAAAATTTATTTGAATGCAAAGAGTTAAATTTGAATGCAGAACGAATAAATTGCCAGATCGGTAACATATTCCAGTGGACGCTCCGCAAAGCATTTTGGTTGACACATTCATTTGTTTGGCATGAACAGAGATGCCAAATATTTGCCGGAGAAAAAAAGACAAAAGGACCAAAGAAAACATTGAGAAAAAGCTGAAAAACTAAAAAAAAAACAATTTAAAAGATTTAGACAATTTTCAATGATTTTTTTCTTGGCATTTTCTTTGTCACTGGCATTAAGATATTTGCCAAACTAACTTGGCTAAAAACTCTCTCTACTTCTGCATTCGACTATGGCAACGATAGAAGAGTCAGAGCGAAAGTGACCACTTCTGAAAAATGGTTATTGCCTGCAGAGTCTCGATATTTGTTTGCTTCGGACCACAATTTTGACGTATTTTCAACATTAACCCATTTTAAGAGGTGAATTTTGGCGTACTGGGAAACTGTATTCGTCTTTTTATCGTTTCCAATTTGAGAAAGTTCCAAAATTGGCAGTATAGAATCCCTTTTGAATTCGATTTAATAGAATCTAAAAACAAAATCCAGATTTTCGGATAAAAGATGTTTGAGATTTTTCCCGGCTGAAGCAGTTGAAAACCAGACAAATCTATCTGAAAAAAGGCCAAATTGGCATCACTGGGGATGAGTTCTCTATAGGTTATTTGCTTGGTGATACAACGTTATTTATATGAAGATTTATCGACAACTCGATTAATTCTTTGTCGACTTTAGCATGTAGATATTTGAATGCACATCACTAACTCACACTTTCCCATCTCTCTTTCGTTCGCCCTGTTTACAGGCTATGGCGAGTTGATAGCGGCGCTGACGCGACTCCAGGGCCAGCTGTCCAAGAGCGGCCTGAGCACGCTGGCGGGCCGCGTGTCGGCGGCGCACAGCGTCCTAGCGAGTGCGAGCGTGGCGCACGTGCTCGCCGCACGCAGCGCGGTGCTGCAGCGTCGCCGTCCGCGCATCGCGTCGCCGTTGCACGCGGGCGCCTTGGGACTGCAGAAGGAGATTGTGGAGCTGCTGACGCAATCGAATAGCGCCGCGGCCATTGAGCTGGGCAATCTATTGACCAGCCATGAGATGGAGGGTCTGTTGCTCGCCCACGATCGCATTGCCAGTCACACGGATGCGTCGCCATCGCCAACGATGTCCAACCAAATGGGAATGGGAATGGCAACTGGAGAAACTCTAAGTGGACACAGCAGTCCAATAGCGGCCACAAAATCGGCAGCAGCAACAGCAACAACGGCGAGCAGCAGAAGCATGGCGGTGTTGCCACCTGTGGTGCCACCATCGGTGGCACAACGCGGTGCAATGCCACTGCCCGTCGCGGCGGTGTCGGTGCGTGGTGAATCGCCACCGGGCATGAGCGGTTGCTTTGGCACTCTGAATGATCAAAACGATAACATACGCATCATTCAGATTGAGAAATCCACGGAGCCGTTGGGCGCCACAGTTCGCAACGAGGGCGAGGCGGTGGTCATTGGACGCATTGTCCGCGGTGGCGCCGCCGAAAAGTCGGGACTGTTGCATGAGGGCGACGAGATTCTGGAGGTGAATGGCCAGGAATTGCGTGGCAAGACGGTGAACGAGGTGTGCGCCCTTTTGGGCGCCATGCAGGGAACTCTGACGTTCCTCATTGTGCCAGCTGGGAGTCCACCACCCGGTGGTGGCTTGCCACTGGGCATCGGCAGTGCCGGCGGCACCCTGGGCATGCATCATATGGGCGGTGGCATGGCACATCGGGACACGGCCGTGTTGCATGTGCGTGCACATTTCGATTATGATCCGGAGGATGATCTGTATATACCGTGCCGGGAGCTGGGCATCAGTTTCCAAAAGGGCGACGTGCTGCATGTGATCTCGCGGGAGGATCCCAACTGGTGGCAGGCGTATCGCGAGGGCGAGGAGGACCAAACGCTGGCCGGCCTCATTCCTAGTCAGTCCTTTCAGCATCAGCGCGAGACCATGAAGCTGGCCATTGCCGAGGAGGCGGGTCTGGCGCGATCCCGTGGCGGCAAGGACGCCACCGCCAGCAAGGGCGCCACCCTCCTCTGTGCCCGCAAGGGACGCAAGAAGAAGAAGAAGGCCAGCTCCGAAGCGGGGTAAGTCAAAGGAAACCCGTAATATCTGTGTCTTGATCAGATACTCATTAATCATTCTCTTTTCTTACCTTTGCTCTTAGTTATCCTTTGTATGCCACAACGGCGCCGGATGAAACGGATCCCGAGGAGATTCTCACCTACGAGGAGGTGGCCCTCTACTATCCACGTGCCACACACAAACGCCCCATCGTCCTCATCGGCCCGCCCAACATTGGACGCCATGAGCTGCGCCAGCGCCTGATGGCCGACTCCGAACGCTTCTCCGCGGCGGTGCCACGTAAGTATCTGCTCTGAGATCGCCTCTTCGGCTGCCCCAAATTTTTAAAAGTTTCCATTAATTTCCATCTTAAAAATAGGTTTGAAATAATACAACATTTTTATTCTATTTCAATTTTATGAGAAAATTCAAATATTTACAAACCAAATTAATCATCTTTCCCAAAAAAAGCGATGAGATATGAGTTTAAAAACAAGTAGGAAAGGCTATAGTCGAGCTCCCGTCTATAGGATACCCATTACTTACTTAAATAAATTTAAAATATTTTTATTGCATACTTTTAGGCACTTATATAGCTTAAAAGCTTTAATCAGCCATTACCAGCTTTCTATTTGTCCGATCTTGTTACGATTTAGTAGGATGATAGGTAATAATAGTAGCTAACGGTAATTAGTAAAAAAAAATCCTAATATCTTGAAAACTGGGCGTGTGGTGGCTATTCGCGATTTACGGAGGCGGAAAGGGGTGTGGCGAAATTTTGAAACAAACTTGACCTGCGTGGGGCTTATAGAAATCTGTGTGACAAATTTGGTTGCTCTAGCTCTCATAGTCTCTGAGATCTGGGCGCTCACACAGATGGACAGACAGACGGACATAGCTATATCCACTCGGCTGTTGATGCTGATCAAGAATATATATACTTTATAGGGTCGGAGATGCTTCCTTCTCCCTGTTACACACATTGCAACGATATAAAAATCAGCTCCTTGAAACCATTTTGAATATACACTCATTTGCAATTATTATTATAAAATCAAGTTTTTAATTTAATATTTTACCCAAAAACTAATTTGAAATAATACAGCATTTGTTTTTTTTAATTTATAAATTATTAGATATTATTTTCAATTTTGTTGAATACAAACAAAAGACTTTCTTTTAAAACGAATTAATGAAGTAAAAAAAAATGTAATAAGTAAAAGAAAAATAACAAAAAATTCAAGTACATTTTCGGGCCATAAAAGTGAATTTTGAAAGTAAAATTTAAACGCACGTTCTAAAATTAGTAGAATATTTCAAGAATACCAATCTTATTTTTTCATTTATTTTCTATTTTTAAATTGTATGATAGCATTAAAAATTATAGTTATGCTTTTATTTTTTGCCAACTTCGTTTTTAGATTAGAAAAGCAAAAAAAAATTATTGGTCTTTTTTTTTTTAAATTGTATTTTTTTTATAATCATTTTGGTTCCTGCTGTTAACTTTTCTCTCTTCCTCACCATAGTTTTCTATTTGCTTGAGGAGAAACTAAAGCTGAAGGCAGCCAAGGGTAAAGCAGTCGGCAATTGTTTCCCATTGCTAGAGCATTGCTAGAGCATTACCCTGAGACTGTCCTAAAGATCCATCAGCAAGTCGAAGCCAGAGAGGATTATTCAATCCAATCCAATCCAATCAATTGCTGCTAATGGAGCTTTAATCAGTTGCTGTGGCTTCTTCCCGCTTCTCCTAACTGACTATACTATATACACATATTAATCATTCTCCCTCTCTCTCTGTTCTTCTTCTCTCTCTGTAGACACATCACGTGCCCGGCGGGAGGGTGAAGTACCCGGCGTGGATTATCACTTCATCACGCGGCAGGCCTTCGAGGCGGACATTCTGGCGCGTCGCTTTGTCGAGCACGGCGAATATGAGAAAGCCTACTACGGTAAGTTTCTGGGAAGCAAAAGATTTAGTATCCTTGCAGAACCCTGTATTTACCTGTAATAATCATCGGGAGTGTAAGATGGTATCAAATATACATTTAAGTTGTCATCGAAACTGAGAGAAAACTTTTATTACAAACAGACGGACTCACATACAAAATATATGTACATTCTCTACGGGATCTGCAAGGACTTATACTTAAGAATGCTATTTGCTAATAAACATGCTTGATCCTTTTGCAGGCACATCACTGGAGGCCATACGCACCGTCGTTGCCAGCGGCAAGATTTGTGTCCTGAATCTGCATCCGCAAAGTTTGAAGCTGTTGCGCGCCTCCGACCTCAAGCCGTATGTGGTGCTGGTGGCGCCACCGAGTCTCGATAAGCTGCGCCAGAAGAAGCTACGCAACGGCGAGCCATTTAAGGTACGTCTATCGTTATCGTTATCGTTGCTAACAAAAGGTGTGTTTGGAGAATGCAGCTAAATGTGAACAATCGATATGAAACATGAAATATGATATCGATCAGGCGACATTAATCGATAATAATAAATGTGTTTTATCGAATGTGTTATCGTTTGTTTAACAACTAAGTTCTTCAAAGCTGTGTATATCATATTTATTATCGATTGATTCATCAATTTTGTCGAAAAAATCGATCTTTTTATTATGTATTTAATTAAAATTGAATTTAATATAACTCGTTCAAACATCTTTACCATGGAAGTTGTGGAATATGATAAATATCGATTATGTCATTAAATGTTTTATCAGTTATAGTTATCTTTGTGAAAACTATTTAAAGAATATCGAATGTGATATCGATTGCTTTAAAGAATTAAAAATCTTTGATTAATCGATATGTTAATCGTTATAAATAACTTTGCCTTTATTGCCCAATCTATTCGTATTATTCTATTGTCGAGTGAATTATCGATATCTCGATTAATTTATTTTATTCGATTAATCGATATACAATAAATCGAATGTGCTGTCGAATATTTGTTGACATTTTAATTGAAATCCATTCACAAAAATTGAATATACTCCCCATACATTTGAAACTAATCGACTTTTGTGTTTGCACTTTGACATGACAGGAGGAGGAGCTGAAGGACATCATTGCCACCGCCCGGGACATGGAGGCGCGTTGGGGTCATCTCTTCGACATGATCATCATCAACAACGACACGGAGCGGGCGTATCATCAGCTGCTCGCCGAGATCAATTCGCTGGAACGTGAGCCGCAATGGGTGCCCGCTCAGTGGGTGCACAACAATCGCGAAGAGTCATAATGGGAATCACAGTACAGGTCACACCAATTAAAACAACTCGAACAACTCCGTTACCCGGTAATGTCCAAAAGTGCAGCCATCCATTGTAAATACGACGTGTCCACGACTCAGCCATGATGTGGAATTTGAAAGCGGAAACGGAAACGGATACGGATACGGAACTGAAACTGAAACCCGGAAACGGAAACGGAGTTGAAACTGGAGCTGGGAATCCTTTAATCGCTATGTGTATAATTGAGCATGCAAAACTAACGGCATATGTACTCGGACTTTCTGCCTAATCATTTATTTACTCACTTTACTTACTTAATTATGTATGTATGTATGTGTACTTAAACTCCAACTCCCCCTCCCTTCCCCCACATACTCGTGTTATTTATGTATGTTTTGTATATTTGTTTGTTTGTGGCAAATGCATTTGAAACATGAACAAACAATTGCTAATACATTTATTATATATATATATTTTTTTTTAACTTAATACATATGTATTTTAAACAATGTTCACAAAAATTGTTATTCAATTTTAAAACTGTAATGCTTTTTTTTTGTAATTAATATAATTTTAAAGATAATATATGTTAGGCACTTCCTTAATTTCAAAAGACGAATTGAAATTGTAAAAACAAGTAAACAAAACGGAAAAAAAGAGTTTAATTTGAAATCGAAATCGATATTGTAATTGTAATCGAAATCGAAATCGAGATCGAAAATGCAACTGCAACTCGTAAACACAATGTTAACAGAACAAAAAACAAAAACAATCCATTAGATGGAAGAGAGAGAAAGAGCGAACGTTGGCGAGTCCATAAACAACGTCTGACAGAAAGAGAAAGATAAAAGGGAACGGAAAAATATGAATGATTGAAAGAGAATAGAAATGGGGCGATAGCAAGCGAATGTTGCAATTACGTAATCTATTTACTTTATATAAATATATACATAAAACTATACATCTACTATAAATAAATATACACATAAATTATATGCAGTAATACGATTAATTTTTAAAAACAACAACAACAAAAAGAAGAAGCAAAAAAATGAAAATGCAAAGGATGCAGAAGAAGACAAATATTATAAACAAAATGAAGAGATAACAACAAAATCAGTAAGTCATTGCCAAATAAAACAAAGAAGTAAGAAATACGAGTATAAAATGAAAGCAAACACACGCCCAAAACAAAACAAAACAAAACAAAAAAGTAACGACAAAATAAAACATAAATATATAACATTAACAAATTCCGCCTGCAAGCAAAAGAAATAGCATGAAATAGATAATGAAATAGCGTAGCCAAGTTAATAAGCACTGTAAAAAAAAAAAAACAAAAACAAAAGAAAAATGAACTAATAATAATAACAATAATAATAATGATAAACAATGAAAGAATCTAGGCGTTAGTTTAAGAAAGTACGAAAGAAAAACAAAAGAAAAAATCCGAAACAAAAGTAATTCCAAAAAGTAAATGTTGTTGTAATTAATTATTTAAAATGCGATTAGTGAATGGAAAAAAAAAGAAGAAAACTCGTGCAGATTAACTAAAATTCTAAAACGAAATAGTTGCAAATTTTAGGCATGAATATTGAATATATATATATGTATATATTTACATAAACATACATATTATATATACAAACAAAACAAATTTGTTGAGAAAGCAACAATTTTATTAAAATGCTACAAACTGGCGTCAAGTAATTTAGCAAACTATGTTACACAATGTTGAACACTTGAAAGATTCTAAAACAAGAAAAAAAAAATGAAGAAAGAAAAACAATATATAAAAGAAAAAAAACGAAAATATATTTAAAAGTAATATTTTTTTTTTTTTTGTAGTCAACAAGGTATAAAAAAATGTGTGTGCAGTAAATTTGTTTAAGTTTTTATTTATACATATTAAAAACAAAAAATCAAATAAATATGAAAATTAATTAATAAAACTACAAATCTAGTATATTGTATGTATGTGTATGGTGTAACAAATTGAAAAACTAAAACCAAACAAAAAAACATAACTATTGCCTGCAGAAAAGCGAAGCAACTAAAAATGAAAGAAAAAATTCAAATTCAATGCAAAACAGGCATGGTTTACAAAAATTGTACGATACAAAAGAAAACTAAAACAAAATACCTACATAAATGCGGCAAACAAATAAACAAATACTGAAAATAAAAATTGGGAGTTTTATTTTTTGAATTTCACTTAAATTGGCAACACCGCTGCCAGACATGGGAAACGGCAAGGTGGCAATGCCAGCCAACACCTAACAGAATTTCGCGAAAGTTAACAGTGCTACTCAATTGGTATGTAAACACAAAAATTGCATAACAGCGCATTGTGAGTTAACAGGGTGCACCACTCTCTGTGAAAAAGCTACCACACAGTTGCAACTTTTTGTGTTCTTTTTGTAATTTTCTTGTGAATTTTTAAATAAATTAAAATTATTCAAAACAGTATATTCAAAAAACCAAAAAATTTTCTAAAATAATCAAGCTAATTTTAAAATTGGTTTAGTGTACGACACCCTTCGCGTGGTGAAGTCTAGTTAGAAATTCAAAAAAAATTCGACTGCAATTTTCCAAATTCTAGCTTCAAAATTAAGTAATTTTCAAATTTAGCTCAATTTTTGAAATTGAGTTAACTCTGGAATTGAGTTATCCGTGATACCGGATGGTTGCCACCTTCGTTTTTTTCCCAAAGTTGCCACATGACTTTTTACGGAATTTAGCTGTTTTTTTTTTTTTTTTGGCTCAAACTGATTTTTTTAAGTGGCAACCATGCCTCTTCGTCTCATTCTTTCGCGATTGAACAAAGTGTGTGGACGCGTTTTGGCCGGTGGTGTTTGTTGAGCGGCACCGTTACTTACCGTTTGTTGTGGCTTATATTTATTTTTTTTGTGTTTGTGTTTTCGCAATTGCATTTTACTAGTGTGTAGCTGGCAAATGATTTTTTATGGCCAATTGCTAATCTTATCGCACATCAAACCGCAAGCATGAGTCGAAGCACAATTTATAACTTGTCGTTGTTTGTCGTCGTCGTCGCATTGAAACTGTAGGGGCACCAGTGTGATTCTTAGTATTGAATCAACAGCAATAGCAACAAACCACCGAAACAAGAAACAAACATACAAAAACAAAACTAAACATTCAATACCCAACGATATTCAAGCAGAAAGTGTAAAATGCCAGCAAAGACCGTTTTACGGCAACAAAGCCAAAATCCCGCACAGCAATTGCAGCAGCAACATCAACGCGATGTCGAGAATGGCCTCTATCCCAATATTCCGCCAGAGAGACGGTCGCCATCAACGCGGCCGGTGCGACCGCCAACGTTGCGCCAGGACACCGTTGATATGGAAGAGATACCATTGAATCAGTTGAATCAGGAGCCCGAGGATCGTCGCAAGATGCGCGAAATATTCGACACGGTAAACAAACAATCAACAAATGCAATTTCTGTCTGTCTGCCTGCTGCTTTTTCTCTCTCACTGTCACTCTCTGTAGCTCGCCCGCTCGCTCTCTCGCTGTCGTTGTGTGTTCGTGCGTGCATGAATGAATTTCCTTGTTTTGTTGTCCATCTGGCTCTGCCCTTGTGGTGAAAGTTAAGCGAGTCATAGAGTTTGTGAGTCATCCTATTTATCCATGGTTGCATTTTCTGTGGGTTCTGTCGACCTTTGCTGTTTTTTGCGGCCCAAAGATAAACATAGCTCATTGTAACGCTCTATTTTTAATGCAGTCTGCTGCGTCTGCGCGCCATTCGCTCTCACTGCATTGCTGCTAAGGTGGGAGAGAGATGGGTGCTGGGAGAGAGGTGCAAGGCAAAATAGAGCAAAGAGAAAAAAGCGTAACGAGCTTATCTTTCGGTTTGTCAACTTTGCACGTCTTCCGTCTTCACTTAATTTCACACGTTTGCATATTTTAACGTTAACATTTTGTTGTGTGCTTAATAACATTACAAATGCAACAACAACAACAATTTAACAGCGGACAGAAGACAATACGTTATCGGCTAGAGAGAAAAAACAAAAAGAAACCGGTTATAAGTACACACAAACATACAAACATTTACACACACAAGCATGCATATGAGAATTTACTTGTGGGGATTTCTGTCTTCTTTGGCTGTTAGTCACTTGCACGCAATTGTAGTTTTTTTTCAAGTTCGCGCTAGCATTGTGTTTGCCAGCCATTATCAAGTTGCCGCTCCCTGTCATTCTTATGTCACCTCACCTCCCCCACTCAGCACTTTATTTTTGCTGTCACGACATTTGTTTGTTTTACTCTTTGGCATGTCTTGCGGTGTCTTTCTAATTCACCACATTCCATTCTATTAGTTTGATTTCAGCGAATCCTATTCCTCTCCCTTTCCCACTCACACTCAGAGCACTCTGTTGTCTTGCCGGCGCTCATTTCATACGTTCATTGGCCCCTGGCAACCACAAGAATTCGCCGTGCGGCGAAAATAACAAACAAATTGCATTTCATCATTTCGTTTAACCAGTTTGTGTTCCCGCTTCTGCTTCCGCTTCCAATTCTAATTTCATTTCATTCTCATTGTGATTCTTTTACATATTCTGCTGCTGTGTGTTTCAAATAACATGCATATATAAATAATTTAATAATCTGGTTTATCTGGTATTGTTAATTAACATAGTATCGACTTTCTGTAAAGTTTAGGTCTCGCTCTCTCTTTGCTACCCCACCTCTCATCTATGCACCTCCCCTGACTTTGTTTCGCGCTCTAATATCTCGAATTCGCTGCGTAATCTTATCTGCTTTTTGGTCAAAAAGCATTTCAAGTAGCGCATAACGCCAAAACTGTTAGTGGTCTCAACAATTCCAATAAATACACACACTAGCCAGAAAAACTATGCGTACAACCTTTTTTTTTACTTTAACAGCTATTGTAAGTCAGTCTTTATAGTAAAAAAAAATGTATTTGGAAAGGTCGTTTAAATTCCGTTTGAATGATGAAAAAAGTTCCTTAACCCATTAAGTACCCATTGAAAATTTTGAATTCTTGTAAAAGGTCCATTTTGAAACTTTTTTCCTCGATTTTTTACAAAAAATGTTTTGATGCAAAAGAATTCTTGAAACAATTCTAAGAGTAACTGCAAATCAAATTTTTCAAAAATCTTTTCGCTAGTATTTTTTATATAATTTTTAAAAAATTGCTAAAAAGGGGTTTAAATAGTCATTTTTAGCAATTTTCCAAATATCATAAAAAATACTAGCGAAGAGAGTTTTTTTACAGTCTCTCTTAGAATTGTCTGAAGAATTTTTCTGCAAATTTGACAAATTTATGGTGTATGAAGACATTAGTGGTTCACTGTACATAAGCATTTGATAAATGCACTTGCTTAGTATTTGCAATTGAATTGTGTATCTGACTCTTTGCTTAGATTGCAATTAGCCATTATTGTGACTAACACAAGTTCTCCCATGTTAACACTCAACCCCACCCTCAATACGCTACCCCCTACCCCTCCCCCTCCGCCAGCCCTGTCACAACACTCTGTGCACATAAAAGTGCTTATCTCTATTTTTGCTAGCTTTGTTTTCAAATATATCTGAGACACATCTACAACTGCTCAATACAAGTGCTTGGATACTTCGCACTCTCTTTCTATCTGTCTCTCTCTCGGCAATTGGGTTACCTGTTGTTTATGGCCAAGACACACACACACACACACACATAAATCTACTTATACGTTCATGTTGTTCAAACAGTTGAAGTAAACTTTCAATTCTAGTTGTTATTGCTCAATTGTTGTTAGCCTTTTATTGTTGGCCATTATATGACTAATTTTTTTAAACTATTTATAAATTAGATTCCTACAGTTTAGATTTATATATTAGCTCTTTGATCTGCGTTGATTTTGTTTTTGGTCTCAGCAGAATTAAATATTATAATAATTTAATTCAAAAGAATTGCAAAAAAAAAAACAAAAATTCGTCAGGTGGAAATGCTTCAAACCAGAGCTCTCGACTAAGCAGATACCCTATATATGATAGAGACTAAAAGATTTTAATTATAAATACATGTGTAATATAATAAATGTATGTACAAGATTTTAAATAACAAATTAAAATTTAATTATAATAAAATTCTGAATTAAAACTTAAAAAATATTTAGTAAAGTTTAGTTAATAATAGTGCAAATTAATGAAATATTTAATTTCATTACGTGATGTAAGAATTATAAAATTGCATCTTTTTACATTAAACTTTACACTTTCTTCAAAATCGCTTCTTTTTTTTTCTTGAGTTATGTTAGTCTTCAAGTGATATGAAGACTCGTCAATCAATTGTTTTTTTATGTTCTATTGCTAAAAATGATATATGAGTTCTTTCAGCTGTTTTAAAAGATTGCTGATAGTTGAAGAATTGAATAATGTTTGACAGCTTTTCCAGAGAACTGTATTTTCAATACAAACGGTAAAACTACAGATGTTTTTAAGCAAACACTCTGTTTATTTATTTGTATTACAATATTTACACGGTAAAGTTACTTGATAAGCTGGCGCATTAATTTTTCAGTAATTACCTAATAAAGTAACTAAAGTAAAGAATAAATTGAGGCAGAGGTGGAATTTTATTCAAACTGCCCCAATCTTGATTTAATACTAAATGCTGTTAGTCCTTAAGTATTAAATAAACTGGTTAGACCCTGTGCTTTAAAAATAAAAGAGTATACTAGGATTATTTAAAGCGATCGAAGGATAATAAAAGGTTCTCTTTTTTGGGTTTCTGGTTTCCTGGATTCGAGTCCCGCATCAAAAATGTGTATTTGGTTTTTTTTTTCATAGCATTTCAATTATATATTATTTTAATTTATATTTTTGTCAATATTGGTTTTTAAAAAAATCCCCTGTTATTTTAGCTGTAAGTTTTGTTACGTAACTCAACTGATTTTTCAGTTGTTTTTTTTTTTGTCTAATTTGGAAATAGTTTTGTCCTCGTTTCAAATGCAGTTTTGACGTATTTAAGAGTTTGTTTTGACCAGGCTGATTGACAACTAGACCTTATAAGGTGGCAAATGTCAGTAGACACCTGTCTTGACTGCTTTTGGGCGTAGTTTGTGTTGCAACAGTTGCAGCATGTGGCATGCCTCGTAGAAAGGCAGATGAAATTAGTCATGTAAATCCAAATTATGAATCGAGTCTTAAATCGAAATGGTAAAATCGTCAAACAAAATTATCGAGCTAAAATACTTTAAAATAGCTGCCGTGAAATTCAAAATTTCAATGTTTCGTGTATTCTCAAATTAAATTCAGCTTATGAACTACGATAAACAAAATCCAGCAAATTGTCGATTATTCATAAAAACCGATAAATTTTACTCGATACACCGATGATCGATCTAAAAAACTTGAAAATCGCAACGTATTTTTACACTTTACTTTGAATTGTTTCAGAATATTTCAATTGGTGATCAACTAGTTTTGCATATGAACTACGATAAACAAACTCCAGTGAGCTGTCGAATTTTTATATGAAAATCGATATACTTGACTCGATACATCGTCAAAAAAATGATCGAGTTAAAGAACTTTAAGACTCGAGTTGTCGATTTTTCAATGTACAATTTTTCACCACTAGATGAAATAACTTTTAATGGGGGGATTTCTATAGATTTTTATTTGAAATTTGGAATACGGCTAAAAGAAGGGGAATAATCTCGGAATATTGCTTGCTGAACTTCTTTGAAGTTTTGTGCGGATGTGTGCGTGAGCGTGTTTGTGTGTGTGTGTGTGTGTGTTGACAACGTTGGCAATTGAATGAAGTCAAAGATGAAGATTTGGAATTAGATAAACTTCAGTTGTTGATCATCATCGCTGTTGTTGTTGTTGTCGATGGCGATGCTGCTGCTGTTGTTGTTGTTGTGGATGCTGTTGTTGAGGCTAAAGATAAATCGATTTGACTCGCGTCGGGAAAGTCCCTGAAATGATCGTCAGTGTCCGTGTTGTCGGTGTCTAGATCGGTGGGCAGATCATGGAACACATCCTGCAGGGAGAGTGTTAACATCAATTGTTGCTGCAACTGTCGCAGCTGCTGTTGATCGTTGTTGAGCAGCCATAGATTGTGTTGTTGTGCCTGTATTAGCCAATATACTTCCTCGCCCTGTGGCAACAACACATCCTGCCAATTGTCCAAAGTCTCGGCAATCATTGTATTATTATTCCTACTCATACTCAACATTCCCTTTTTTCTCAATTCAATGCGACGATCTTGTTGTTGTTGTTGTTGTTGTTGTTGTTGTTGTATTTGCTGCTGTTGCTGCAACTGGTGTTGCTGTTGTTGTTGCTCCCGTCGTTGGGAACGGGATCCTTGGGTCAAACTGGGTATCCAATAGGCTCCAATGAACAGACCCGCCAGTACCATATAGATGACAATGACTGTCCCCAGACCCGACGATTCATCCATCTCAATGTCCTCGTTGTCGTCCGCCCAATCGCATCTACAATTCGCCTCCTCATCCGATTGTCCCATAAATCCGCCAAACATCTCTCTGGTCAGCTGCCACAATTGTGCCATTTTTCTGGGCCAACAAACTATTAAATTCTTTAAAATGTTTTAAGGTTTTTAATTGGTCTTCTCACCTGATTTTGTTTGGTTGTCGTCGCACAAAAACTCACGCCTTACACTCGCTTGAATGTCCTGTTTCTGTATTCCGAATTGTATTCCGAACAATTTGAATTTGTGCCTATTACCGGATAAAAATGTGACACTAATCTAATCCCGCCCGACTTATTTCCTTGACTTGTTGAAGTCAACAACGTCGCCTACTTTTGTTTTTTTCTTCCAAAGCTATTTCCAATTATTTATGAAATATTAAAGAGATTCCGGAAAACAGTTTTAGATTTATCCATACAAAATCAGGGAAAAATCAGGGCACACTGAAAATTTCGCATTAGGAAATCTAAAACTTTTTTCTTTAAGAGAGGCCGTCACTTAAAATAAGATTAAAATGAGTCACCAAATTCGTTATATAAATTTAGCAAAAGTTGCGTCCTTTTATTACACAAATATCCACTTTTCATAATGAGCCTTAAAAATGAGTAAATTTCAAATCTAATCGCAAGTAAATTAAGTTTTCTAGACAAAATTGCCAAAAAAAAAAAAAAACAAAAGAAAAAAATGAAAAGAAAGAAATCATTTGTTTTTTAGTATTAGTAGTTTTTTTGTATCTTGTTTCGTTTAAGCAGGCCATCCACAGTCGAATTTGTTTGACGAACGTGTTCGATTCGACGAAATATTCGTCGTTGGTGGTAGTGTTCGTGTCCAAATTTTGTGTTGCTTGTTTTGTTCGAGAAAAATAGAACTGATTCTATTTTTCGTGTGTTCGATTGAACAATTCGACAATGGATGGCAATGTTGGCGCAAACATCATTTGTCAAAACTTTCTACAAATGATGTTTGCAACAATGTTTGAAATAGTTAGTGGGCAAATGTAATTCTTGTTCGACGATCAGTTCGTCAAACAAATTCGACTGTGGATGGCCTGCTTTAGTTTCATGTTGTTTTCTCGTCGACGATGCAGAAGGCGACATTGTGGCGCCAATTGTGAGTTTTCTGAACAAATTGAACTGCTTTAATTTCTGACACCAGAAATTGTGTTTCACAACAAATTAAAATTGAATGCTTGTTTCCATTGCAGCACGACTCGGACAGAGATGGATTGATTAGCATACACGAGCTGAAGGCCCTCATATCGACGGGCTATTGCCGTGACATTCCGGCGTATATTGCCGAGCAGATATTGCGCAAGAGCGACGTGGACAACAATGGCCATCTGGACTTTGAGGAGTTCTACACGATGTCGCTGCACCACAAATGGATGATTCGCAATATGTTGACGAGATACTGCCGTTATGTGGTGCCGCCGCCAAAGCCGCTCGAGGGCGATGAACCGGACGGTGCCTATGAGAAACAAATGTCCATCTGCCCGCCACCATTGACCATGGTCATCTTCTCCATTGTCGAGATAATCATGTTTCTCGTGGACGTCATTTATTTCCAGTGAGTACTTATCCTCCGCTTCTCTAGAGTTTCTCTAAAAAGGATTTTCTCTTTTCAGGGACGATCCCAATCACAATCAGCGTCTGGGCGAGAGCACCAATGGACCGGCGGCAACGCTCTGCATTTATAATCCGTACAAGCGTTACGAGTCGTGGCGTTTCCTCAGCTATATGTTCGTCCATGTGGGCATCATGCATCTCATGATGAATCTGATTATACAGATCTTTCTGGGCATTGCCCTCGAGCTGGTGCATCATTGGTGGCGTGTCGCGCTCGTTTATCTCGCCGGCGTCTTGGCCGGCTCCATGGGCACGTCGCTGAGCAGTCCACGCATCTTTCTGGCCGGCGCCTCTGGCGGTGTCTATGCATTGATTACTGCCCACATTGCCACGATTATAATGGTAATATTTTACACAAGTTCAGACAACTGTTGTCTATAATTTAAATTGAATTGTGCTCTTCTTTTTTGTAGAACTACTCGGAAATGGAGTATGCAATTGTCCAGCTGCTGGCATTCCTGGTGTTCTGCTTCACCGATCTGGGCACATCCGTGTATCGTCATCTAAATGATCAACATGATCAGATCGGTTACATTGCCCATTTGTCTGGCGCTGTTGCCGGTCTCCTTGTGGGCATTGGAGTGCTCAGGAATCTGGAGGTGCGTCGCTGGGAGCGCATCCTCTGGTGGGTCGCCGTCATCTTCTATTTCGCCCTGATGACCACCGGCATCATCATTCATATCTTTGTGCCCGATTACTTCCCCAAGCCCGAATACAACTAATCGCCGTGAGACAGACAGAGATAAATTAATCTTAAGTCCCTCCCTACTTTATTATATATTATATAGCCTTAGCCTCAGGTTGTTTACCCCATGTACATGTCCAAAGTGCACTTGATCTAGGCCATCAATTAGGTTCTTTGTAGTTTTGTAGTCTTTCACGATCTATTGCGGCTACATATTTATATAATCGTAATTTACAACTTTAATTTGGATCCCGGAATAACAACGGACAACATGACGTGACAAATCTATTATACAATTATATTGTATATCTACACATATATAATTTGATAAACGCAACTGTATTATCCTTTATACTTATTTATTTTTGTACACCTTGATTGCTTATTTAAACCATGCCCGTATAGCCAACTTAGCCAGAATCCCTGCTTATCTACATATATATATACTATATATAGTTATATACATGGGAAGACATACGTAATACGCACATATTTTCACAAATTATAAATGGATTTGTATTTTGAGAAATTTAACATGTGCTTTTTACAAGACGTTTATAACGAACTTAAATAAGCCGCGACTTTATATCAAGAAATACAATAAAATGTAAAACATGAACTTCAGATGAAAAATCATATGTAATTAGATTTAAGGTACATATATATATATTTTCAAGTATTTTTATATAATATATTTATACTCGTATATATAAATATATTTATGTAATAAAACATTTTCATTTTTTACTGAAATAAGGCGAATCTCTTCCTCATATGTATTCGTACATAATGAAAACAATCTTTTTTCATATAGGTAAAAAGAAAAAAAATATATTTATATATTAATGATCTTTTGTTTGTTACATAAACAAGGTGTATTCACATGTATGTATTCGTATATATATGTGCTCTTTATAACATTATACAATATATATTTATTTATATATTATTCGTGTTGTGTTCAAATGAAAATTCAATACTTTCTTCTGTATGCTGCATTTGTGTCAGGAGCTTGTTGTGATGGTGATGAAACTAAAAAGAAGACTTCAGTCTATATTCTCTCATAGAAAAACTGGGATGCGTTTTGAGTGAGTTGGCGAATCCGCCGCGATTCTCATTCGAACGCCAGAAAAGAATCTTCGATAATACTAGCTAGATACTAACTAGAACATAACTATAACTGAATGGTGGAAAGACGTGATTAGATTGGGTTGGGAGCACCGACCGAATCAATCGGCGGCGAAGCCAAAAGGAATTTCAAGTTGGTAGTCTCGCTTTGCGATACCTTGGCAACGGTCAGCCAGGCCTGTGGCATCATGTGGTGCAGTATGGACTCGAGGCGGTCGACCGGCAAATAGGCAATTGTCTCATCCGACTCGTTCAACATGTCGTTCTCCGGCACTCCGGGAATGGGCAATGCCACCGGGATGCAGTCCTTCTCGCGGTTGATGGCCAATGCACGGGTCACGCTCAGCAGCTCGAAGGTGATGCCCAAACGGAACACTTTCAGCTGTTCGCTGTTCTCATTGATGGCCTGCATGACGTAGTGCATCATATTGGCGGTATTGTTATGGAAATTGGGCATCAGGAGCAGCTCCTCAACTGATTTGCACTTGGCCAGTTGGCTACTAAATTCGGCATCCACATTGACATTGATCAGCTCGAGATGCTTCACGGTGCCACCTCCAACGGCGATTCCTTTCATAATCTCTGTGATTTTGAACGAGCGATTGCTGGGATGATTCTCGAGGCGCAGGTGACGCAGTCGCTTGAGACTGGGCAGCACTTGGTCACCGAAGACGGCAACCTTCATGCCGCGACAGGAGCCCAGTATAAGCGTCTCCAATCGTTTCAATCCCTGCAGCTGCGACAGCTCCAATTGGGCCATGTTGTTGATGCCACGCAGGCTGAGCTCCCTCAAGTGCTCCAGCTTCTGCAGCGGTTGAAGCGAAACGATGCTGGCCTTCGGCTCGGTCATGCGAATGCGCAGCACCTTCAGATCCACCATCTTCTCAATGTTGGCCAAGTTGAGGACGCGACTGGTGCATGTGGCACGCAGCTCGAGGAGACGCGTCAGACGCTTGATGATCGAATGGATGAACTCGGCCTCGCAGGCATCGGTGCGTAAAATGCGCAATGACTTCAGTACACGCATATCGCCCTCCATGCGCAACCTGGGATTCTCCCACTTGACGCCCATCATGTCCAGCTCGCGGGTGCGATAGCGCACCATGTCACGCATGCAGGACAGCCAGTTGTTGATGTGCGTGTTGCGCAGCTTCAACGTGTGCCAAACACTGCGATCACGTCCGATCATTGCCCAAGTCTTGCACACTTTCGACATGCGGACACGATCCTGTTGAGAGAAGGGAGGGCATAATATTAAACATTGAAGAGATTTCGATCGATCTCGAGTGGGGCAACAACTTACAGCCAGATCCAGTGTCATCATTACGGCCGTCATCACCTGGCAGCTCAGATTGCCAGCGGACACGCATTCAATGAAGCCCTGACGCTTTTCCTTGGCACTCGAATTGCGCTTCGGATGATAATGCTTCTCGTAGAGATCCAAGTTCGGTTCGCGAGGCACGCTGCAATTTAAAGCAAACCAATTACATTTCAATACAAACTTATTAACTCATGGATAATGATGATTAATTGAGATGGATAATAATCCAGGACTAGATTGACATTTACTTTGGACTGCATGATTTTCTAACTGCATCGAATTATAAATATTCAAGGATCAACATATATATTGAAATGAAGCAAATCGGATGATGGACGATCGCTTAAGACATGGACATGATGATTAGAAGATGATGATTGCAGTGACTGCAATTTTGCAGTTATTTTTAGCCAGTTTCGCCTGTTCACATTTCGGACTCACACTTGTAAACGGGGACGCGGCGGTTCGCCAGCGATGGCGAGAGCCTTGCGACCGTTAATGACAACAATCTCCTGGGGCTTGGGCGTGATCTTGTTACCCGCACGACTGATGGGCGTATCATCGCTAAGCAGCTGATCCGGCGGCAATGCACCAGGCAACTCAATCTCCTCGGCAATTCCCAGCATGCTGCTATTGCTATCGCCATTCTGCTCAAAAACGGCCTCCTTGTATCCAAATTTCTGGCCAGCATTTGCATTGGAATTGGGATTAACATTTGTGTTGGCATTGGCATTCGCATTCTCATCGATTGGTTCCTGTTTATTGACGCCATTCGCTTCAGCTCCACTTTGTGGTGTATTAGGTGGCACAATAGTTCTCTCCTTGGGTTGAATACACGACTACAGAGGGAAGACGGAACATATATTGATATTTAGTTTTGACTGGGCAGCAAGCAAAACCCACCGAACAAATGTAGTTCTTGACATTGTCCATGCCAAGGGTATACACCTTTTGTCGCTCCTTGATCGGCTGCAGGCAATAGACGCATATCGTCTTGTTATCCCCCAATTGTTGTGGCAACTGAGGCGACGACAGCGGCTGCTCAACCACACTCGGAATTTGTGGTTGTGGTTGTGGCTGCGGCTCCAATTGGGATTGAGGTGGAGCTTCAGTCTTGACCTGCAATGGAGCTGCTGGCACTGTCACTGCTCCTTGGATCTTTGGTGACTGTTTCGACTGATGGCTGTGTAGAGAGATTAAGTGTTAATTCGATCTTCAGAGTTAATCCTCAGCTAATCTTCAGCTGCATTTTCAGGTCGTTTGCTTACCTGCGCTTGCGTGCATTGTTGCCACCGGCACCGGAGCCAGTCGAGGCACCCGAGTTGCCATTGCTGGCAGCCAAAACGCGAGCATTGCCCTTGACGGCCATTGTGGAGGTCCAACCCTCGGGCGGCGGACTGGCGCCTTTGGGCACCTTGGGCTTGGGCACACGTTTGCCCGATCCGGGTGTACGCTTCTGCAATTGTTGTTGCTGTTGTTGTTGTTGTTGTTGTTGCTGCTGTTGCAGATTTGGCTGCTGCTGCTGTTGTTCTTGTTGCTGTTGCAGCTTCTTGGCAGCGGCCAACGATTGGCGACGCAACTTTGCCGGCTGCGCTTGACGCACCGACTCGAACTCATCGCCCGCCTGCTGCATCTGACGTTTAAAGCAGAAGTGATCAATGGTCAACTCGCCAGTCAGCAGTGGGATTATGTCATCGCGTGATCGCAGTTTCTTGCCTGCCGGCGATATGAATATGACGTCGCCACGCTGACGCGATAGCGAGGAATTGCTGCGCAGCACAAGTTCACGTTTCCAGCCGTACTTGAAGGGCAGACAATAGTACTTATCGGTGGCCGGCAGCTTGCCTCCAGCTGCTGCTGCTGCTGCAGCTCCTGCTCCAGCTCCAGCCCCAGCCCCAGATCGACGACGGTCTTTCAGTGGCGCCAAATTTGACTCCCCAGTCTCTTGAGGCGACGTCCAGGAGGCAGAGACGCCGCAAATGCTGCGTGCACGTTTTGAGCGAGTAACAAACTCCGGATTAGCTTGATACAACGACTTGGAGCGTGTGCGGAAACTATAACGACCAACTTTTGTCTCCTTGGTATCCGTTGTCTCCACCATTGTCGTCGGCTGCCACTGCTTCAAGCGTTTCGCATCAATTTCCGGTGGCTCAATGGGTGAATCAGCCTGATGGGAGGTGGGCGGACGCTTGCGCGAGGCCAAGACGGAGGCATTCGAGATTTCCTCAGGCGGAGGAGAACAGAGACTGACACGAGGAGGAGTCGGTATGTCGTCACCTGGCAAGGGGGGACGCTTCTTGCGACTCCTGTTGCTCTGCATAAACAAGAAGAGAAGAAATAAACAGAGAGAGAGAAGGATAAGGAAAGAGAAGTTTATAGATTAGTTAAAACATATTCCAGCAGGTTGCAAACTAAAGCTAAAATTCCACCTGTTTGGATAAATCAGTTTGTGGTTCTGCTTCAGATTCTGGTTCATGTTCAGGTTCTGATGATGTCTCTAAAGTTGGACAAACAATTGAAGTTGAACTGTTGTTGTTCATGCTCAAGTTGTTGTCGTTGTAGTTGTTGGTTGTCTGCGAAGACTTTGGACTTGAAGCAGTCGAATTTGTGTTAATTGTACAAGTGGTTGTTGGTGTTGTTGTCGTCGAACTTGTTGTTGATGTTGTTGTCGAAGTTGTCGTTGTATCTGCTGCTGCTGCTGCTGCTGTTGTTGTTGTCGCAGATGTTTTATCATTTAAAACAGTTGGAGAGGAAGCAGACGTAGACGTAGAAGAAGAAGACGTCGACGGCGACGAGGACAACATTGGCGACGGCGGCGGCGGCTGCTGCTGCTTCTCCCTCTCCCTGGGAAAGACGCTTAGGCCGGTGGCACCTATGGCCCTTAGATCAGCAGGCAGCTGCTGCATACAATATACAAATACAGTGTACATACAGACAAACAAACAAAGATACATAAAGATAGAGAAAAACATTGACAAAATATGCAGACCGATTTCAAGATACTCTTACAAATTTAAGACTGGGCCATCGCAAGACGTGCAACTCTATCTCTACCCATAATTTATATACATATCCTACTTACCGATAGATCCACATCCGAGTTGCTCTCCAGACTGTGAGTCGACGATAAGTTGGGGAAAGCACCGTTCCAACCAACAAGTGCGACTTCCTTTGAATCGCGGCGTTTTTTCGACTTTTTGCTCTTAAGCTTCTTGGCCTTGCGATTGCCAGATGTGCCACCTAAATAGATTGGGATTGAATTGGTTAAGTGATCACAATATTAATCAGAGACTAAACAAATCTCACCGTTCTCAAGGGCATTCTGCTGTTCGGCCGGCGATGGCTGCGAAACATCCGATTTATCCAAATCTCCATTGACATTATGGTTGTAGCCACTGTTGCTTGGATCAGAATCATTGCTGGAACTGCTCGGGTTAAAGGATGGCTGCTTTGGGCCATTACTGCCCCCCGTGTCAACGGGGTGATTCGGAAAACTCATTGTGCGCCTGCCAAAAATTATTGATTGCAAATCAGTTAAATTAGTAAATTTAATTAAAATTAAAAATCACTTTTTGTAAACTGACAATAATGTAATCCAGGGCAAGATGAATTTGTATATGGTGATGTATTCGCTCTCTCTCGGGGCGAATCTGTCAAAAAGAGTCTGACGTGAGGAGACGACAGAGATAGGTGTATAGAAAATTTGCTTTCGTAATGACATTTGCGCCCCGAAAAAAGAAGGAACGTCAAACGAATACATCACCATATATAAATTCGCCTTGATCCAAGGCGTTTTTTTTTACGGGTTCTGTTTCGGTATTCGGTTTATCGATAAAATCAATAACAAGTCAGTTACTGATATCGATAAATTATATGTGCTTTCACGATGTGCATGGCGAAGTGTCAAATATTTGAGTTTTTTGCAGCGAATTTGAATTTCACTTAAATTTGTATGAAATTTAAGAGAATTTTAAGCGACAGCGATTTCTGTGGCACCCCTGTATATTAATTATAAGTGCAATTAACTTTACGATGAAATCCAAATGTGTTTTAGTTAAATTGAATTGTCAACGATTTTAGTCAATGCAAGTCAGCTGTTTTACAATAAATTTCAAATAGTGCTAAAGTTGTCTTTTTGAATGGCAATTCGCGATAAACCAATCGTTACTGATAAATGCATGGTTCTGTTCACATAAATTGCACTCTGGTAACTTCATGACTGCTTAAGATCAGCCGTAATAAAACTACAAGTAATTACACACACACACACACATGTGCCCGCTCATTCGTTTATTTACAAACATGAAAACACACACGCAAACAAAATATCAACGGTTCTAGACGAAATCAAGGTCAAGCTTGCAGCATTTATTATTTTCTTTTTTTGTATCACAAAGATGAAGTTTCCGGAAACTCAAAGCTTCTTCAATTTAAGCCGTTAGCTGTCAGCATTGTATGAATGTATGTGTATTAATACAAGTGTATGCACAACAAAATGACATGAAACTTTTTTAATGGCCGCAACGCAACAATGAAAAATGCAAGTTCACTTGTAAATCACAAAACAAAATAACACAAATTAACGATATCAGCAGCGTGAAAATCTATGTTTAACTTTTAAAATTCGTTTATTTTTTACGTTAGCGTTTTTATTAGCAAATGGTTTGTTTTTGTTTGGTTTTATCGTTCGTTCACATGCTCGCGCAAACACAAGCACACACATACTCATACACACAACACCATTTACAAAACTCTTGTACATTTTATGCGTCTGTGTACATACGCACGTATTATTTGTATGCTCTGCAATTCTTGGAAAAAAAAAAGAAAGGGCAACACAAATAAGTCCAGCAGACTTAAAGACAAGGGCCCGATTATTTCAAGAATTCATTTTACTAATGGAAATTTGCACGCACTTTTGCATGTGTGTGAGTTTATCGGAGTACGCGTGTGTGCGCCGGTACACCGGCAATTCGTTATCGAAATTCAGAACAACCGCAGAAACACCGAGCACACAGTCCCACACACACAGCAGACCTTTTATATTTTCAATACTGTATGTTTTCGCAGCTTACTTACAGCCGCTATTACAACGTTTGTCCGCGGTACTTTGCAGAATTGCGCGTGGTCACTGTATTCGTGTGACAACACACACATTTGCAAATATTTGTATGTAGAGTGGTGTGCGACTGACGCTAGCGTCTTCGCGACTCTTTGATTGCACGAGCAAAACAGAATTCGCATTTGCAAAAGGCAACGCACATTTTTAACAATGCAACTATAATACACATACACTTACCTGCTATAGGTCACAAAATTTGAGTAATTTAAATACTTGGCACAATCAAACTCGTAGCCCGAGATCTTATGCGAAAAGACACACGCTCGTCCTGTTTGCGATTCACTGTAAAATGTGTTCTACAGTAATCGATAATTATCGAATGTTACACTCAAAATGGTAGTATTAATGTTATACTCAAAATGGCAGTGTTAGTGTACAATAAAACTGCCAAGCTGATACATTTTAAATTCGTTGGTACATTGTCTCATTATTTAAAAATGCTAAATCTTTTTATGGGCCTGTCGAATTTTATTTTATTTAATTTTAGTTTATATAAAAAGTTTACTTTACTTTACTCGAAAACAGAAAACTTTTTCTTTAAATCTGGTACAAACAAGTATTTTTATAAGAAACAACCGTGATGCCAACTGTCATAAAATCATGGCTATGTTACGTGTCTGTTAAGTCGATAGCTATTGTAAATCCGATCAACATAGAAAAAAATGGTATCGATTCAGTGCTGCCAACTTCTCTACACAAAAAAAGGCCGGTAAACTCAAAAAAAAGAGAAAACGAAAAAGTTAATAAATTACAAAAGTAATTTTTTCCGGATAGGGGACGTTTACAATTTTTTTCAGAAATCACAGATTTAAAAAGTGCAAATGTGTCCGCAAAAAGGACAAATTGGCAGCACTGGCTTCGACAAATACTTATCGATGTCGAAAAATCAATATGAAAACGATTTCACATAGTTTTAATTGGTAAATTGTATAAGCGACTTAGCAATTACAAAAAAGGATAAAATTAAAATAAGTTGTTTTTTCCGGATAGGGGAAGTCTAAAAATTTTTTCGGAAACCGCAGTTTCTAAACGGACAGATCTGTCTGCAAAAAAGAAAAATTGGGAACACTGTATCGTTTCCACTTGACAGCTCGTTAGACACGTTAAATTCAAATACAATCAGGGATGCCACAGAAATCGCAAGCGAAATTGAATTCCGCAGAAAGCAAATCCGCACGGAAATTTCCGAGGTGCCACAGAACTTCGAATGATTTAATGTTTTTTAGCAATTTCAACCTCCTTTTCGAACTAGGCTGCTAAGGGCTGACACCTTCTCAGATTAAATTGCCCAAGGGTTTGTTTAGCAACTTTTTTTAGTTTATAATTGCAGTACAATAGGTTTTTAATTTTTTGTAGTTTTAATTAAAATAATTTAATTTATTTATGCAATGATTGCTTTTGTTTAGGTGAAAAAAATTTAAAAGTAATTGGCGCGAAAAAATGAAAATTACTCGACAACTCTAGCAATTGTCTGTCATTAGTCTGGCAGCTCTTCGTGAAAAAGTTTTCACAAATTGCACAATAAGTTAAAGGTTTTTTTCGGTAAAACTTGATTTACCTCAAAAGACCTATTTTTGTAATGCTTAGTTTAAAGAAAACTGAAGTGGTTCCATATATTTTTTTTAAATACCTTACTTCGAATTCTGACTAAAAAATGTGGCATCGCTGACCCTGACTTCGAAGATCTGAATCGGACTAGGTGGCAGCATCGGACGCCAGCGATCTTAGCGCTAATTTAATACGCGTAAAATTATTCTGCGATTTGACCTGTGGCACAGCGAAATGAAATTGAAGAGAAATTCAAGCGAAAGCGATTTCTGTGGCACCCCCGATAATTTTTAATTTTTTATTTAAAAAATGGTATTCACATTTCAAAATCATGCTATATCAATCAATGAATTAAGTCAATCAGTTGTGTTTTTTTTATTATTCGATCTATGAAAAGTTTTTGCCACGCCCCCCGCCCCCCGCCCGTCATCCTCCACCCGCAGTCCACCAATGTGTCCTTTATCAGCAGTGCATCAAGAATGTTAATCGGCTTCTTCCGACCACGTAACGTAATTGAAATTTACTAAGTAATTGTGGATGCTTTTGGGCGGGCTTCGAGTGGGTGTGAAATACGCCACACTCTGAAAAGAAGGGGCGTGTCTAGGCCATATTGATTTTCCAGCAGCTGCAACTTCTCTTTTTAAGCTTCTCCTTTGCCCTCTCAGTTTCAGTATCAGCTTATGGTTAACGGGGCACGTGTGGTCGAGTCGTGTGGCTGCTGTTTGTTGACTTTTCAATCTTATCTTTGGTGCCACACGTGCCACATTACCCCATCCCTGCCACACTCACACTCACACTCACGCACACACTCACGCACACACACACTGCAGACGTATGATAACAAAATTAGCTACCAAAAGTGGTGCTAATTTGATTTTGATGCTGTCGACGACTCGACTTGACTCTTGAGTTCTTTCCACCTTTTTTGATACCCTTGCAGAGGGTATATTAAGTTTCGTGCAAAGGCAGATCTCATCAAGTATAAGTAGTCTTGATCAGCAGGAACACTTGAAGTCTATATAAATATGTATGTCAGTATACGCAGACCAAAGCATCTCTCAGATGGCAAGAGCTAGAGGCACCAAATTTGGTATGTAGATTCCTTATTTGCAGGCAATTACAGCTGGGGGAAAGAAAATAGCACCACCTTACAATCAAAGTTTTCAGACGGACCACAGTCACATTTATAATTTTAAAGTACTTAATGAGTCGTAAGCTAAATTCGAATTAAATAAGTAAAAAAAGGTATTCTTTTTTCTAAATTTGCGAAAAGTTAAAAAAATGTAAATAGCACCATATTTCCACAAAAATTAAAATATTAAGTGTTGACAACCATTCCAAGGGAACCAATTAATATCAAGCAATACTTTAGTGAACATTATTGGCAAATTCACAGCTCAAACTTCATGTTTTCTAATCAATTGACAAAGTTTTAAGCTAAGACCAGGGTATCCCGTAGTCGAGCACTCTCGACCCACGTTCTCATACTAATTTTTTTTCCTTTTTTTGTGGTGCAACTTTGATTTGATTGCTTCAAATCCGCTTACGAGTTGCTGGTGTCCATTTGAGGGTTGTTGCCATTGTTGTTGTTGTTGATGATGTTGTTGTTGTTGCTGCTGCTGGTGCGCGGCATGATGTCTGTGAGCTGGATTAGACGCAAGTTCTCAGGCCCAAATGAGCTGGCCAAGTGTCTGGTCTAATCCCGAACTGATGAGCGCGTTGACTTCAAATTGATTTCCCTGTTGTTGTTGTTTTCAGATCTGCTTATGAATATGAAATGAGATGAGAGTTTAATCTGATACATATTTGGCGTCATCACAATGCAAGAGCTTTTATTTACGAAAAACTCTAATCGGAAAAGCTAACTTTGCAAAATGGTTGACTCTTACTAATCTTTTAAAACAAGTGGGAAAGGCTATAGTCGAGCTCCCGACTATAGGATACCCGTTACTTGCATAAATAAATTAAAAAAATCTTTTTGCATGCTTTTAGGCACTTTTATTGCTTAAAAGCTTTAATCAGCCAGTACCACCTTTCTATTTGTCCGATCTTGTTGGGATTGATAGGTAATAACAGTAGCTAACGTTCAGCGTTTAAAAAAACCTAATATCTTGAAAACTGTGCGTGTGGTGGATTTTCGCGATTTACGGAGGCGGAAAGGGGCGTGGCAAAATTTTGAAACAAACTGGACCTGCGTGGGGTTTATAGAAATCTGTGTGCCAAATTTGGTTGCTCTAGCTCTTATAGCCTCTGAGATCTAGGCGCTCACACAGACAGACGGACGGACAGACGGACATGGCTATACCGACTCTGCTGTTGATGTTGATCAAGAATATATATATACTTTATAGGGTCAGAGATGCTTCCTTCTCCCTGTTACATACATTGCAACGAATACAATATCCCCTTTTACTTATTTTTAATAAGTAACGGGTATAATAAATGGGTTATGATATAATACTGACCAACTAAGAATTCGTATTCTCCATTCAGAATAAAACAATTCTTGTGAGAATTGTGTGAAAAGCGAAAAACATACGACAATTTGAAAAGGGGGGAAAAAGAGTTTAGAAATGGGAAGAAGGATATTTCAACACATTTTTTCTTTATTCCTTGAAGAAATTCGTTCTTAGTTTTCATTTAATTTCATGTAATCTATCAGGTGTGCTAAGGAAATCACTTCCACTTGAATTTCACATCAATTTAATTTTATTAAGACACAGTCCAAGGTGGATTTATATATGGTGGTGTATTCGCTCTCTCTCGGGGCAAAGCTGTCAAAATGAGTCTGACGTGAGAGAGACGACAGAGATAGATATATAGAAAATTTGTTTTGTTTTGTTTTCTATACTCTTCGCTCATTTTCGTTTTGTGCGCTGTGCAATATATAAAATGAAAATAAAATGCAATGACATGCTTGTCTTGTTGTTCCTGTAATGACCCGTAGGTAACCAATTAATTAATTGTGATTATGGAGATCTGTTAAGCTCCCGTTAGCCGTCAGCATCGACACTGTTATCCCTGTTGCTCACTTTGTGGAAGCTGCTCACCGGTGCATGCTGCCACAGTTCCTGTTGCATTTATTTGTCTCCTTTTCATATCTCTGGAAACACAAACCAAACGACTTGCGTTCGAGCGGCATATGTATTTTTCACACACGGGGCATTTTTCAGAGAATTTAATACAACCGGTCCCTACGATGTTTGCTTTCATAATGACGTTTGTGCCCCGAAAAAGAGAGCACGTCAAACGAATACACCACCATATATAAATCCACCTTGACACAGTCAATAATAATGTCACATTTTTTGTCAGAATTTTAGAATTTAGAGTTGTCGAGTAACTTTTATTTTTTTTAATTTTTTGATATATATGTATATTAAAAAAATAAAAACCTATTAATCTGCAATGATAAACTTAAAAAAGTTGCTAAACAAACCCTTGGAAGATTCAATATGAGAAGGGGTCAACCCTAGCAGCCGAGCTCGAAAAGGTTGGTGAACATGCTAAAAAAATGAAATCACTGTGGCACTGTGAAAGTTTTCGAGCGGAATTTCTTTTCTCTGAATTCAATTGTGATTGTGATTTCCGTAGCACACCTGATAATTATATTTTGTTTTTTTATTAATCTCTTAGTTCTCTCTTATTAATCTTTCAAATTTCCAATGTTAAATTTCTAAATTTACATACATATGTTTGTCTTAAAAAAGAGCTATTAAAAATGCTGAAACTTCCAGCTCTTAAGTTTAGATTTAAAACATTTTGGAAGCTTTAAAGTACTAGGTACTATTAGGTACTACATGCAATATAAAAACCATTGGCGGAGAAAGTTGAGCTTTCTGCTGAACAAATTCACTGTAGTTTGGATTTTCCATTTTATATTTTGCAATAAAATGCTTAGGGCGGCGCCATTCTATCCAATTGTATTCTGCGCTGCTAAGGGAAATTGTCTTTTATACTTTTGAGTTTTCCATTAAGTCCACAGCCTCAACTTGCCGACGGTTAAACATTCCATGCCGACTGGATCAAACTATAAGTATTTGTTTAGAGTCCGACAATAGACAAGATTCACAAGAATTTCACTTATTCAAAAAATGCTGTGCGACTCGAAAAGAACCGAAATTCTGTGATTGAAATTATTTAATAAACTAAAGAGCTTGGGAAACAAATGAAACATATAGGGATATTCGTATAGGTAAATGTTGTGGAGTCTGAGAGGCAGTGGGGTATACATATAGGAGAAGGGGAAGGGGAAGGCGCTCGACAACTGTCCTTTTCAGGGGGTTGTTCACAAGCTCCGCCCATTTTGAAGGCAGCGCCTGCGCTCAACTTTTGTCTCATTGGACCAAGGACATGCATCTCATTTCTTTTAGGGGTTGCAGCTGACAAACTGAAAAAGGGAGAAAAGGGGAACTGAGGAGAAATCGCTATCGGGTCAAATCGCTTTCGGGCCAGGGCGTGAAAATATTCGCGTACACAAATCGCGAGTCGCATTTGATAATTCCAAAAAGTTCGAAGCGTTGAAATTTCCACGCTTCACTTGCAACAACTTTTTCCTTTGAGATTTTTAATCCTTGGGCTAAGTGAAGTGAAGCGAAGGCGTTGCAATCGTCCTGATCTGATCTCTGCAATTAGCTACACTTGAGTGGGGCTCAATTAATTTCTTCAAAAATTACCTACAAATACAAAATTACAGTTCATTCTTTATGGTTAGTGAAAGTGTTCAAGAATCATACATAAGTATCGTTATGGATTTTAATGATTACAGCATAAAATTGATTTAATTTAAAGAGATGTGTAAATAAAGGCGAGACAAAAGTGTGTAATTTTTCCAAATTATCCTAGAAATCTTAAGTCAAAAAATGGTAAAAATTGCGCAAAAAATCCTCATTGCTTTAATTTTGAAATAAATAGTTTTAAAATTATTCGTTTAAGTTTATATCTGTGTGGGAATGAATTTCAGATAAAGAAAACAGCAAAATAGAACATTTAAATTAAAAAAACAAAAACTTAAATGAAAACTCGAGGTTGTTTAGTGTCTTCTGGTGGTGTACGAAGAAAAACGGACAATGTTGCATAGTGTAATTTGGGGAAAACCAGCAATAATAACACGAGGCGCTGAGCACATTTTCAAAAAACTAAAACAAATTGCTCTTGTCGTTGTGTTGTAGATATTTAGGGTATTCAGAAACTATGATATTTGTGTTATATGATAAAGTCATATATGTTGTAATGACAACAAACACACAGAGAGAAGTTTATCACACCAAACATGCCCTGGGGTATGTATACAAAAATCGACGCATTGAGACAACGTGATCAATATAAAATGGTTGTCAGACTGTGAATAGTATCTAATGAAATAAGGTCACACTGAGGTTGGTATTGGTATTGGGAAGCAAGGAATTTTTCTTGGTCCTTTGGCTCTATGGTTAGAGTCGTAGACCGGCCAGAATCAGAACTTCAGTTAAATAACTAATCAATGATTAAATTGATTTTTTTACAGTTGCAGAAGCATTAAAAAAGATAACAGTAGGAGAGGGTGACACCAAGCGCTGAAGCGCCAACGAAAAATTGAGAATGCTTGCTCTATACCAGGGGCGGGCACGCATGGGCTCCGGGAGCTTTGCGGCAGCTCCCAACTTTATTTCTGCCTAAATAGCAACAACAGCATAGCAGGGTCGAGGCATTTTATGACCGCCATAAAAAACAACAACAACAACAATGCACGCATCACTCGCGAGCAAGCTAACAACAACAACATAGGAGCAGCTTAAGTCGAGGCAACAAAACAACAACAATAACGTAGCAAAGACGCTTGTGTGTTTGACGCGTCTTTTTGTAGTTGTTGTTGTAGAGCTCCCGAGTTCTGATTTTGTGCCCACCGCTGCTCTAAACAAAACTGCTGTTCATTGAAATAAAACTCATTGAACTGGGGTTTTATCACAAATACAACAACAACAGAAACTTAAAATGTTCACTCACTAGCTACAGTGTAATAAATGTATCACTTTATCAACTAATTATAGTTATTGTTCTTTCTTTATACCGTATATTTTTATGACAGTATAAAAATTGTTATTTTAAAGTGTCGTCTAGTTGTTTTCTTAATTTGCTTCTCTTTTTAGGACACGATATTAAAAAGCACTTCAAACTGTTGAAGAAACTCAACTTGGTAGCTGATTTGACTTGAAAGCCTCATAAAGAAGTGAAATCAGTTGGCTTTTTGGATATCATTTGAGATTAGTACTCATGTTGTAATAATTCTATTATTTTTAGTCAGAGTCAGAGTTGTGCAAGATAAATTACTTAAGAAAGTGAAAGTATTAATAGTTGTTATTGTGGCGCATCAACCAAATTACAGAGACCGAACTTGTCTTGCATCTCAGGAAATCTGAAGTCTTCGATCGTCTTGAATCGTCTTGAAAGATGAGCTACACAAATCTGTATTCATATACCGTCGACGGCTGTCAGAGGGTGAGTTATTGCCGCAGCCCCTCCCTGGGGGGCTCGCGGCGCTACCGGGAGAGCAGCAACTACGGGGAGAGTGCGGGGACGGGGGACGGTCTGATCGTCTGCAAGAACCTGATGATCGGCTGTAAGCCGGAGACCACCGACGACTTTAGGCCGTTTATCTTTGAGCCAACCTGGCGTGTCTACATCCGGGCCCAGGACAACGTGGACATGGGCCACTATGTGAAGCGGGTCACGTTCCGGATGTCGCCGCGTCTCCCCCTCCGTCTCCATGTCGCCGACTCCTCGCCCTTCGAAATCACCGAGGTGCTGAGCACCGATTTTCCCGTGGAACTCCAGGTGGATTACCTGGACAGCTCGATGTCCTCGACCACTTATATGTACAAGCCCAACGATGTCTTCGATGGCAAATATAACGTCGAATTGCGCATGAATTTCCAAGGACACGAGCGCAAGGACAAAATGTTCTTTATGAATCCCCCCCTAACAATGCAACTGAGTCTCAACACGACGACTCCGTTGACGGCGTCGACAACGGTGATGCCGAGACCGACACCGAGACCGGTGCACATGTTTACCATGTCCTCGGCGTTGCCTGCGCCTCCGACATTGTCCCAATCCCTGAGGACGACGACTGCCCGGGAGGCGGAAAAGTCCCTCAAGAAGCAACAGCTCCTGAAGCTGAAGCCGGAGGAGCTGCTGGACACGAGTCCCTACAAGCTGCCCACGGCTCCCAGGCCCATCTTCAATGTCCGACAGCCGGCGCTGTCGGAAGTCAGTCCCGACAAGCCACAAACGCCATCACAAAACTAGCTCCCGACTTCCAGCTTCCATTTTTCACTACTGCTGATTTCGCTGACGCTTTTGCTGCACACTTTTGCAGTCAGTGCCATGAGATGTGCTCAGTGCTTAGTTTAGGGGTTGCTCAACAGGCGCCGCCCACTGACGTTGCTTCTGGGGGTGGCTCTCGATTGTTGTTGCTTCTCTTGGTCGCACTGCCTGCTCTGGATATTGCTCTGCTGTCGCTTCCGCTTCCACTTGCGCTTCTCCGCTGCTTCAGTTGCCACCCCCATTTGCTGCTTGTTGCGGTAACTTGTGCTGCTTTTGCCTCGACTGCTGCTCATTTCGCTGTGGCACTCGGAGCTCAACGGACGTGTCCAACTATGGCCTGGTTACCCAGCAGCTCCAACGCAGCTGACAATGCCGATGAGCGCAGCACGGCAAGTCACTCCAGTTCCTCATCATCTGCCAATGGAAATGCCAATGGAAATGGCAGCAGCAACATCCGTTGCGAGGACTCCAATGGACATTTGAACGGCACCTCGGCACACCGTCAACCGCCCGCCCTCCTGCGACATGCCACGCCCTACGTCCAGCCCAAGACCGAGTCCATCTCGGATGGCGATCTTTCGGACTTCTCGCTCAACGACACCGAGGAGGATGAGGATGAGCTCAGAGATTACATAGTGCTCAACGGCAATCAGGGAGACGGTAAGCATTTGATTCCTTCCAGAAATCGTGCTCTTTTCGAGTCTACAGACAAAGGTGTATTCGAGTAAATTCTTGGTCACCGACCATGTCAACTATTACCGGGTATTACCGGATAGTTAGAAGTTTCCTGGCATCATGACTTGTGATCATGACTTTAAGCTACTGTTAGACTGCCGTACAAGTAGAAGACTTCAAAAAGTAGTGCTGTGTTGGGATAAGCAAGTGTTGGGGTATCTAAGGCCTGGGTGCAGGGTATCTCGTAGTCGGGCACTCTTAAAAGAAAGCAATATCAGTCTTCTGCTAGTTCCTAAAGTATTTAAATAAAATACAGTTAAACTTCCATAGCTCGAACTTCTATAACTCGAATTTCTCTCTAACTCGAGCTAAACGAGTGACAGTAAAATTAATAAACCCAAGAAAAAGAACTCTATAGGTCGAATATCTCCATAGCTCGAACATTTTCTTTGGATAATGGCAGGGATTAAAGCCCTAACCGAAACCGTAACCTTTAACCGGTAAAAACCGATTGAAATTGAAAACCGTAAACGAAAAAATTTCATTTGACCGAAACCTTAATGCCGAAACTCTTTAGGCTGAAATAACCGTTTAGTAACCGTTTCATTTATAAGAGTTAATTTCGGTTTTTCATACATCCAATTAAAAAATGTTTTTCTTTTTTAATTTTGATTTTAATTTTGAGCTTTTATTTGTGATATGATCAAATTTTCATAGCACTGAATAGGAGCAAGTAAAATAAATTTGTTAAAAGAAACATTAAAATTGTTAAAATGTAATTAAACTACATCAAACTGATGAATATGTGAAAGAAATGTGTGAATGAAAAATTAAGAAAGAAATGTCTTTTTAATTATTATTATTATTATATTATTAATATAACTATATTTTTGCAAAAAAGAAAATTTTTTTTGTGAACCGAAACCATACCGTTATTTCAAAACCGAAACATACAATAACCGGTTCACCGTTACGAAACCTTTATTCAAAGATTTTGCGTAACCGATAACCGAGAAACTAAATGCGAACATAACCGAAACCGCAAATGAAATCGATATTCGTTTCGGTTTTAATCCCTGGATAATGGTGATTCGAGTTAGGGAAGCTCTACTGTAGTTCTCACTTCGCATCGTGTATTTGGTTCTCTATCCAAGATTACTCAACATTACTCGGAATACCAAATGGTTTCTTTGTAGCCTCACACCTTGAGTGACCACTTGACTCTCTACCCTCTGTCTTCTTTTCTCCAGGCAGTCGCTCCTTGTCCAACTCGCCGCGCAGTGGCAGCGGCCACAGTCTGTTTCAGGGGCCACCTTCGGGAAATGGCTCCTCGGGCGGAGGATTGGCTGGTGCAGGCGCCAGTTCAGGGGGCGGCGGCGGCGGCGGCGGCACGACACCTGGTACAGCGACACCTGGCGGCGGAGTGCGCAAGGTGTTCACCAACACGAGGGAGCGTTGGCGACAGCAGAACGTGTCCGGGGCCTTTGCCGAGCTGAGGAAACTGGTGCCCACACATCCGCCGGACAAGAAGCTCTCGAAGAACGAGATTCTGCGTTCGGCCATCAAGTATATAAAGCTTCTGACTGGGATTCTCGAGTGGCAGCAGCAGCAGACGCCGAATTCATTGGAGGAGCCCAACAACAATGATAATCAAATGGCAAATGGACATGCGACGGATGCACTGCATCACATCAAATGCGAGCGATTGGACAGGGACAGGGAGAGGGAGAGGGACAGAGATAACAATAATCAGAGTGGCAATGATTTATTGATGATTGCTCCGCCAGCGAGTGCGCACATTAAGACCGAAGCGATTCACTTGACCAGCTACGAGGAGGCGCCACAAACGGTGGCAGCTGCAGCGACAACTCTGCCACTGCTACTTCCCCTGCCACTGCCACTCCCACTGCCCTGCGCCCTTCCCGCGGCTGGCACAATTCACAAGCCCGTGGCGAGCACCCGCAGCGGCAGCAAGAGACGCCACAAAAACGCGGACGCCACAGCAGCAGCTGGCGACTTGAGCCACAATCCGAGCAAGCGCCGCAAGACCTGAGCCCAAACCTGGATACTTGACAAGTTGACAAAGATGCATGCAAAGAATCCACATTACTTAGGATTAGTCGCAAATACGTTTAAATTCGAAATTTAAAGTAAAACTCGTCAAAACTTAAACACATTTTATTTTATCAGTTAAATCTAGTGATGTGGAAATAAGTCTGCTCATCGTCATAAATTGGCAGAATAATGTTCAGTTAAAACTTTAGGTTTAAAATCTTAAATTTTGAAAAAAAGACAGGGCATTGCTTAAAAATCGATATCTTGAGGCACAAAATGATTTTAACGAAATTGGTTGATAGCAGACCCAATTGATCCTAGAAAAAAAGTTGAAATATATGACATTAAAAACACCTTTTGAACGATATACAGAACATATCTGTAGCTTCTGTCGTTTGGAAATAGAGTCCTGCATGATTGCACACTAAACACAAAATTATCCCATTTCTCTCAAACGAATCATGTGAATCACACAACACTATCAATACTCACACTGTCTGTACATTCAAATTAGAGGTGGAGAACTATCGATAGCACTATCGACACTATCGATGGTTGGGCGCTATCGAGCTACCATCGATAGCAGCTACCCACATTCGATAATTCCCGAAGCTCTATCGATTGTTTAAAAATTGCTACTAATGACTATTTCTACCCCTTGTTATCAATTTTCCAAAATCATTAAAACTACTATTTTTTGCATGAAAACATTTTTTGTTTGAGACCGAGGAAAAAAGTTGAAAGAGCAGATGCTTACAAAAATTCGAAATTTTTAACGGAATTTAAATGACCTTTCCAAATATATATAAAAAGCTATAATTTTCTTATGTAAAGTCAAATAATTAATTTTTTTTTGGTGTGTAAAGTGTTTCTTGACAAACTGTATGTATTTTTTGTGTCCGGGATCAGGATATCGTCGATTATCGATAGCACTATCTTCGACTATCGATGGTTTTGAAATTACTATCGTGGGCTATCGATTGCTCCGACTATCGATAGTTCTCCACCTCTAATTCAAATATCCAGTCGAGTCATACATATTAAAAGCTAGTGTGATTCCGATTCATAGAAAGATTGGAATCATTCATAGATTCATAGTCGATATTTTCGAGCTGTCACTGTGCACGTATTAAATTTTATTGAAAATCAAACTTGTGTGCATAATTCATTTATTTATGGTATTTTTCCATTCCGTTTCCTGCAATGAAGCTTCTTTTTTCGCAAATAAGGTTCCTAGCTTGCGAAAACACCCTTTCTGAAGAAGCTGATACATTATTTCACTTATAGTACATTATCATCTTTAGAACCAATGCTAGAATTATTTTCAATTCTCCTATTTATATTAAAACAAATCAGACGTAATTGATTCACACATTCAACATTGTTCCAACTGTCACAACGACTTAAATGACAGCAAATTTTCAAAACAGTGTGAAACAGTATTATTCGAAATGATTCGAACCACACGACAGCTTAGTTTCGGGTCAACGAGTCCGAAAAATGAATAACTCATAAGGAATTGAAATTATGACTTGAAAAGCACACATGTATCGTTTTGAATGTGATTTCTGACTGTTAACACGATTTAGTGTGAACTCATGCAGTGAACTACATACACTGCCGAACATATTTATTGGCACAGCAAACATTTTGAGATTTGGGGGCTTAATTGTTCCCTGATCGTTAACATGTTGGTATCAATGGAAAGGTCATATAAATTCCTTTTGAATGATATAAAACATTTCTTAACCCATTAAGTACCCTTCGAAAATTTCGAGTTTATGTAAAAGTCCTTTTTCGAAACTTTTTTCCTCGATTTTTTACAAAAAATATTTTGATGCAAAAAAATTATTCAAACAATTTAAGGAGTAACTGCAAAACAAATTTTTCAAAAATATTTTTGCTAGTATTTTTTATAATTTTTTGAAAATCCTAAAAATGACCATTTTAACCCCTTTTTCCTACTTTTTACACAAAAAGTGCCTTTTTAGCAATTTTTAAAAAATTATAAAAAATACTAGCAAAAATATTTTTGAAAAATTTGTTTTGCAGTTACTCCTTAAATTGTTTGAATAATTTTTTTGCATCAAAATATTTTTTGTAAAAAATCGAGGAAAAAAGTTTCGAAAAAGGACTTTTACATAAACTCGAAATTTTCGAAGGGTACTTAATGGGTTAAGAAATGTTTTATATCATTCAAAAGGAATTTATATGACCTTTCCATTGATACCAACATGTTAACGATCAGGGAACAATTAAGCCCCCAAATCTCAAAATGTTTGCTGTGCCAATAAATATGTTCGGCAGTGTATTTGGTAACTGTGGGGGGTGTCAATATTAGCGATTTTCCGCTAAGCTAGCGTTTTTTTTTTTTTAAGTCGAGAGCTCGAAACTTCTGTTTGCTTTTGATAAAGTTTAACCAACTGTTAATGGAAAGTGAAGAAATCGCCGAGATATGAAGGAATTTTTCCTCAAGCTGTATCTACCAATCACTAGCAGCTTGAAATATTAGTCTGCTGCTAAAAGAAGAATGATCTTGTAATGCCCAGAATATTGAAAAACTATAGGTAATTGCTGTAGTGGCGAGACGACAAGCAATAGGAAGACTTCTCTGGAGTCTTCTAGTCCTAGTTGAAGTGGACTTCTTCGTCGGAGGAGCAGAGTGCCGGGTAGTCGGGATTGGTGCCGCTCTTGCACTCGCTGGCCGCCTTCTTGCATCCCCTGCAGACGGGCAAGTTTGCCATGCATAGTTGGAAACGGCACAGCCGAAGCACACCTCATAAATTATTCTTTAAAAATGGTTTGGCGTTCGTCACATTGAGCTAAAAGGTCCCGATCATGATGAAATTATAAAAAAGGTGATGTATTCGTCTGACATGTCATCTTTTTCGGGGCGACGATTGCTCAGTACAAAAGCAAACCAAGGTGAATTTATATATGGTGATGTATTCGTTTGACGTTCCTTCTTTTTTCGGGGCGCAAATGTCATTACGAAAGCAAATTTTCTATATATCTATCTCTGTCGTCTCTCTCACGTCTGACTCTTTTTGACAGATTCGCCCCGAGAGAGAGCGATTGCGTCACCATATATAAATTCATCTTGAAGCAAACGTCGTAGTAAGCGGTTGTTTTAAATTCTGGGAAAAATGCCCCGTGTGTGTAAAATATGTCGCTCAAACTCGAGTCGTTTGGTTTGTGTTCCCAGACGTATAAAAAAGAGACAAATGTGGATAAATGCAACAGGAACAATAAGAAAAACATGCCTTTGCTTTTTATTTTGATATTCTAAGTATATTTCACAGCGCACAAAACGAAAGTATAGAAAACCAAACAAAACAATTTTTCTTTATATCTAAAAAACTGACAGCAAAAACGTCGCCCCGAGAGAGAGCGAATACATCACCTTTATATAATTTCATCATGGTCATGATTCGTCATACCTTACAAAAATAACCTTTCTTGCGCTAAAAAAATACTTTTCTTAGATGACTGGACATAAAAAACTTTCGAGGAATCTTACAACACAATTCCAGCTGGGATAGATCTTATATTTAAATGGATCAAATCCATGGTTTCCCTCTTCCAATTTATTTAAATAAAACACATAAGTATAATATTTTTATTTGTAATTTTTATTGTTTTTTTTGTTCTTTAATTAATGTTCCTTTTTATGTTTCTCATGTAGTTGTTGTTTGGTTGTTCGGGCTGTTGTTGGATTTTGGTTTTGCATTTAGTTTAGTTTTGTTGTGTTGTTGTATTTAAATGTAAGTTTTTCATATTTCTGTTAAGCGAAACGCTGAAAATTCTTTTTGTTTTTCATTTATATATATTTTTTATAGTTTTTTTTTTTTTATATTTTGCTTCTTCTTTCTGTTCCTGCCTTTTCTTTCATTACTGCATTTTCATGTTTCTTGCTTCCTTCTTAGATTTGTTTTTTTTTTTTTTTTTTAATTTGGGGAAGGGAATTTTCCGGAATAGTTTTCGAATTTATAAATATAAATTAAAGTGAGTTTTTACTGTATGTATGTGTGTGTGAAAGTGTGTGTGTGTGTGTGTGTGAGTAGATTATTTTATATATAATTTGTTGTGGTTGTTTCATACATTATTCTCTAAAATGTTTTGGAGTTTTTTTATTTTTATTTATAATTTTTTTTTGTTATATACTTTTTTTTTTAGTTTTTTTATTCAGAAATTATAATAAATATTTTTGCTTGGATCTTACTACAAAACCTTCAAAAAGTTTCATCATATTCTTCAATTTCTTATTCTTTCTTTTGGTTCTCTAAGTTTAGAAAAAAAAAAGTTATTGGAAATATAATATAAGACATAATGGAATCTAGGAATACATATACATATACAAATACAGTTTAGTTTATTACACAGTTTTGCTTAAGCGACATGGAAACATTTGCTAAATGAATTTGTGGGCATGGGGGAGGGGGATTGGAGGGGGCATTGAATGGGTAAAGAGGGTGGGGAGGAGATTTTTACTTTTATTTTTATTGATTTATTGCGGAGCGGGGGAATCTTCTATAGGCAGGCATTGAGATATTACATGCTATTTAGATATTTAGAATCTAAATTTTAGATGATACAATTGCTTAGATCTCTTCTTCTTGTGGCAGGCAAAAAACAGTGTTGTGTAATGGTCCGAAGCAAACCATCTGGAATACATTTAAGCATGTATTTATATGTGTGTGTGTGTTTGTATGTATATGTACTTATTCGAGAGTACATGGATTTTGCCTCGTGTGTGTTTTTGTTTTATTTTTATTTATTTTATTTTATTTTTTTTTTTTTTATAAATTTTAAAATTAGTTTAAATTTTCAATTGCAGCTAAACGTTTACGATTACTTTACAATTAATGCATAATAATCATGGTTACCATTTGAGAATTCTCCTTTTATCAATTTTCTTCCTTTCTTTTTATCATTTTTCATCATTTGCATTTGCATTTTCGTTTTCATTTTGCTTTTGTTTTTGTTTTTTGTAAATTTAAATTTATTATTTATTTTAATGGGTGGCGTCGCGCGCTAAAAGCGTTTTCTATTCAGCCCTGTTCCGAGTTTCACATTCGCCTCATTTTTACCCATCAAATGTATAGCATACTTTTCGGCGTCAACCTACATACTACTAAATTACGCCAAAAAAGAAAAGATAAAGTTGAGGAAATCGATAATATTGCGGTGTTTGCGAAACTCAGAACAGATCTGAGTAAATTTTTGTTTTTTCCATATTTTCTCTCATTGGGTTTGTCATTATAATCGTATTAATATATGCTAAACTTGGACTGTAGAACGATACTAAATACTTAGTTAAATAGGGGGATATGGAGAATGTCTGTAATGTAACTGGATTTGGTTTTTGGTTATGGATCTGGATAATGCCAGCAGTTCCCATTCCAAAATTCCAAGTTCGCTACAATGCAAATACAAAAAATAGTATAGCATACTTTTTTGTGTACAAATTGAAGAGAATATGGAATTTTGACGAGGTCTGTCTGTCGATAGTTTTGCAAGTACGAAATCGGTATGGAGATTATATGTCAATGTTATATATTTGATATATGTATATGTATGTAGCTCTGCAATTTATTTTATTAATTTTTGTTACCTTTTATTTTAACATTTTTTGCATACATAGAAGTTGACCTTTCTGTTGTTGTTATTTACTAAACTACAACAACATAACATTATTGTTGTTGCTGTTGCGGTTATCTATATATTAATGTTGTATATGCATAAGTGTTTATTTCAAATGGGACAAAAAATTTTGATTTATTTCACTAATTTTCTTTTTTTCTGGATTTGCCTCTTATTTATTACGTTTTCAGATTGTTGTTGTTGTTCTTTTACTATAATGCATTTGGTTGTTGTTATTTAATTTAATTTAATATTTGTTTTAACAATGTTTTTTCGTGTGTGTGTGTGTGTGTGTGTGTCTGTTATTATTTATGTATATATGTATATAGTTGTTTTATCTGCTTTTTAATTAATAATAATATTAATTATTAATGCATAATTTAGGCATTTGCTTTGCTTTGTATTTTCCTTAGATTTCCTTTATTTTTTCTTTGTTTTTGTTTCCATTTTGTTATTTTGTCAAATATTTGCCTTGCGCCCAATGTACAAGCATCCATACACACATACACACATGCTAGTCATTCTCTTGCTCTTACACACACACACGCACATACACTCGACTATGTGATCTGTTAGGTATGCAATGTTGACGGCAAAAAAAAGCTCTTAGGTTAGGGAAAACTTTTAAAGATCACAACTTGCATACAAGTGTAGGTGAGTGCATGTGTGTGTGTGTGTGTGCGCTGTTAATCAATTTCTGCGTTTGTATGCATGATTAATAAATGTGAAAATTGTTATTGTTTGTTAAATTTACTTACGATCTTCTCTTTGCATTACCATTTGTTAGCTATTGTGTGTGTGAGTGTATGTGTGAATTTTGTAAATTGTTTGCTGTTAAATTTACTTAAACCCCGTTTTGCAAGAGGGCGAGCGAAAAAAATGTTAATAACAGTACGCTGTAAACAACATTTACATTAACAGAGTGCCGCCATTGCGCTAACCCGATGCGCTGGCCGACGCTGCCGCTTGTTCGGCCTCTGCCGCTGCGCCATTGTCACCGCTGTTGTTGCCACCACCATTAGCACCACCGCTGCCACCGCCATCATCACTGCCAGCACTGGCTTCACCATCACCATTGCCGCTGACGTTGGCGCTTGCGCTGCTGTTCAAGGCGTTGTTCGACTGCGAACCTGCGAATGTTAGTGTAAAAAAGAGAAGAAAGTAGAGTTGTTGTTGTTGTTGTTGCTGCAACACTGTTCGCTGCTGTTGCTCACATTTTCAAACATCACATACAAATGCATTAATAGAAATATGTTAACAGAAAATGAGAAATACAGACAGAGAGAGGAAGAGAGAGAGTGAAGAGCGAGCTAGCGCGCAACAAGTTCACAAGAGCATGCAATATTGAGCGCCATACATGGCAACGGAGAGGAGCACATACAACACATTTATGTATACGTATGTACGTTAAAAGCAACAACAAAAGATTCTCTTCTGAAGGTTGCACCCCCCTCCCCCGCCCCCGTCAACCCCTCTAGCAACAACAAGAACACAAAATGTACAAATGAAATAAGGCAAAAAAATGTGAATTCGTTTAAATGTTTTTTCTTTGTTTGTTTTTTTTTAATTGTTTTTATTTTTATTATTTTTTATTTTTGTTTTTCAGCATATTTTTGTTTTGTTTTTCGTTTTTGTAATTTTGCTCAGTGTGTGTTCTCCACTTTCATTTCATTCATCTTCATTTTTATCTTTATCAACAACTTTTCCTTTTGTCTATGTACTTGTTATCATGATTATTATCAAATATTATTCTTATTAGCATTACAATTGGTAATTTGTAAACATAACGGTGTATGTGCATGTATGTATGTGTGTGTGTGTTGGAGCTGTTAGCTGTTGTTCTTGTTATTGTATTAAAATTAATGTAAATTGCCCATTCCACAAGGCATAAGTTTCTCTACTTCTTCGTGTCCAATTTGTTTGTATGGGTGTGTGTGTGTGTGCCTAAATTACTAGGAAAAAAAGTTGATTTCATTGTTGCATTTGCTTTAAATTGTTTATAGTATTTAATTAGCATAAAATTTAGTTTAAAGTGCTTTATAATAAACTATATAAATAAATATATACGTTTTGTTTTTTTTTTTTTTTACAATTACATATTTGTTATTAATTATGTTATGCAATTTGCAAATTGTTTCAACAAATAATGCGAATTCATCATTCAATCGATGTCGATGCCGATAACCGATATCGATAATCGGAACTAGTTCGCTCATTAAACAAATTCATTTGCTGTCTGCGTTATGTACTGTTGTTTTGGGTTTGAAAACTTTGATTATACACATAAACATGTAAGCTATGTATTATATGTTTATGTATGTTTTAGTATATTTTATATGTATATTTATCTCATTATTATGTATTTTTATCTACATATTGCAACTAAACCAGCGATACGACGAATACATTCATACAATACGCACACACACACATATACATACATATGTGTGTATGCATGTGCCATTTTATCTATGTGTCTGTTTATAGAGCATACAATAGCTAACGGTATTAAACCGTTCTTCTTCTTTTCTCTTCTGTTCACATCCTAATACATAAATTTATTAAAAAAAAAAAAATTACGTGTTTACATCAAAAATTGTTATTAATGTTGTTTTGTATATTTGCTGTTGTTTTTGTTTAATGTTTTTTTCTTGTTATTTTTAAGTAATTCACTATATTTAATATACATACAATTAACTATTGTATATTTTATTTATTATGTGTGGAGTTGTATTTTTGCTTTCATTTTTTTTTTTTTTTTGCTTTTGTTGTTGCTTCACTCAATGTACGCTGCTTTTATTTATTACAAAATAATAATAATTATTATTTAATAAAAATAATTTATTTATTTAATATGTATGTTTGTATGTATATAATGCGTTTTACAAAAAAAAAAAAGAAGTATTTATATATATGTATATTTTTATTTATATAGTCATAATCAAGTATAATTAATTAATGAATGCATTAATTAATTAGGTTTAGATATATTTATACCGCAAAACATTAGTATATTTGCATAATTTGTTGTTGCAGTTTTATTTGTTTCTTTCCATTGAATTAATTTTAAGTTTAACATAGCATTAACATTATGTTAAGTTGTTGTTAATTTTGATGCAGCCATCATCATCATCTTCTTCTACTTCTTATGATAAACATATTTGTATGCAATTGCTGTTACACTTTTTATCGAACGAATATTTTCTCACTATCCAAACATCATCATCGTTATTATTATTATTATTATTAAGGATCAACAAACTGAATCAAGTTTTGCGTAAGATTTTATGTAACTGTTAGTTTTTATTTAATTATTATTATTGGGGGAACTCAGCGGATCATTTTTTCCACAAATCATGACAACTGATTACTAATTTTTGCATCCATCAGGAAATTTGAATATCGGCGAGCAGAAAAAATGAATTTAAAAGAAGATCGATGGACTTCGATTTAATACGCATTTTTTAAATTTATAGTTCTTATTATAATTAGTTTCAAATTACGCGCTGAATATCCCCATGTTGCTTTTCACTACACATATCGTAATAGAAAAATAAAAATAAATAAAAAATAGGAAAAATGTTATGCAATGACTTTTGTTTAACTATATATTGGTGTGAGTGTGTATTTTGTTTAATTTATTGGGAGTAAGGGGGGGGGGGGGGGGGGGGGATTACAATTCTACAGCGAAAGCTGCCAGTTTTGCCAGCGTTTTTTTTTTATATTTTAGTTTCTTTATTTATTATTTAAAAAAAAAAAGATAATTATAATAATAATAATAAAAACAAGCCATTATTGGCATTAGCAATGACATTACTATTACAGTTATTATTAGTTCTTTTATTTTAGTTTTAAAATAAATTTAATTTTTATCTATGTAAAATTTTGAATTACATTTGTTGTTTTTCGTGTTTTTCTCATTCTCTTTATATAATTTGCAGTTATTATTCTTATTGTGTTTTGTTTTATGCATGAGTTTAACATATATTTTATTTGCTATTTTATATGCATTTCATTTTTTGTTTTCCTTTTTTTTTTTTGGATTTTAATGAATTTGCTGCAAATTGCTTTAAATTAATTAATTAATTATATTGTGTGTGTGTGTGTGTGTATGTATGCGTGTGGTGTGGGTGTGTATATATCAATGTATATATATATATATATAGTTATATTTAATTTTTGCCAGTTGTAGTTTTTGTTTTTGCTTTTATTTTGCATTTCCCATTTTTTGTTTTGTTTTGTTTATTATTGAATACGCCATTCTCTCAGTAGGTGTGTGTAGGTGTGTTGTTTGTTGATTTATTTTATATATATTTATTAGTATATATATATAAATATAGATGTGTATTATATTATATATGTATATATATATATATATATATATGTTACTATTGCCCCTATGAATCTGTAAATAAAACAAAAAGAAACAAAAAAGAAAAAATAAATTAAATTCAATTTACAAAAAATAAAAAATATAAAGCTATAAAATTAAGATAAATATCAAGCTAGCAAATGATAGAGATAATATTTATATACAATAATTCCATCCAACGGATATATAAACGCGTATTTATTAAATACCATTTTATATAAATATATAAAGAGGGATTGAGAGGCACAGGGAGAGACTGGGCTTAACTCTATATACATAATATATAGATCAATTCTATATTTAGCTTTTTGAATGGCACATGCATTAATGCAAACGAAAAGTTAACCCCGGTAGACCGAAGTTCCATAAATAACCTTGCAGATACATACATATATATTTTCTGATCTGATCTCCCAAATATATTTTTTGAATTAAGCAAAAACTTTGAAATATTTTAATTATGTGTAGTTAAATTTTCCCCAACATTAACCTCGAATTGCTATATAAGTATTATGTTAAAGACATGGCATATTAATAAAATTTTAAAATACTATATAAACACTGGGATGGATATTATTTTCAACAGTAATGTTACTTCCTCTAAGCTGGTAAGAATCAGCAACTGACTATGATTATAGTCAACAGATAATGCAAGTATAAATTCATTATCGATCTTGATTCAATCTGGGGCTTCAGCGGACTAACAATATTACTTTTATTTAATCTGATTAAAGTTCTAGACAGTTCAGTCAGTTTATTTTTTCTTTGTCTATAGAAAGATCTATAATCTATTTATTAATGATCTGTATTTTTGTATAGATTTTGAAACTGCTTGTCCTATGATTGTTTCGATTTATTAAGAAGCACTATAAAACTAATATAATTTTAAAAACCATATGCAATTAACGTACTATGTATCTCTAAACTCAATGTTTGATAAAGATCTGAATGACCGATTTTGTAAATATATTTGCATTTTTTTAATATAAAGAAATATTTATTTTTTCTGCAAGTTTATTATGACAATAACCAAATGTAGAAAGAGCAACACAAAGAGAAGAAAATTGAATTAACAACATAAAGAAGATGATATAAAATACAATTAAAGGGGCGAAGGAGGGGCAGAGAGAGGGGAATGGAGCCGCGAACCTAAGGGACAGACACAGCACGACAAAAAAGAAAAACAAGTGAATCAATTCATCAATTCCAAGCCAAGTGAATAACTCATTTATTTGAATAAACAAATGTACGATTGATTGATTGATTGTATTAGTTGAATTTGAGTGCATGTGTGTAAGATTCATCATGAAAGATGTGCCTTTTTCCAGCAACAAATTCACCTAGTTGCGTGTTGCAAGTTGCGTGTTGTTGCCTCGCATCGGACTCAGATTCGGATTCAGATTCGAGTTCAAGTTTAGTTTTTGGCGTGAGGATTCAATAACTGGAGCTTGTATTTGAACTTGGTTTTGGATGCGATCTTGATTTTGGACTTGGTCTTGGTCTTGGATTTGTGCTTGAGCTTGAGCTGATTGCGTGTGGTGTTTGCGATTGGTCTTTGGCAAGTTTTTTGACTGGGTCACAACTAAATAAAGAAGCATGCAACCAATTGAGAGACAAAGACACAGAGAGAGACAGAGAAAGAGTCTAGTGTCTTAACGTGGTACCGTGGAAAAAACCGTTAGATTTGTTTATATTAATTACAATTTATTAATCTCGCTGTTGGCTTTTTTTCTTAACTTTCTTATTACTTCCAGCACATCTTATCGACAATTCATTATGTTAAAAATTTATACAGCTTTGATTTTTAAAAAGCAAATAAAACTTGTTTCTCTTGTATGCTTAATTTCAGCTTTTTTTTCAAATTCACGCTGTAGAACATAACATTTAATATGTCGGATGCTTACAGTTCAGTTTACAGTCTGTAGCTTTCGATTTTAAATCTTGTTTTAAAGTTATTTTAGTTCAAAATTTCGACTTAAAAATCGATCGATAATTTGTATTTACATCACTAGCTCAACGTGATTGTGAACAAAGTTGTCTGCCAATTTATGCGATCTTTTATTGAAATGAATTTTGTGGGCATCAATATTTTAAAATCCTCTACATATGTTTGGATGTTATTTGTTTAAATTAATATTGGTATATTTAATAATAATAAAAAAAAAACAGACGAACGTTATTTTTTTTTGCGACTTTCAAAGTAATTAATTAATATAAGGAAATCTAGCGGTTTTTTCCACAGTGCATTGGGGGGAGAATCTGTTTTGTTCTGGACTCGAAGAGAGTGAGCGAGAGAGAGAGGGAGAGAGAGGGAGAGAGAGTGGTTTACTCACCAGTTATATTGGTGCCACCAGCGTTGCTTGTGGCAATCGCGCCGGCTGCTGTGGCAGCTGCCGCAACACCACCACCGCCACCGCCGGCGCCAGTTGCGGCCGCATTTGATAGCTGCGTATTTGGAGCCGTTGCAGCGGCATTTGGCGCGGCAGTTGCAGTGCCGCTGTTGCTGCTGCTACTGTTGTTGCCCTGTTGCTGTTGCACGCCACCAGCTGCTGCTGCTGCTGCTGCCCCACCGACGCCAGCTGCTGCTGATGTTGTACCTGCTGCTGCTGCTGCTGCTGATGCTGGCGCCTGCTGCTGCTGCTGCTGCTGTGACTGTGCGGCACCATCCGCCGACGCACCGCTGCCGGTTGAGGAGACGCTGGTGGAGCCACTGGTTGCGGCAGTTGCTGTGCCACCGCCAGCCGAGGCGCGTACTGCGGCATTCTGCAGATGCTTTGGCAACAACTGTGGCACTAAGCTGGGCTGTATCGAGAGCTCTGCGAAAAAACAGATCAACGAAAATCGCACATTAGTTTCATATATTCTTGTATTTTTAGAAAGGTTCGGGCTTTTAAAACCATTGATTAGTGTTGTAAAATAATGTTAGACGGCGAATGATATTTAACTTCGACTACTCAATTTTTCGCTTTGTTTTTTGTTTGTCCAAAAATACTCAGACAATCGAAATCGCTTTTTTCGAGTCCTCGCTATAAACATATTGATTTTATCTACGAATTTTAGCCCTCAAATGCGCAACGAAAATCTTTATAAAAACTAGTACTTTTGTTTTTAAATATTTATAATTTGGTACTTGTATTTCTTTACACAATTTAATAAATATCTAAATTTCACTCTCCACAATGAGACGTATGAAAATTACTGCATACTTTTGGGCGCATGTGTTTCTTAACAACCAAAAAGTGCCATAAATACGGTAATATTTATATGATCTTGATGATCTTAGGTTGCTCTGGCCCTTATAGTCCCTGAGATCCAGGTGTTCATACAAAAGGATATGGGTATTTCCAGGATTGAGAACGCGACATTTGTACGTCTTTAAATGAAAAAAAAAAGAAAATGGCAAAAGTTGACATTTTCAAAACTGTTTTCTCACGTGTATAATGCATTTGATCAAAACTATTTTTATTATAATTTATAAAAGACAAGCTTTGAAGACTTGCCGTTTTCGAATTATTTATAGGAAAATCGCGAACGCGACGAAATATAGAAGTCATGTTTGATTTGATCTTGACAAATGCGAAAGTAATTTGGAAGAAAATACTCTTGAGCCATAATAATATAATGTAGTTTACCATTTTAGAAATAATTTTGATATGTTACCATCATTTTCTTTATTTTACAAGTCTTATTAGTAATTTGTAACGCCAAGACTTTTGTTCATCTTACTTCAATCTTACTGTCCTACTCAGTGTAATCGTTAAAATACTATCGGTCCGTTTCGGAAGTCAATTTTTAAGAAAATGTGCAAAAATATGAAAAAAGTGAATTTATTCCAATGTAGAATCCATATGTTCATCCTATTGAATTTCTTCTAAAGTATATTGCTTAAATAAATAACTTCAATACATTTTTGGAAGAAAATGTCACAAGATGTGAGTTTTTTTGATTAATTTTAAGTTTTTCGTCGTGGTGAACCTTTTTCTGGAAATGCCCATATACAATGGATTGTTTTATGTACTGAATGTACTGTACTGAATTATGATAGCTGTCGATTGTTTTACAGGCCTAGTTTTGTTGATCCCGTTACGGCACTTACCATGCTCTGTGAAGTTGAAAAGTGGCGGCATCTCGCGTCCATTGGGCAAGGTGTGATTGCCCTCCATGCGCAGCTCATCGAAGAACGGATGTGCACAGGCCTTGAGCGGTGTTATGCGTGCGCTGGGCGTGTACTCGAGCAGCTGGGACACCAAGTTGATAGCTTCTGTCGGAGTGCGTATACGGAACACCTGTTATACACAAAACAATAAAGCTCAAATTAGTTTCCAACATTCAATTCAATTTAGAGTCGACAATTGTTTTTTTGTGGCAAGGGAGCAAAAGACACACACGATATCAATATATACAAATATATATAAATAAAGATCTACAAGTATATATTGTATAAGCGTTCTTATTTACAGCAAAAAGTGCTGTGGCAGAGACGGGAGACAAACAAGGCGAGGGACAAGACGAAGATTTAATTGGAAAACGTAGGAAAACAACAATCAAGTCAAGTCAAAGCAATTCAATTCAAATTCAAATTCAAATTCAATTCAATTTAAATTCAATCAAAATCTTTAACAATGTATAACACTTTTACAGCATGGAGAGCGCGCGTGGCCTTTGTTTCTTTTGAACTCATGAGTTTAAAGCTAAAGCTTGCCGAGTGAAGGGATATGAAGACATGGATCAAAACTGTTATACGACAAATTTTGAGTGTTATACAACAGACAATTTTAATGTTTCGAAACAGTTATACTGTTCAATTAGAAGGCTAAGATGATGCATCATGTTGCATAGTGTTAAATATTTGTATAACACTTGATTTAAACTGTTATACAGTCCATAAGAGTGGCATACAGCGAAAGGGAGACACATTTGGTTTAATAAATCGATCAGACAACATTGTTAACACTGTATAACAGCTGTTATACGACTGTTATACAACTGTTAGACAGATGTGCACATGTATGTTAAGCATTTGCCGCGAACAGCATTAAAGCATTTTTTTTTTTATCGTCCGTTTTATTTATTTCGTTTTTTTTTTTTTGAAAAGCAAATTTGTATAAACTTTTGTTTCTTGTTGGTTTTTTTTTTTTGTTGGTTTCATTTCGGCTTACTCTCAATTGTTGTTTCTGGTTTAGGGCGTTTGGAAATTGGGAGCGTTCGAGTAGCGACTGCAACGAATTGTTATGTACACTTCAATTACGATTTGAAAATAAACACACGATTAAGAGTGAGAAATAGAGAGAGCGAGGGAGAAAGAGAGAAGGTGAGTGAGAACGAGAGACTGTAAGCAAAATATTGTTATACACGACATTCGTACAGTTAGTGACAAAAGGACCTATATCAATCAAAAAGGGCAGAGCTTTCAAAAGGTGGCATGAGAGAGAGAGAGAGAGGGCGTATCGTTGAGAATATATCGCGTGGAGAATGTTGGTGACGCGTTTGTTTTCTGGTAATTCGGCAAAAAAAATTAAAGGAAAAGGGAATTCCATAATCCATAAACTTACTTTCTGCCATGGATGACTCTTAATCTGTGGAAATTTGAATTCCGTATAGTTTGGATTCATTTCGCGTATTTGTTCTCTTGTCGGTGTGCCCAAAACTTTGATAACTTCGACCAGTTGATCGACACCCGAATCACCCGGAAATATTGGCTGTCCCAGCAGCAGTTCGGCAAGCACACAACCGGCGCTCCATACATCTAAATAAATCAAGAGAAAAGAAACAATGTTAGTATAACAGTTTTAAATCAACAATATACAATAGATAATATTCGTTAATTTACCAATTTTAGTTGTATAGTTGATGGCGCCAAATATGAGCTCGGGTGCCCGATAATATCGGGAGCAGATATACGAGACATTCGGCTCGCCGTGTAACAACTGCTTGGCACTACCAAAGTCACATAACTTGAGTACGGCCGTATCCGGGTCGAGCAGCAGATTCTGCGGCTTGATATCACGATGGCAAATGCCCAGCGAATGGATGTAGGCCAAGCTTCTGAACAATTGATACATGTAGAGCTATAAATAAATAACACACATTAAAATTGATCACTATTTGTACTTTTTATATAGCTCCAGAGGTGAACAGCCAAACTCGACAGTAGCGGTGAGCAAGCCCTTGCTCTGGTGACTCCGGGTTGCTCTAATCATGTGTGCTGGAAGCAGAGCACTTGCACTTGACATTGTTCTCTCATCGACGATGAAGAAGGCGACATTGTGACGCCAAGAAATTGAGTTTTTGGCTGCCCACCGCTGTTGTATGCGTATTTCAATTCAAACTCACCCGTATAAAGTTGATTGGTATCGTTTGCTTGGTTTTGGCGTATTGACGTGCCACTTTGTATACAGTTTCTGGTATATATTCGAGGACTAAATTCAAAAATACTTCATCACGCTATAAATTGGAAAAGAAATAAGTATTATTATTTTGCTTTTATTTATTAACAAACTTATAATTATTAATATATCTGGTTTTATAATGAGAGATCAGGCGAGCTCCAAACTGCAAATGTGGGAATTTAATTTAATTTTTTTTGATTTTGTTTTAATGTTTGCTTTTGCATGCGCGATCAACGATGACGATAACGATCAGCTTTACTTCCATTAAGTTCTTAACTAGCCAGCTAGCCAAAATGAAGTTTTTTGGAGGTTGTTTTTTTTTTTTTATCATATCTGGGAAGGGTTATGCATATTTGGATATTTGTTTGGCATTTGAGAGAAGGGGAGTTCAAAATATTGGGTGGGCGTAGTGCCAAAAAAAAAAAAAAAAAAACTAAAGCATGCACACGCATTGGCCTTGTTCTCTTCTTCTTGCTAGCATGCTGATTCTTATACTTGTCGCCACATCGCAAAGTAACGGATATATAGAGAGAGAGAGGAGATATTTATATATAAATAAATATATATATTGATGTATAGAGTAGAAGAGACAGACAGAGAGAAAGAAAGAGAGAGCGAGAGAGAGAGAGAGCGAGAGAGCGATAAACGCATGAGAGAGCGAGCGTAATGTGCGAGAATTGAGAGTTTTAGCGATCAAGAGAGAGAGAGTAGGAAAGTAAGAGAACAATCTCATCTCTCTCTCTCTCTCTCTTGCTTTGCAATTTTTTGATACCTGCGGCTTGAGCACAGCGGCTAAAATGCCCAAATCGATGGGAAACTCGGCCAACTATGTAAAATAATATATAATAATAATCATAATAATTTAAAACAACAATCATAATTATAATAATAAAAGCAAGAGAATCAATTGATAATTGTCTTTGAACTATTGATTGAGGAACAACAACTCGAGTGCAAAATTAGATGGAAACTCTGATCGCACAGAGATCGTATGGATATTGCCTATAGAACGTATAGAGATCGATTGTATAGAGATCGCATTGATATCGCTAATTTTACAGAATAGTTAAGAAATCGTCAAAAGATCTTATAGAAAGGTTTTAGAATAATATCGATCGATAGATCGCTAAGAGTTCCTCTAAGAATTATAAAGAAATCGTATAGAGATCGTTTACATATACTTTGATCGTCTTTAATTCAACAGATTCATCATAGATCGTAAAGAGATCGCACATAGTTCATTATCGAGATCGTTTAGTGATTTTTAAAAATATTTCTAGTACTTAAAAAAGATCTTCTACATATTGAATATAGTTAATAATATTTCTCTTACCTTTTCACCACTCGAATAGAAAAAGTATAAAAGTTTTACAATATTACAATGCTCCAATCTGCGCATTATTTGCAATTCACGATTCTGCAAAGAAAAGTAAAACAAGGAGAAAATATTTATGATTTGTAATAAATATTATTTAAGGACAAGGTGGAGACTTACCTTAAATCGTCTGTCTTGTAAAACTTTTTTGATTGCAACCAATTCGCCGGTATCGCAGAGTTTCGCCTGAAAGACGACACCAAAGCTGCCATTGCCGATGACTTTTGTATCTGTATAGGAAACTTCTTGAACCCGATCGGTGCCTTGGCCGGGCGTTGCAACGACTGTTGTAATTTTGGAACCATCACGACCTGGAAACGGTTTAAAAATCAAATAACAAGGTATAAGTATAAGCATTAAGTTGAGAATTAAGAACTTTTGATAACTGAAGTAGAGCTGCACACACTTTTATTGTCAACTTAAATTTAGATAAATAAATTTAACCCATTCCTGTTAGGTGGTAATACCTGTGGTTTCCCAGGCGCCCTCTAGTTTCTCCTTGCTCCTATCGACCTCCTTTGGAATGGACAATGCGACGCTATGTTCGGGCCACAAATCATTCAATTTGCCGATCAATTGTTTCATGCCTAACGCACGATCAGATCGTTTTTGCCAACAACAAGAGATCAGCGAAAGATAGAGTTAGATATATAGAGAGACAGAGAAAGAAAGGGTGAGAAAACATGAGAGAGAACGACAGAGAAAAAAAAAATGTGAGCGGCAGGAGATAAAACAAAAACACTTGGAAACGGGGGGAAAACGTAGAAAGCGAGCGCGTGAATTTGTTAGACATGATTTGTATCTTTATCTTTTTGTATTTTGTTATTTGTCTCTTCACTCGTATCTTCTTTATTCAAATCTTGACCATCTTTATATATTTCAGAGTTTACATTTTCGGTATTTTCGGTCTGTATTTCTTTAATCATCATGAATATAATCCTAACCATTTTGTAGAATTCATCCATAATTTTCAACTTTATCTATTTGTTCAGTTATTATATTTTTTGAAATTTTCGTATTTATATTAACCTTCAGGTTCTTTAATTTCATTATAATACCAGTAGGAATGTTTGTTTTTTATTTTTAATTTATTTTTTTTAAACTTTTTTGTTAATTCTTTTTTTTTTTAAGTAGCTTTGTTTGGAACATTCTTGTCTCTAATTTTCTATATGGTAGTTTATAGTTTTTAACATCGTTGAATTTATCCTTGTATTCATCTAGTTTATTTGTATTTCTATATCCTTTATCCATATATTTTTTAAAGTTTATTTTCATCCCCTTTATTTAATTTTTTTTTTTATAATTATTTATTATGATTTTTTATTTTTTTTAAGATCCACACTTGTTCCTTTCTAATTTAAATTGTCTTTATTATCTTTATCTATTTATCTTTTTATGTTGATGGGCGGCGAAAAGGGGTTAGGGGCTGCACAGGAATGGGGCGGGGTCGCTGCTTTACGTCTTGACGTGATCATCCCAATGGCAATCTTGCGCTGTCTATTGAGGAATCGAATCTTTTTATTTGATTTTGATTTCTTTTTATTTGATTTTATTTCATTTATAATTAATTTTGGCATTAGCACAAGTTTCGACGTGTCAGCAGAGCAGCTGCTGTGCCCCATCTGCCATGGGAGACGAGACGAGATGAGGACGAGATGAGTTTTGTGGGGCAAGAGACGTAGGCGTTGCGAGGCAATTCAATGGGCGTGGCGTTGCTATGTGAGGTTGAGTTGAGGTTGAGGTCAACGCGACATAGGCACACAAATTGAGTTGGAATTGGGTATCAAGGAAGGCACGAAAGGGTGTAAGAAGTGCGAAAAAAGGCAGGGAAAGAGTGAGAAAGGAGTTTATAGACTAATCGCTAGTACTTGGATCCTTGTACTGTTTGCCCCCCAATGAGCCAGAGCTGCTGCGCGTCTGCAACTTTGGTTTCTTGAGGGCGGCCAAAAGCGAGGCTGATGACGTTGAGGCGCCTCCAGAATTCTGGCTGGCTATTTTAGCCATTGTTGTTGTCATTGTTTTGCCATTGGCCGGACGACGTTCCTTGCGACCCTTCGATGTTGTTGTGGTTGTTGTCGTTGTTGCTGAACTCTTTGATGATGATCTTGATGTCGATGATGATGATGTTGCGGATGTTGTTGTTGACGATGACGAGGCACTGGAACTGGATGCTGATGTTGTTGCCTCCGATGATGACGAGTTGTTGTCGCTGCTGGATTTTGTCTTTGATTCGGAATCACTAGAGTTGTTCGATGAATCACGTTTCAATTGTTTACCCTTGGAGCGGCTGCTGCTGCCAGTCGAAGCAATTGTCACTCCAGAGCCTGTGCCCACTCCCAGCTCCGTGTTGGGCAACGAAGAGTGACGTTTTATCTTTGATTTGGCTTTACATTTGATTTTCGTTTGGGGTTTGCGCGGCGGCATCGGTGTCCAAGGTCGACTGGTTGTGGCTGCCGCAGCGGCAGCGGCTTCATGTGCCGCCCGCACCGCTTCAATTTCGGCAATTGGGGCATTGTAGAAATGCCTCGATGCCAAGTCGAGATTCTTAGTTGCATTATTAGCTGACAACGATGCCGATACCGATGAATTGCCACTGATATTGGCGGTGCTGGTGGTGCAGGCGGCGGGTGCACTGCCTGGTGCCGTAATTGTCTCATTGGCACCATCCGATTCACTGGCATCGTTGACGGTGGTGCGCTTCTTGCGACGCACCACACGCACCACCTTACGGAGGCGACTCGGCACCGGTGTCTTCTCCACTTTGATGCCAATTCAGCTAATTAAGAAGGCAACTCTAAAAGCCGGCCAGCTGGGTCACTAAGTTCGCTTTTCAGGTGGCTTTTTCAGGCTATGGCCTAGTTGTTTGTTTGTGGTTTGTGGTGCTGTGTGCTGCTCTTGTTGTCAGTTATTTTTTTTATTTTTTTTTTTTTTTTACGGCGCGTGTGCGTTTTATTTCTTGCCCACTTGACCAACTTTTCTCGCGATCGTTTGACGTTTAACGCGTCGTTGTTGTCTTCGAATCACAATCAAACAAAAAAAAAAAAACACCGATCTTCGATTCAATTCGATCGATCTTCAAATAGTTTACAAAAAAAAAAAAAAAAAAAAAAAATGCACAAAGATTTACAAAAAATAAACCAGTATAGAAATAGAAAGGCAAACAACAACGACAACAACAACACAAAAGAAATCAAATTAAAGTCCCCCGCGATCGCGTCTTAGCTTAGATCTATCTAACTATACATCTCTCTATATATATTTTATATATGTATTTTATCAAAAAATAAAATTAAATTAAATAAAGAACGCAAGTCGATCTGAGAGTTCCGATCAGCGACGATGCGATCGCTCGAACTTCCGTTGCACAATTGGGCCAAAAGCAGCTTTCTTGTTTGGCTCGAAGCAACAAAACTTGGCGAGGACACGACGCGATGCGACCACGACGACGACGACGACAGTGACATCCGAACGACGGCAACAACAACAACTACAAACCACAAGTCGATCAATGTACAAATCTACAATCCAACAATTTAACGTTCCACAATCCAATATAACACATAATGCACACAGCTGAGTCAGCTGTTACTCTTTCTACATTCCACAATAACATAAGCATAACATAAGCATAACATAGTCCTCAGCTGTTAAGCGTTCTACATTCCACGATCAACGACGAATCCAAAACACAAAGACCACGTTCCACAATCCACAAGCATAATCCACACAATCAGCTGATTCATTGCACGCACGCGACTCTAAAGCGTTTTTCAAATGTTCCCGCATTTTTTTTCTATTCTTTTTTTTTTTTGACAATAGCCTCCTCCTCATGAAAATTTCATAATTTTCTTGCTTTTATTTATATTTAATATTTTGTTGTGGCAAATTTAATTGCAGGAAAATTTGCAAGCATGAAAAGCTAGATGCCAAAAAAAAAACATGCAAAGACGATAAGACGAAAAAGACAGACAGAAAAGGTTGATGGAGGGGCACAGAGTGAGAGAGAGAGAGAGGGGGACAGGTGTATCAGACTTACATTCGAGACGTAGATGGACGATGGACAGACAACGATGAGCGGCAACCAAGCGCAGCGAGGCATGCGACAGCAGATCTAACCTCAATCTTAACCCCTCCCCCCCCCCCTCTCCACCCTACGGACAGCGCAATGGAGAGTGAGAGAGAGACAAAGAGCTAGAGTGAGAGAGATGGATCAGGAAAACTGTCGGCAATTAAAGGATACTCTTGCCCCAAACAAAATGATATGCAATTTATTTTCATTCTAATGAATCAATTAAAATTAAGAAATCAAAATACAAAGAACAAGAAAAAATAAAATAAACACAAAAAGAAAAGGAGGCCAAGAAAAATGTGGCATACATGGCATTGGAATAGTTTGCGTTCGCGGGGCGCCACCTAAAATAATGTTGGCATACAACATTTTGTTGCCCCAGTGCACAGAGACGACAATTAAACGACAATTAACCTAATCTTCTTATCTTAATATTAACTCAATTTTCCCAGGTTGTTTTTTTTTTTCTATGGTGAAGTTGATTGATTTCTGAATAAAGATATTAATAGATATAAATACTATAAAATATGGTGACTGATGGTGCAGATTTGCATAGATTTAATTATTAGTGACATTCAGTCAAACTTCCCTAACTCGAATCACCATTAGAATCCAAAGAAAAAGTTTGAATTGTAGAGACTTTGACTTTATCAATTAAAATTTCAACAAATACATGGAAAGTTTGTATTTTTATGTGTAACAATTTAGAATAAAAGTCAGTACTTTATAGTCATGTATTTTTACTCAGAAAAGTATGGTCACCCTAGAAAGAATACAGCAAATACTTAAAAGAAAAACGATAGAGAATTAGTTTGCAATAAAAAAAAATTAGTATTTAAAGAGTATTTTATAGTCTTTTACTTTGCATACTTAATTTTTACTGCAATATACGGTCACCCTAGGTAAACTTTTAAATCAAAGTCGTTGAAAACATGCAACAGTATAAAATTGTAGAGCAGAATTCCAACTTTAGCAAGAACATTCATAGAAATCTTTAGAATATTAGCTCGTAACATTCATCCATTTAGTATTTGGAAAACTCGTATATCATCATGTCGATAAAATATTCAAATACTTGTTCATGTGTCGCATGCATATTTATTTTTTGGCTTATGCGGAAAATTAATCAAATTATCAACACGGCAAATACAAGAATTGCCTGATGATTTTCTTCCAATTTTTGTATATGTAAATCATTAATTTTCGCGCTTTTGAGCTGTAAACATTGTAAAATAACACGCAGTCATGGGTGGGTGTCACAACAGGGGTATCAAATGGAGCACAGGGAAGGGGCAGAGAGGGGAGGGGAGGGGAGGGAACACGATGGCGTTGTCAAAATAGAAAAACAATTTATTTTTTTATTTTATTTTCATTTATTTTTTATTTTTCTTTTGGTGTGGCGACGGAAAAACTAATCGATATACAAACACAGTTGGCAACCAGAAGAACTGCGCTCGCGAGACCCAATGGTGGGGCCTTAAAGAGGGAAGAAGGGAAGAAGGGAGGGAGAGAGAGAGAGAGAGAAGAGACTGGGTAGAGAGAGCGAGGAAGAAAGAGAGGTTTTTGGGGTGTCGCATATGCAAATGCAAAGGGCATGACGCAGCCGAAATGCGACGATTGTAGGAGCATAGAAAAGAAGAGAGATAGAAAGAGCGAGTGTTACGGAGGGAAAATTGGAGAAGACGAAGAAGAAGCAGAAATGAGTAAACCGAAACCAAAAACTTTATAGCTTCGTCCCCCGCCCCGTCACCACCAATGCTTCAGATTACTCAGTTCACAAGTGGTATAAACACATTCGTCGGTGAGCGATTCACCGCTGTGTGGCAGGAAGGTTGCAAGGCGGGTTGGGAGTGGAAGGGTGGGGGGGGGGAGAGGGGGAGGGGAGTAACTCGAGCAGTGACGCAGTACAATAGGGGTAGGGCACAGATAGACAGATGATAAAGAAAAACATTCTAAACGTATCCAAAATTAGCTTGGGTGTTCAGTCAAATTACTTTTCAATTGCATGGCATACACCAAAGGGGGTATACTCAACTATACGCCAAATATGTAACATTTTGGTAGTTCTAAAGAGCATTGTAGTACAAACATATTATCGAGGCTAAAAAGTCGATAAGTGTACAAAATTAATTCATACAGGGTGTAACCTAGTCGTATACTTTTAGCAAAGTTAATTAAGTTAAGAGCTTGTAAGCTAAACTTGTATCATGTAATACAAAGAAAACTCGAGTATTCTCACACAAATTTACATTTACTGTCAATTATCGTTATCGTCTTTGTTATCGATTATTGAATATCGTTCAAGTCAAGAGCTTTTAGGTAATGTAAGAATATAATAGATTGAATTTATTGTATCAATATATTGTATGCAATACATTTCAACTAATAATAATAATCGTTATCGTTATCGTCATCGATTACGCTATTGAATTATATTTCGAGCTGCCCCGGTTGCCAGCCAAAATCACGAGAATTGTGTGCTTAAAAAACACATTTTGTTTCTTTTTTGGCAAGTGCAATGAGGAAAGGGGGAGACCGAAAAGGGGGAAACATAGACGGGTAAAACAGAGAGGAGGAAGACAAGGCAATAACGTGTGGTGGTTGGTAGAAAGGTAGAGTACGTAGCTAGGTGGTTTGGGGCAATGACAATGGCAAGCGGTCAGATCACGAGATGACTTGACCGCAGGCAAAGGCAAAAGACTTTTATTTTTTTTTGGCACACACTCTTTATCTCTCTTTATTCTCTCCCACCACCCACAACCCACCGCATACCGTCAGTGAACCACAATTATCACATTGCACCCACAATTTGTGGGAATTACTCAAGAGTCAGTTTTTTGTTGATACGAGTGGAATCAAGAATCGGATTCTTGTCTTGACTTTATGGAAATTCTTTGGGATCTTTTTACACAATGCATAAAATTTTCCATTAAATATTATTGTGTTTATTTAACTTTGACTACATGTCGAGTGCCCGCACTCTATTTCTTTCTCTCTCTCTCTCTCTCTCTCTCTCTCTCTCTCTCTCTCTCTCTTACACTCTTTGCTTGGTCTCTTTCAACATTTTCTTCATGCTGTTTGGTTTTTGTTCATTGCATACTTTTAGGTGCCAAACAGAAGCCGCAAAAATGAAGACGACTGCCGGCAAAATGCAATTGCATAAATGAAGGAGGTTCGAATGGAAGCCATTTTCTTAAGCAATCGATAACACAATGCAAGGCATAGAGATAAAGAGAGGGAGAATATTTGATAGAGAGAGAGAGAGAGAGAGACAGAAAGAGAGAGCACTCTTCTTCAGGCTCTGACGACAGCTGCTCAAACAGAGCGCAACAGTTTTCAAGTGTATCTCAAAAGAAGCAACAAAATTTTTAAAAGTAGAAAAGTACTTGTACAGTCTGGCTTGCCTATAATGCACTTGAAATTGTCAAATTTTGAGTAGGTAACAGAATAAATGAAAGCATAAAGAGCTCGAAATATTTTTGCCTCAATTTAAAACATTGACAAAAACAAGACAAATTGTATTAATTAGTAGATCTATTATTATTTATTATTTAGTTATTATAATATTACTACATATGATCGAATTAATTTCCATTCAAGTATCAGGTATATTTATAATTTATGTTATTAAATATTTATGATAATTTATACAGTCTACTGAATTAATTTATTGATCACTTATTATACAACCTCAAATAATTGCAATTTAAGTATCAACTCTCTAAGGTTTATTTGCTCATTTAAATATAAATTTTTCAGCATTATTTTTAAAGTATTTTCAGTAATAAAAACCAACAAAGAAATTAAAGATGATTATAAGAAATATAGCTTTTAATTTAATACAAAGTCAAAGTTGATTTAAATAAGTATTTATAATTTTTACATTTATATTTATAGTTATGCAATTGTAATTTTATGGATCTGTCTTTTAATTTTTTTTTTGTGATGCATACCGAGTATTAAAAACAATATACCCTATACTACGAACACATCACATGCACTGACAGCTGAGCAAAGGCAGAAGATTGTCAATTAAATGAACTTGTTAATTCTTAATTTTTTTTTTAAGTTTATTTTATTGTTTGTACTTGTTATTGCCGCGTATTTTTTTTATAGATCTTTGTCTAGTTTATGTATTTATTCGGTACAGTATTGCCTCGCTAAGTGCAAGTTGAATAAATATAAATATTTAGCTCATTTACTTAATTATTTGAGAGCATTATGATGTTTTTATTATTTTGCGCTGATTTGAATAAATATTTATGCAAATCATTTGCGAGACAGCTATATTAGTTTTCTCTTTCTTTTTCTCCCACTTAATCTCTCTCTCTCTCTCTCTCTCTCTTTCCCACTGTAATCTGAATGGTTTTTTTTATTTAATCGAGTGTTTAGTTCCGTTGATCGCTGTCAAAACAACATTATCACCTCTGCTCCCTCTTCCACTATTCTCTTCCCACTCTTCTCTTCCCATTCTCCTCTTCCCTCTTCTTTCTTCTCCCTAGTTCCTATCCGAATCAGTCAGCAACAACTGTCGTCGTTGTCGGTCGTTCGCGCCCCCAGCAAATTCCAATTCCGATCAAATGAAATCAAACAGAATCAAAAACACGAAACAAAGTCCGATTTTTTAATACCCTTTAATCAATATTCGATGGATCGTTCTCATGACAGCTTTATAAATATGTTTACAAAATGGACATGAAAATACCAAATACACAATCTGTTAGTCGAGTTAAAATATATTAAAAAAAATAAAATAGTCCTTTTAGAAAAGTTTGATTATTGATCGATAGCTAATTTAAAAAAATATTATAGATCTCAAATTATTTTAAAATTAGTTATGTTCACTTATAAGTTAAAATGTGAATAAATCAGAGCAAGATGTTTGATTTATAAAATTGTAAAATAACATATTCATAATACCTTTAGCAAGGGTAAAAAAAAAACAAAATTAAAAGCCTGAAAAACAAGTTGACAAATATTTTCGAAAGTTCTGCGAGAGAGAGCGCGAGAAAGAGAGACGGAATTTGGAGGAAGGGGATTGAGAGGGGCAAGTGGAACAGCTGTCAACAAGGAGACACGCCTCCAATTTGCTATATTTGTACACAAACATATAAATATATATATATACATAATCTATATATAGTATATACTCTATCTATATGTTAGATGCTTGTACTTAGAAGTGTCTTCTCTGCTTCTGTGTTGTGTGCATTATTTTTGGAAAAGTTTCGTTTTATGAGCTGAGCGCGTGATTATCAACGACAAGGAAAGATGAAACATCTATTAACGCATGAACAAAGCAACCAGAAGAAGAAGAAGCACAATTATATGGCGTCCATATAATAATAATATTAACAAGATCAACATCAACATCATTCGCGACTCGACGCCCGTCTAAACTGATAACCTGAACATGCATCAGTCGCATCATTCGTGTTTTGTGTCGTATCATGTCGTTTCTTCTTATCACTTATCACTCAGAATCTGAGTGAGTGTTGTGTGAATGTATGAGTGTGCCGACAACAAGGGAGGCCCCCAACAACTGAGGGAGGGGCCGGAGGCCTGTACTTTAATTATAGGTATTAATACCAAGTACTTGGAAAACAGAGATCATCACTTTCCAGCCCCATATACTAAATGGGATTTCAACTATTTATAAATTATTGTTTGTTCGACTTACGACACCTCTGATAATCATGCGAAATTATAGCCCCCCCCCCCCCACCTGTTATACATTTCCGTCGATCTATAAGCACTAATCTAAAGGTTTTTCGATTATATTTCGTCTAATATTCAACCCCATCTAATTTTACTATATCCTATACTTTTTCAATTGCGTTCTACTCTATGTTCCATCTTCCATTTGGTTTCATTATATTCCATAGCATAAAATATTCTTTTCATAATTTTTCAAGTTTAAATATCCATTTGATTCCGTTCCACTTTATAGCATTTTGTAAGTATCTGGACTATTTTATGATTCTATAAATGTTCATTGTGTTTCATTGCATTTCATTTCATTTCGTTGCACATGGCAACAGAAAAGAATATGTATTTGTGTTCCATTCCATTTAATTCCTCGAGACATTTTATTGTTTTCAATTTTGTTACTCACGTATATGAATTTTTGTATCATTCCATTTAATCAAATCTCAGTTTGTTCCCCGTTTTACATGCAGGTTTCTCCAATTACAGAATTAAAGCTTTTTATTAAATTTTGTGCCATTCCATTGTTCAAGGCATGGTTCTTACTCTTTGACAATCTCTTTGCGTTTCATTCCATATTATTCCACATAACATCATGATGTGTGTGGTTTTTGGGGAAGAAAAATGTTTCGGTTCATAAAACGCGAAACTCTTATATGCTATAGTCAGTCATATAAAGTCGTAGAATTCCATTTTAAATGCGATGACTTTTAAGAAACAAAATGAGAAAAAAAAAAGAGAAAATCATTGGCTAGCATAAATCAACGTTGTTGTCGTCTTATCAATCAGGCGGGCCAACAACAAAGACCAGTGATAGCAACAGTATGTGGCCTGCTGCCAGTCTAAATGGGGCGTGGCACCGACTAGGGCGGCGGTGGTGGTGCTTTCTCTTATCAGTCTCCCCAACAACACACTTAAGCAACAGTAAAACAATAATATAGAAAAAAAAAAAAAAAAAAACAGAAATGATATTCCATTTTAATGTGAAACGATTGGAACTGGACTGGTCACAGTATTATACATATACATAAATAATTGTTTTAATTCATTTATCAGAACAATGCAAAGTTCAATCGACTAACAAAGGAGTTTCATCTGAAGCAGACACAAGACAGAGACAGAGACAGAGAAAACAAAAAGAAATGAAAACAAAGCGCAAGAATTTAATAATCTATGTATGTATTTAATATAGTCTTCATGCCATTTGTTTCTGATATTCCCCATTTGCACACAATAATTGTATGTTAAAGATTAAAAAGAACTCGTGATTAGGGCATTAAAAAGCCAGCGACAGAAGTCAACAAATAATGCTGACATTCTTGTAATACTACAGTCGAACTTCCCTAACTCGAATCACCATTATCCAAAAGAAAAGCTCGAGTTATGGAGATATTCGACTTGTAGAGTTCTTTGTCTTAAGTTTATAAATTTAGCTGCCACTCATTTAGCTCGAGTTAGAGAGAAATTCGAGTTGTGGAAGTTTAACTGTAATTGAATTGAAGTACACACACGATCAATTGAATGAAATCGCAGTTAGCGTGTTTCATTGCCACTTGTTCCGTGCGATTAATTTTTATTTATAGTTTTGCCAATTAGATTATGGACTAAACAGCTTAAGATTGTGATATACTTAGAAATGTTTTAGGTTCTTTTTTGTGCTATGCTGTTCCAATGCCATTTGTTCCGTTGATTAAAATAAAATATCGGAACATTTTTAAAAATAAAATATCTTTAGAAACGCGTGGGCGGCTTGAACACCTCTTCTGGGTTAATCTGTAGTTAACAATTGATTAATTATTGAATTTGATTTTAAAATGTTCTAATTTCACTTGTTCCGCTGTTTAAAAATGATTGAAAATATCAATGCCTTTTACAACTAAGTTGTAATTTATGCTAAATAATATAAAAATATTTCTCTACCAAAGGAAATCTAAAAATGCAAAATTAAACCACTTCCACTTGTTCCACAGAGCAAAAAAGGAGATAAAAATATAAAAATCCTGTGTGTGCAGCTTACCAGATACCGTTTTTTATATAAGTTTTTAAGTTCAGAAACACTTGGAATTGAAACTGCGACACTTACCTAAAAAGAGAGAAAAAGAGAGTATGTAATTAGCACAGGTTGTTAATAGATCAAAAAATTAAATATAAATGCGGAAAGAGCAAACTTTCGAAATATATACATGATGTAATTATAAATAAATCGATAAATCGATCATTTACCTAATATATGCTTAAACTTCTGCACCACTTTCGTCCAACTAACGCAGGATTGTGTTCTAGCCAATTTCGCAGTCTTAACCCTCTCGAGAGCAGCATCAGAATCCAATGCAGCCTCCGCTCCCGTCTCAATATAATCGCAATCGTCATCGATGTTATCGATATCGATATCATTAGAGTGACGGCGGGCGGTTTTATGAATAGTGTTGCTGTTGCTGCTACTGCTGATGTTGGTATCATAATGATTATCATGGCTATAACTGCGTACACGCATCTTGACCATGTCAGCATCATCGTGATCATCAACATAATCATCATTATGATGATGATGATTATTATCGGGTTCCGATAACTGTTTGTTAATAATCGTTGAACGATTTCTATCACAGTGAGTGTTTTTATTATTGGTTTGCTGTTGTTGTTGTTGATCTTTGGATTCAATGCCGCTGGCTGCCAAATTGGATGCCACCGTCGTGTTGCGCTTCTTCCGCTGCTCCTCCCTCTCCCTTTTCATCATTGCCTTTTGCTGTTTGGCCTGTCGTTGCTTTTGCTTTCGTGCGAATTTCTCCCGCAATTTGGGACTGCCAAATTCATCGAGATAGTACATGGTGTCCTGTAGTCCATCCTTGCGATTTATCAACTTGGCATCAATATGCGGATCCTCATTGATTTTCAACAATGGAAAATAGATATGACCATCGGTACCCAAATTTCGTGCATCTCGTCGCTTTGCCGCCGCCGCGGCAACGGTGAGTGGCGCCAATTCCAGTGGCAATTCCTCCTCGGCCTTTATATTGGCCGCAATCGTTGCCTTGAGTTGCTGCTGCTCGGCATCCAGTTCTTTGGCATGGACACCAATGTTTATAACGATGCCCGATTGTGTATCATCCTCATCCCCATCATCCACTTCATCGACATCAACATCAACAGCAACACCATCATCCTCATCTTCGACTTCCTCCTCTTCCATTCCATCATCATCATCATCATCATCGTCATCGGGATTATCACCAATATCGACTTCCTCAATGCGATCCTCCATATCGAATCCTTGTGTTCCCGTGCTGTTCGTGCTTTTGTATTTAATGCGTCGCAATGCGCCGATGCCAACGCCTATGCCGACGCCGGCGCCAATGCCAACACTGCTAAGCTCCAACGCAGAGGCAGCGCGCGTTCTGCCGGCAGCGCTGCCAGCGCCAACTTGCAGTAACTGTTCATTGCCGCTGCTGCTACCAAGGGATTCGCTGCTGCTGTTCGATTGGCCACCCCCCGCACCAGAGGATGTCCCCTCGCCGCCACGCTGCTCGATGCCACTGTCCTGGCTGAGCAGCAGCTGTTGTTGTTTCTGCTGCTGCTGCTGTTGACGCTGCTGCTGCTGCTGGCGTTGCTGCTGGCGTTGCCATTTCGGCAGCGGGCCATGCAGACTAAGGGAACCGCTGCTGCTGCGCACCTGTGGCAGCAGCGTCTGCTGTGAGGAGCCGATGCCGCTGCCGATGCCGCTGCCACTGCCGACGCTGCAGAGCTGCTTTTGTGATGCGCTCGTCACGATGACGCCGCTGTCGGCAGAGCCAGTTGATGTTTGTGTTGAGAATCTTTCGCTCAATGGAATTTTGATAGGTGCACTAATAATTGTGTTGATGTTGTTGTTTTTATTATTAGCGTTGTTGTTGTTGTTGCTGCCGCTGCTTGCGCTGACAACAGTTGGTGGTGCTGCTCCTGCTGTTGCGGCGGCTGCGGCTTTTGTTGTTGCTGTTGTTGCCATCAGGTTTTCACAATTTTCAACAGTTTTTTTTCTTTTCTTTTCTTTTCTTTTTTGTTATTTATGTCTTTTTTTTGTCAAGTCTTTTTTGCTCAATTTTGTTTAACTTTTCTTGTAATATTTTATTGCTTTTATTTTTTGCAATTTCATACACGGTCTGCTGCACTGACAACTTTGTTGCCTCAGAGTCACATTGCCTGCATCAAAATGAATCGATAAACGATACCACATATATTTTTATTACAAATTAATAAATATAAAAACTCAATCTATATTTTTTGCCTTGTTTTTATTGCTATTATTGTTGTAGTTGTTGTTGCTAATCTTTATGTAAACACATTTCTTTTTAGTGAGTTTTCCATTTATTTTCGTGCACTTTTCCTTTTACGTTTGCTGCTATTTTTAGCAAACAACAAAAAGAAAACAACCAAAAAAATATATAAAGAAAATTAAGTGAAAAAAATAGAAATAGAAATACATGAGATATTTTTCTTTTTGCGCCACGCAATAAAAACAAAACACAAGTAAAAAAAAAAAGCAACACACACACAGAAAAAATAGCTAGAAAAGGAAAAGCTAAATACTTTTTCTTTGACTACGCGCAATTTGTTGTTGTTTTTGTTGTTCTTATTTTGTTATTATTGTTGTTGCTGTTATTGCAAAATATATTTTTGTGAACGCGCAATAATCAACATGTGTGTGCGGGCGCTCTTGAGGTCGCGATTGAACTGAAACTGAAACAGAAGCAGAAACAGAAACACACTGAAAACAGAAACTGAATTTCCAAATTATCAAATACAACGTCGCGACGTCAGCGTTGCTGCTGGCGCTGGCGCCTTCTGACGCACGTCAAACGCACACAGCACACGAATAACAATAAGAACAACAACAATAACAGCACTAAAGAGATAAAGAGAGAGAGAGTAAAACGCAACAAAATGGCAATGAAACACCAGCTGAGTACGTAACGCAGGAAGAGACCAAGAGAGCGAGCTTGCTTGTATACGTTATTGGGAGAGAGGGAGAGCACTCAAAGGGAATAAAAAAGCACAAAAGCGAAAGTCATTAAATTACTGCTGTTGTTGTAACGGCGTGCGTTTAACGTTAAAAGAAATGTGGAATTGAAACGTTTAGTTGCAGCGCTAACGCTGTCGACGCCACTGCTCTGCTTGCTGCTTAGCCAGTGTGCCCAGTACTTTAAAAGCTAAATTTGCCAATTTCATCTCATTCAAAAGTAGCTAGAAATGGCTAAAAACAGCCAGATTTTAACTTTTAACAGCCCAGATACATTTTAAAAATTTCAATGATACAATTTTCTTTAATTAAATTAAAAAACTTTTTAATTGTTTTATGTTAAGCTTAAATTTCAATGTTTAAAAAAAAAAAAATAGCCAACATGGCAACACAGTGTTTAGGTTGTTTCTTTCATTATTTAGCACTTGCAGTAAAGCTTTACAAATGAGGCGTGACATGCAGGAAATTCCGTAGCCAATTCAAGACACACACACGCACACACACATACACATGCATGCATATACTTATGGATTGACTGTTGTGCTAATCTTATCACGCCACGACCCAAAAAAAAGCTGTGTGGTAATCAGAGTATGGATTGTGAGAAGTCTAAAGACTCTTTTCTCTGTTCTTCTCTAGTTTTCTTATACTTGTTTCTAACTGTAATAATTTACAATTGCAGTGCCCTGAATATTTATCAAGAGGTGTTAAATCAAACACAACAACGCAGAGGTGTAGAAAAGATAAGACAAGGGGGATTTTGAGTCTTTTAAATGAAAAGAACGTAAAACAATTCAAATTAAATAACATAAAATTTAACTATAAAACAAATGTGTAAAGTGGAATAGCAATCATATAAAGGGCTTTGTGAGATGGGGCCGAAGCAGTGGGAGGAGAAGACCAAGTTAAACTTATTAAATATGTACATATAGTAAAAATGCGCGCTCGAGTGTATAAACAACAGCAACAATAACAACGAGACAACATTCAGTTGCCTTCGTTGCTCAAGTGCAAAACAGTGGAAAATTTTTTGCCTACTGTTGTCTTCTTCTTCACCTTCTTTCCCTTCTCTTTCTACTCTTTCGTTTTCCACTCCTGCTCTTAGCTTTTTTTTTGTTTTTGTTACTTGTTTTGCATTTGTTTTATACAACAACAAAATAACTGGTAAAGGGAAAGGGTGTAGAAAAAGTGGAGGGGGTAAAAGAAGGGGGTATAAACCGCCTGAAGAAACCAACCACATCCAAATCGCCAATAGTTATTAACGGTCAACGTCGCATTAGCGCAAATTACAGGAGTGTCGCAGCCGAAACGAAATGAGATGGAACGGAACGGAATGAAACAGAGTCACCAACATGACGGAATGCGATGTTTGTAATGGAGACATAACCATCAAATACTGTGCACCTAAAATGCTATTGAATTTCAGTTTGGTCAAGTCATAAAGTAGAAAATATGGAGGGGGAATAGGGTCAAAAGGTTTTCAATACATTTCCATCTACAATAAGAACGAGATTAAAGGAAAATAAATGGATTTTTCCTCTATATTAAATCCTTTCTTCCAGTTAAAAGATATTCTTAGTTTAAGTAATAATAAAGTAGACAAAACACGAGTTTTTAATATACTAATATAAGAAAGAACGTTAAACGTCTGATTTTCCAACTGAGAGTATATAATAAAAAAAACCTTTTGATAGATTTGTATGTATGTATGTACATATGTAGTCAAGGAATTCCGCATATCGACTTTACTATATCTTATCTACAACTTTAGGTTATTAACAGCACATAGGTTAATATACAAGTCAAAATCTATTTAGCTCTCAACTCGACTACTAACATTTGAAGACTTTCTCCGTTAATTGCACCAAATATTATCTTTAACCTTTAGTCTTTGGTTCATTTGACCCTAAGCTGACCACCTTAGCTGACATTTACGTTAATTGCCTTAGTTCTTTACCTTCTATTTGCTTCTCTTGCCACCTCTTTTTCTTCTTCTTCAGTTTATTGTTTTAACTGCCGTTATTTTCCCGTGTCCAACGTCGATATCAAAAGCAAGTGCGCAGTTTTTAGGGCGTATGTATTTGTTTTTTTTTGTTTGTTTTATATATATTCTAGCGGCTTGACATTGAGAGTGCGAGAGACGATATGGGGGGGGGGGGGGGGACAAGTGTCAGCTTACACACAGACATGGGGGCACTATCAAGGGCCATTCGACTCCTGCTAAAAAGTCAACCCTTTTCGCGCTTTTTAGTCCTTGTGCCCATTGAAAATGGGCAAAAAAAAAAAGGTGTGATCGTTTCAGACAAAGCATTTCCCCACCTATATTATTTATAATTCTATATCAGTATCAATAGCTGAATCGATTTAGCCCCGTAACTAATCTAACTGTCTGTATGAACGCATCGATCTCAGAGATTACAAGAGCTAGAGACTCCAAACTTGGTATGTAGATACATTTTTTTTATTTCTTGTTTTTTACAAGTACTTTCCGGCAGGCGCAACTTGTAATACAGTAAATATTCCTGAAATTTTGTATTTTTCCGTTTAAATTAAACTTGATTTTAAAAGCAAAAGAATTCCACAACTACTGTTAAGAGCAATTTTAATACATTAGGCTTATCTTTAACAATATACATAAATTATTATCATTAAATAATAATACAATTATTATATGTATATAGGACTATTATTAAATATTGCAAAATAAGTAAATAAAAAATAAAAAAATATACAAATTATTCAGCATAAGCTAAAGAAGAAATAAGATAAATAAGTTTGTTTATGTGCTCTCTCATATGAGCACTCAGGTGTGTGCAGGGTATCCCCAAATCGAGCTCACTCGATTGCAACGTTCTTACTTGTAATTTATTAAACATAAATCGTGCAGCTAACACAACAACAACAACAACAACATTGGCAATGACTTTCGTCTTTCCTTAAGCGTTGAGCTCCACGTGTCCAGTTCCATAACAGCCCCCTTCCCCACCCCCCCGACAACAGGGGAAAAATGTTGGAAAGGGGGGCCTGGCGCCATTATAAAAAAGTCAACTTCAATTTACATGGCAAATGAGTTGAGTTGAGTCGTTGTTGTTCTTGGTTGTTGACGGACTTGAACTTGCATGTCGATAATTCCACCTTCCCTTTGTATATATGTATGTATGTACATATGTATGTGTGTGTTGGGGGGTTGGAGGAGCACATAGCATGTACATACTGTAGTTGCGACACGTGTAAATATGTATAAATAGAAACTGAAATCAGGCAAGGGTTGTTCTGTCCCTGGCTTACAACCACAACCCTTACCCCTACCCTCTTTCTCTCTCTCTCTCTTTTCTCTTCACTTCCCCTCTTTTCATAGCCCCATTCATATCGATTCCTGAGAAATGCTCACAGCAATTAAAATTGTGGTTTCTGTTAATGTTCAAAGGAAATACTGGGAACTGGTTTCATTGCTAAATATCACAAGTACTTTATGTAGTTTTGGATACCCTGTTAATTTAAGATATACTTAAAAAAATTATATTATATATTATACACTCCTTTGCATGTATCTTAAGAAAAACCATCCTATAAGAAATTCAGTAATTAAAAGTTACATCGTTGTCTATAGAATCCAATTTTACATGTATACCCATTGCATTTCAACTTGGTTTTAAAGGGTATTTTAAAGCTGTATCATAAAACTTTGCTATAGTATAATTGCCATTAGAAGCAAACTTTATATGCTCAATATTTTAGTGCATTTTACTGTGATATATTTATGCAGAAAACTTGTCTTTAGTTTTGGTTACCTTCTCTTGCTACTTTTCTTTTCTTTTCTTCTCTTTTTCTTTTTGGGTCTAGGCCGCTTGGCGATCTACCAAAAATGTCTGAACCCAATGATCTTGGATCCAACTATAAATAATCAAGAAAAGCAAAAGAAGAAAGGCAAATTTTCTGATCTGGGAGCAAGACGAAAATAGTTTAAATTTAAAGCATTTACAACACTCAACAGTCACTGCAGCGCCATCTGTTGGGTGAAATGAGAGCAACCGCCAATGAAAGTAAGAGCTAACATTACAAAAGTCAACAAAAAAAAAATACAGGGCAAAGAGGAGAAAAAAGTAAAGACGACACAAAAAATATTTGCATTTCATTTGTGAAACAACAAAAGATTTTTTTCTTTTTTTTTTGGGAGAAGTATTTGCTAAAGACTCGACAAAAAATAAATACAAAGAAGAAGAAGAAGAAGCAGCTTTAGGCGGTGGAAAATGGGAGGAATGTGGAAAATTAAACCGAATATAAGCTGTTATCGTTAGTTTCCTTTTTTGCGTCTATATCGTCTAATGACCGACAACACACACAACTGTCAATTATCAATAATTGTATTTGGTGGGCGTTCGTTTGGCATTTAAAAGCAATTACGCATTGATAGAACGATCAGAATGCAGACCCATTTATGAAACTGAAACTCACCTGGACGCACCTGCTGACCAGCTGCTAATTGAGCTTTCCCCAGATAATAACTGGTTGACAATCCAGTGTTAACCAGTTAATTATCGGCTATAACTAGTATCCTATTGGACGTGGAACAAGGAGCTATCGATTAGTGTTCGAATCGCAAAAGGAAATGGTTCAAATGGGACAGAATGAATTAAATGGATCTTTTTTATTAAAGTCTTTGGTTGACTGAAAATATTGGAAAACTGACGGGAATTAAAAGCCAAGAACCATAAAAAACCCCTTGAAAGTTGCACTATTTCGAGGAAATTTAATAATCTTCAAACTGAAAGTCCTAGGATTTCAACTAAAGAATCATTGGGAATTTATTTAATTGTAGTAAATGTAAAGTTATGTCTTTTAGCAGGCGAACTCCGCTTGTGTTTAATTACGTTCTTAATTGTAAACCGCTTGAACGTATTATGTCGGTTACTGATTTGGGTATTCTTCTTGATCCTAAGCTGAAGTTTGACAAGCACATTGCATCTATTGCTAATCGAGCATTTGGCGTCTTGGGTTTCATAAAGCGTTGGTCGAAAGAATTTGACGATCCCTACATTACTAAACTACTTTATACTTCACTTGTCAGACCTATTCTGGAATATGGGTCTTGTATATGGAGTCCCCAATATAAGATTCATCAGGACAGAATAGAATCTGTACAAAAACAGTTTCTACTCTTTGCCCTACGGGGTCTGAATTGGAATACTAACATTCGCTTGCCTCCTTATCGTAGTAGACTTTTACTAATTAATCTTCCATCTCTTTCTGACCGGAGAACAATGCTTGGTGTAGTCTTTCTACACAAACTAATTATTGGTGAAATTGATTCATCTGAATTAATTAGCCAGATTAGTTTTGCTGTTCCTATCAGAAGTTCTAGAAATTTCTTACCTCTTTCTCTTCAATCCTGTGTTGCTAACTATGCTATTCATAACCCTTTCCGAGTTCTTTGTTGTAATTATAACAATCTTTCTCAATTTATTACTAATTCTTCTTCTGTACAATATCTTAACACTTCAATTATTTCTTATTTATCTAGCTTATAGTTAATGTATGTTTTAGTTTATTGTTGTTTAATACAATGTTTGTCCGTCTTTGTCCGCGCGTCAACAAGCCCGTGCTTGGTGTCGTTTGGGCCACTTGAATGTACTGCTCGTTTAGTACATCAACGTCCAAATAAATAAAAAAAAAACTAAACTTAAAAAATTCAATAGGATTACGAAAAAAAAAGTAATAATAATAAATAGAAGGTAAGTATATAAGTAAAATTAGAAAGAAAACACTAGGAACTTCAAGAATCACAAAGAAAGGCGCGAATATATTCAAGCTAAAGGAGAACCAATGAAATAGTTAAGTATTGTATAAAATGAAAATGAAAACAAAACATTCCAAGGAATCATTTACTAGTATTCCGAAATACTATTCAGGGAATTCCACTCGACGAATCACCATATAATCACGAGACCCTGGAAAATATATGTAGCAGAAACAACAACAAGCAATTCTATTCGTAAAGGAATTCTTAAAGAAATTCGAATTAAGTAGAATTATCCAGTGAATTTCCAAGAAACATTGAGACGTTTAATGTGAAGCTAAAAAACATTTTGGATATGGATAAATGGAGGATATCTGTATGCATAACTTTGTAAATAGGGGATTGGTCCCTAGTTAAGTAATTGGAAAGGAGCAGGGAAAGAGAAGGAGAGAGACAGAAACAGGGACAAGAAGAGAGTAGACAGTAGACAGTCCACAGATTACGAGTATTAGGAAACAACAACACGGGTCGTGGATACAACAAGAGTTACAACAAAAACAACAACTGGTGCCGTTAGATTCTTAAGCATGCAAACTGTTGACAAATGTATACGTGATTGCACATGTTTATACATGTATTTGTGCGTGTATTTGTGGCACGCAAATCGATAAAGACAATAAGACGATGACAATAATAGGACAACAAAAAAGGCAAAAACATAAAGAACAAAGTCAACTGGGGCATAAGAGAACAAGAGTGGAAGGAAAGACGAGGCGAGAAGCGACGACCACAACAATGCATAAGAGTCACCACACTGCTGTCGACGTCGCAGTCGCAGTCGCAGTCGACGTCGCTGACGACGTTGTCTCGTTTGACGTGCGCTGCCTTTGGCTTAAATGTCTGATGGACAAACTGGCAAATTGACGGACTGTCTAGCTGTCTGACGTCGCGTCGTCGAAAAAGGCAAAGAATATTCCACATTCCACATTGCTATATATGAATGGTAATGTAAGTATTTTTTACATACTAAATACCATCCATATACGATCCACACACACACACACACACGCATACACATAATTACCAAGCTTTGAGCTTCCACGAATTATAAAGATGTTTTTTTTTTTTTTTTGAGAATGGTCTAATAAAAAAAAAAGACCAAAGAAAAAAAATGAAGTGAAAAATAAATGCAAAGCACGCGATTTGTGGACTTTATTTTCCAAGCAGTCTATAACTTGTACTGTACTTGAGTATAATAATCATTGTCATGTTCTAAATAGCAACAAGAGCATCAGCAACGACAACAACAAAATGAGACAAAGAAGCTGATGAAAAAGAAGGAGAACAAAAGCATTTGGCAGACGCATTGGCGGAAACTGCGTCTTAAACATTCAACGAAATGCGATAATTTTTAGTTGAGAGTATTATGAGCAACATAATTCGTATATTTAGTCGCTTTATTTAGTATTATTTCAAAATTTAGATCGAAACAACAGCACATGTTTAACAGTTTAATTATATGCTAATTATTTAACCCAATTTGATGACAACGTGATATGAATACTTTTAGGAAACAATGCGACTTTTGACTTCGAACTCATCAACGATCATTTGTGTGTAAACGAAACGAAATGGCAATGGAACAAGTGTGGGAAAATCCAAAAAAAAAAAAGAAAACAAAATCAAGTGCACTAAAAAGCCTAAAATTCAAATCAAAGGCTTGAAAACGGGGAACAAATGGCAATGAAACGGAAAATGACAGTGAAACAACTTGGGAGTAGACAAAACATTGTGCGTGTTACCAAAGAAAACAAAGCGCATCTATGAAATGGAACGAATGGAAGTGGAACAAGATTCAACGCAATTAAACATGAAAATGATTTGGCAATGAAACAAGCCTCAACTACAAAAAAATATCAAGATGTGTATTACTATTGAAACTATTTAAAGTTGATAAATGAAACCAAATGACAATGGAATAATTTAACTGTAGTTAAGAGAGTTCCCTTTTTTCTTTTTTTGAAGGTCGTTAATAAAACAAAAAGTGAATGCATTCGATTTATTTGAAATGCAAAAAAAAACAAGGAATTGAAGTGACATGTGATGCGATCGTCGTTATCGATAAATTGGTGTCCAAGTTCCTCAATTAACGGTAAAATGCAATTAAAATGAAATTAAATAAAGTCAATAATGAATGAACAACATTTTCGATGAATTCTCTTTGATAGATAATAAATAAAGGGCAGAAACAGGTGGCAAAGCAAGTTGCATTGATTGTCCCATTTCATTTCAATCGTTCCACAGGCATTATCATTAACGATACCCAAGGTTCATCATAATCTTATCTAAAAACGTGAAAAGCGAAACGCTAAATGCAAAATTCGCGTTAATTAATCAACAAAAATAATAAAATAATCCCACAGCCACTGTTTCATTATATAATATGTACATAAAAAAAAAAAAATTGAGCGATTAATAACCTAAGTAATTTCTTGTGTTGCAGGAAACTACAACTACTTGATGTGATATGATATGATGTTTATTTTTATTTATTTAAAATTAAGATTAACAAAAATTATATTTTAGTTAAAAATTAAAATCTGATACAAGTTTGAATATTATATCGATATATAGAGTTAGTTATCAAAAAAAAAAAACTTTGAAAAACTAACTTAAAATCATATTTTTTTATTTTATTAAAATATTTACATAATTTTTTTGATGTTAAAAAAGTAAAACATAAATAGAATAAAATAAATATTTAACCGCAACGATATTCCATATTTTCTATATGTTAGGCAATGAAAAGTGCAACACATGATGATGATGATGATAATTATGTTGTTATTGTTAATACTATAAATATTGTCATGTCATAATTGTTTTGCATGATTGACAAAAACAAAATCCGTAAACAAAAACAGCGACGCACCGTAAATAACAACAACAAGGAGAAGGAGTAGGAGCAGAGATAATGATTATCAGACTTTACAATATATTGTAGTAGTGAAGATTTGTGAAAATCGCCACTCGGGAATGACAGAGTCAGACACAGGCGAGACAACAGTCGTTTTTCATCTTCCACTCTCTCTCTCTCTCTTCCAAAAGAAAACAAATGTACATAATGCAAAAATGTTTTTTCTTTTTGCATGACTCAACACACACACACACACACACACACACACACACACGCACACACACTCTTTTCACTCCTTTTCCCACTCGCCAACTTAAAGAGCCCGTCACAAAGAGTTGTCAAGCATCCAATTGAAAAACTAGTTCAAATAGTTCAACAATTGTCATTCCAAGTGCATTCGTTAGTCAAGTTATTTTTTCATTTTTTATAGTTGTTGTTGTTTTGAATGATTTGCCATTTAACCGTCTTAACCCAATAATGTCAAGCGAATTAGATGGTCAAAATCACGAGTGAGGAAACTATTGACAATGTTTCGTTTCCAACACAAGTTATATGAATAAATAATTATTATTATTAATCGATTAAAATAGCTGTGAAATTTTTCATCGAAAAATTATCAAATTCTCCATAAATGTGCAGACATAAATTTTCTTTTTGTACAACAGATTGTTATCGATAAATATACAAACGTGATAGTACAAATAATTGTTATCGATAGTTGCACAAATGTATACATATGTATGCATTTATCTGTCGACATTGCATTTTATTGTAATCAATACATAAATTGATGTAATTTCATATTTTCGGTACGTTATTTAAATCAGGGGAATACCCATCAACAGGTACTGTTAGTCCATTTATCAGTCTGCCTCACAGTCTCTTTAGTCTGTCTCACATACCAAAAATTGCTGGCTGATTCATATTAAGCCGAATTTCTGAACCTGATCTGCGGCTTGATGCTGACTAAACTGTGACACAGAAATAACCCCTTCCCTTCCATTGCCCTTCCCTTCTTCTTCCTTCGCTCTATATTCTTCAATTTATGTTGTGTGCTTTTTGTTTTTTTTTTTTTTGTGGCCTTTCTCGCGGCGTCCGTTGAAATCGCGTTGATGAATTTGCAAGCTGAGTTATTAATTGCATCAGCCAATTTGAAGGCACACACACACACAAGCTCTACTTATACATATTTACATAAATAGTTGCAGACGCATAAGTATGTTTTTTTTGTATGTTCATGAGTATGTTGGTGTTTATACTCATACCAACAACTTGTAGATGTCGCGTGCGGCATTGAGACGATCTCCACAAGCAAAAGAGAACGTCAAAAAACAAATCAAAGAGAGCCAGAGTAAGAGTGAGATAGACAAAGCATTTAATTTATTAAATTTTTCTATTAAAAAGCGAAAATTGATTTTCCTTTTACGCAGCGCATAATAATTTCTGAGCAAAACCACCTCACCCCAACCCAACCCACACATATCCCCACAACCACACACACCACACATTACCCACCGCTCAGTGTTCCACCACAAAAATTGCGTATATTTATAGTTTGCCGGGCCTACTCTGACCCGCCAGCCAGTCTTACTCCCCACTCGCTCTTTCTCGCTCGCTCCCACTCTCCTTGGACTGACGGCGTGAATGACTGAACCATGCGTCATCAATGTGCGCCCCAAAAAACGAAACTAATGTAAGAAAAAGAAAAAAAAAAACGATAACTACAACTACAACAATACAAAATACCGATGCTCTCTTATAAAAACCAAAACGCCGCTCTCACTGCTCGCTCTTCACACACACATTAATTCGTCACCCTCTTTGGCTCTCTTCTTATGCCAGTCAAATGACGCAATGCGTAGCTGCATTTGCGTAAACCGGCAACGTTCACTGCGACTTTGAAGTTAAAGTTTCTATAAAAGTTTTCTTAGCTTTTGTGTCTCGGCGCCAATTTCGTTACAAAGGTCAATAATACTCGCACACATCGTAAGCGAGAGCGAGGGAGTGAGAGCGATAGAGTGAGACATAGTAAGAGAGACATGTAAAGCCATAGACAAGCTAAGAGTGCAGTTTGTTTGCTGATAAGACATTATGACAACGACGACAAGTGGCACGATGGGGGAGTGGAATGGCTGGGGGCGGAGGCAGCTTATGATAACGACTCTTGCTTCATTCCGCTTTGCTGCTAGCTGTAAATATTTGTAAGTGTATTTTTGATAAGATCACGATGAAAATTTAATGTTAATTTTGTCATGTAAAATGCGTTCCACCAAAAGAAAAACACATGGCAGCCAAAGTGAAATATAAATACGAGATGCACAGCTGAAGCTTAGCATCTACAAATGCATTTTGAGCAAATGCATCACTCATATAATTAATACCAAGTTCCACATTTGAAACTTAACATCCCCAAGACAACACTACAAACTTAAAGCCTAAATAGATGACAATCCACAACTATCAGTTAGCTTCCACAATACTCATAAAGCATTTGTCAACACTGCCATCTCGAGTGCCACATGAATTTAAAGCCTAAATAGATGACAATCCAAAATGATCAGTTAGCTTTCACAAGCTTCATGTTCTACGACAAACTCAGCTTGGTTAAAAAGTTACGTTCCACAATTGTAGCACAGCTGCCAAAGCGCTAAAAAGGCATTTGTCAACACGGACATGTCACGTGCTTGGTACCTAAAACAGATAACCTCCAAAATTTGTAAATTGACTTACACATTTTATTTTTTTAGTTCTTTTTTTTTAGTTATCGATTACATTCCATTGACCCAGAGTCAGATTTATGTGTGTAACTAGAAGTACAATCAAGTACTTTCCAATACTGCACAAACTGAATACCCCTCATCGCCCCGTCCCATAACACACTCTCTACCTATCGATAGCACGTAATGTGCTTTGTGGGTGGGTGGATGTTGATGATGACTTTTTGTGATATCATGAAACTGTGTGCACGTGAGACGCATATATTAAGAGAAAGAGACAAAGAGAAGGAGGAAGAAGGGAAAGAAGGAAGAGAGCAGCTGGCAGCTGTTAATTGTTAAGGCAAATGGGAAAATATACAATTTAAACTTGTTTTTTTTTTGTTATTTTATTTTTTTTTGTATTGCAAAGATTCTGCCAACTCCAAAGTTCAAGCAAGGCGGAAAATACATTGTATTATATGTTATATTGTATATGTTTATTGATTTTTGACATATAAATAACAAAGTGCTAATTGGCAAAGGGAACACAATAGAATTGAAACGCAACAAACAGTGGAAAATTTAAAGTAAATATCCTTTTAAAAAGTGTGCTAATCAATAGATCCTATAGACAATGTTAAGTGCTGACGTAAATTATTATTATTATTAGTTAAATTATTCTTGTTCCAATTCCATGCGTTTCAATTTGGTATTACAAGTAGTTTCGTTTCGTCCTCTGTCGTTTCATTTACCTTTTAATCTCACATAGTGTTAATTTAATTTGTACTTGACAAAAAGAGACAGCGCGATAAAGAAAGAGATAGAATGAGAGCATGGAATGACACTCGCCATTAGTGATGTGCTAATTTCGATAGGCCGCAACGCTAATTGGGCATGGGACAATGTTAACAAAGACATGAGTTGGCAAATCTTTTCTTGTTCCAATTCGCACGTTCCTCCCCTTCCTTCCCTTCACATTCTACAAATTTTGCAGTCTGGAAAGTTTCTTGGTTTGAATGGAATTGATTTAAATCATGTGACAAATTGTGTTGCACGCGTCGCAGATAAAAATTTTAATCATGCATCCCTTCTTCGCCTCTCCTCCTCTCTTCACGTTAGTCAACACTGGGCTGAACAAATTTGCATTTCAAAAATAACCAAGAAAGGCGATAATTGTGGACGGAAGGCGTAATAAAAATGGATACATCGCGTCTATTTTTGTCTCAATTGTTTACTTAAATCGATGCTGGACCCCAAGAGGAGGACAAAGCACAATAAACCGGACCGGAATAAATCGGGGGAACGCAAACGGCAAATTTCAAGGCTAAAAATCGGAGCTATTACTAAGCCAAGTTAATGATTTTTGATTTTTTTTGGCATTTTTTTTAAGCGTATCTTGTGTTTTGTCTTATGAAAAAAGCCATTAACCCTAACGTATTCATAACTGTAGCTGACAGGTGCAGAGATGCCTAGAAGAGCTCAGGAGTGGGAAGGGGAGGGGTGGTTCAAAAGAGGGTTGCCGCACAAATCAATAAAAAAAAAACTTGGAATTGCTTTGTAACTTTCTAAACGTTTCGCACCGCCGACGGCCATCGCCTGCGTTAATAATCGTTCGACGGCCTTGTGGATAAAAGGGGGGGGGGGGGGGGTTTCGGGTGGTTTGAAAAATAAAGGGGAGTTCTTTAACTGGTTTTGCTGTTTTGGCCAAAGTTGCTGGCCTCACAATTGAAAAAATAAAAACAGTAACCAGAGAACCGCAAAATAACAGTCAAAGCCAAAGCCAAAAGACTCAAAAATGTATATCGTATATCGTTTATAGCTTATCATTAAGTACATAGTATTTATGTAAAATATGTACATAAACATTAACATTAAAATCTATATTATATGTACATGGCTAAAAACAATTTGTATTTATAGAGCTGTCTTTAAGCGAAATTTATGGCGCTTTGTTGCGGAAAATGGAAAAACGCCTTTCTCCCGTGCTCGGATTCCTTAAAGTTCAATAACATTTTCCACATTCTTGCACTAATTAAACAACGTTGAAATTTCCGTAAATATCGCAACAACGACAACGTTCCATTCCCACCCGCTTTCCTGTCTCTTTTGTGCGACATTTCTAGCTGAGGTTAATTACAATCACCCATGAATTCACCTACAACACATTACAACAAATTACAGTTGTTGCAACTTGCAATGCCCATATCTGATAAAAAAAAAAACCAGTTGTCAATTAAAAATTGAAATATAAAACACAAATACTTAATTATATTTAACACAGTCTTTCTTTCCCTCGAATTTTTTCCTGTTTTACACTTTAAAATGTGATCGATTTCTTGATCGTAGCCAAAAGTTATTATGCTGTTGAACTACCTTGTAAAGTTAACATGAACTTTGCCATGAACGTGAACGAAAAAGAACCGAAACTAGATATACATTTGCCAGCTAGACTAGCAACTACCCTGTAAATTGAGTTGAACTCACAAATAAAAAACTAATGCCAATCTGTCTGTCTAGAATATACCCCATTGCTGTATATTTTATATAATGCGTAATTGAATTGTAATTAAAAGATTTTCTTTTATTTTTTTTTTATCACGTATTGCACATGTGCCTTTTGCAGCGGAACGCTTGGAATGAAACAGCTCGTTTCGTTATTTTTTCGGCATTCACTAGTGTGCGAAATATGTGCCTTTTTTTATTATAATTACTAATTGAAATTACAAAAATTTTAATTGAACGAGAATGAAGCCGAAAAAATATCGTTGAATAGAAAGAGAGAAAAAAAAGGGGCAGAAACAGAAATTCCCCTTTTTTATATACATATATATTTTTTACATTTGTCGCCGTTGCCGACGTCAAAGCGTCGCGTGTATTGCAGTTTTTTTTTTGCTGTATTATGCTATTGATCGCTTTGTTGTTGGTTGAAAATGTTTCTGGTTTTCTGGCGTACAAAGTGCAGGCTCCAAAAATGGGCGTGAGAAATCGCAAACAACTTGAAATTCGAACGCTTATGGGCGTCATCATTAGCGTCATTATGCCATAAATACAACTCACACATACACACATGCGCGCGTAACACATACGCAAAAATATTTATAAAACGCAGCAAGAAATAAAAGAGCACAAAAAAGGGCAACACAAGTTGCATGTTTGCGGAACGCGTGAGAAGTGAAACAAGAGCATAATAAACAAAATCTGCCAAAGAGCGCAATGCATTTTGCACCCGAGCGAGAGAGAGCTAATGCAGACGTAGCACAAAGCAAAATAAGCTCAGCTAAAAAGCTTTCGTTGGTTATTTCGGCAAGCTTTTGATCGAGAGCGCTGCCTTGAACCATTGACACATTTTGCGCGTGGGTGCGCGTGCAAAGAGAGCGCCGAGTGAACGCGAAAAAGAGTGTCGACAACAGCGTGAGAAATATTTGCAAGCTTTATGCAAAATTTGTGGTTGTTTCAAAAGCAGCATATCTAATAAATATAACAAAAAAAAAATCCAGCAGCAACAACAGGACAAGAAAATGAGCAGCAGACGAAATGCTTCTTTATCTTAATGTTGTTGCTGTTGTTGTTGTAAGCAAACATTTCTTCGTCTGTGCTATTTTTATAAAAAAAAAAGAAACAAGAAAAAATAAACTGAAGCGAAAGAGCGAGCAAAAGCAGCAGCAACAACAACAACAATAATGTTGACTGACTTGACTTCTGCTTTGTGCCTGCCAGCTGCTGCGGGAGCAAGGGGAGCAGAGGGAGCAGCGACAACGCCGCAACACACGATGGGGCCCCAGTTCATGCGAATTTTTTTTGGGAATTTTCCACTGGCAACGCGACAGCAACAGCAACAACAACAAAAGCAGCAGCAGCGCCAACAACATGAATAATTCACTTTTGGCCCAAGGCATGCGCTTTGCTTGTCCGTGTGTGTGCAGGTATGTACATAAGTATGTGTGTATTTCAACATTGTCGCCAATATGAAATTGCATGCACGTACTTGCACGAGCCTCTTCACCTCCCCTCCCCACCACCGACAAACACTCCACAGCACACTGACTGACTAAAAAGAACTTCTCTTTTTTTTTGCACATAAACAAACGCAAAAGCGACGCCACAGAGATCAGCAAACAGCCACTGCAGAGCAAGCAAGAGAGAGTGAGAGATATAAGGGGAGCATGCGCTAGCAAAAGCCACCCAATTAGCGCGCAGGCGCAGCAACAACAACAATTACAACTACAACTACAGGCACAAGTAAAACGACAACAACAACAATGTGAAACAAAACTGGTTTGAAGACGCGCTCTGCGGCTGCTGCGACGCAGACGCTGGCGTTTTATTTTTTTCTTTTCTTTATTTTTGCTCACTTGTTGCGTGGCGTGCGAGCGAGATAGCAATATTGCAAACTTTTCCATTGATGAATTTTGTGTTGAATGCGGTTATGGTTGGGCAGCAGAGAGGGGCAAGGGGTGCTGGAAGTGGGGAGAGTTTCAAGAGGCTGGTCCACTGACTGTCTGTTCACATGTCCCTCAGTTTCATTCAGCGAAACGTTTCTTGTTATCGATTACAAAATGTATCGACAATCTGTCGATTTTTTTTACCGTTAATCTCTTTTAGAGTCTGTCAAGTTGGCAGTCCTTATTTCAAATTTCCTAAGTATTTATTAAATTTCAAGACAATAATGCACTCAATCGCTAAAAGTAAATTATCGAAAGCTTATTTTATCGATATTTGTATAACGATACAACTAGCTTGTTAATATGTCTTTACAAAAATTGCCTATTAACCTCTTTTCAAAGTAGCATATTTATTAGAATCTTTTCTCGACGTTAATTTATTGAACCATATCAAATTAATCGAATTAAAAGTTGATCGTTGCCAAAGATTTGCAAGCTTGTTAATTTACTGACTTACTGACAGGCCCCTTTCGTCTGCACGCTCTTTCGAGAACTTTCCGGCAACAATTGCCAATCAAATACCAATTAATCGATCACACATTCAGTTTATCGAGAATTTCGATGAGCAGCCAAACATATCAATTAACATAAAATAAAAAATTTTAGCATTTGTTTCTCTTTGCTTTTTCTGACATATACATTTTTAACGAACGACAACAACAATAACAACAATCAAATTAATGCAAAAAAATATGGAATTTAATAAAATTAAATTTAAATTAGATTTGATTTTTTTTTCTCTTTTTTTTAATATTAATTCAATTACACTGCACTACACAATTAATAATAATTACCACAACAACAATAAAGTAGAGTAAATAACTTGTATTTTATTTAACACAAAAAAAAAGTGGGAAAAAAACGTTTGTTTCACTTTAAGTATAATTATTTCATTTCATTTTCTCACTGTTTCGTTTGCTTTTTGCTTTTTTTTATGCATGTATTTTTACGATTAACGCGCTCCGTTTGAAAGCGCTGGGCAAACGGAGTGTTGGAGGGGCGGTCGGCGTATGTGTATGCCCCTGTGTGTGTAAGTGTGTGTGCAGACGTAACGAAACGAAATGTGCAAAGACGAAATCGAAAACGACAAAAAGACAGACTACGAAAAACGAAACGAAGACACACGACGAGACGAGACGACGACGAAAGTACGTATACGCCTGTTCGGTAGATTCAACACGATTGAACTAAACATTTTGCCGCTTCAAGTCAGACGCAGCTACGACGATGGCAGCGACGCCAACGACGCTCTCATGTGCGTGTGTGTGCGTGTCTTTAGCTGTTGCTGCTCTTGTTGTTATTGTTTTTGCCCTGGAGCATTGAACGTTGTAAAGAACCGCAAGTTGATCCACAACCAACGCATAGCACACAAGCCGCAAGAGCGCCACAAAAAAAGAGCGGGAGAGAGCGCCAGCACAGAAGAGAGAGCGAAAAAGAGAGAGAGTCAAAGCAGCGAGAGCATGCTAGAAATTCTTGCTAGGAGTGGGGAGCAGCGCTTTGCATGTTTATTTGCATGTGTATGTGTGTTTGTGTGAGCGTGACTTGCGGTAACTTGTGTAGCATTCGATTAGATGACGTCGACGCCGCCGTGGAAATTTTAATTAGGTAACAACACACTAGAAGCGTGGCTCTTGACGAATGTTTCAACTCAAGCAACACCAATAAATGTAATCAAACAAAACAAAAACAACAACAAAAAGGACACGTGCATTATGCAAACCAAAAAAGAAAAAAATAAATAAATCTGTCGATTTTCGTGCAACGCCTAAAAGTATGCGACAAAAAATGAATTGACAGTGATTTTTACTTTGATTTTTCAAGGCATTTTTATTTGCTTCTCCGCAATGCAGCATTTTTCTTATGTACTAAAAATGCAATCGATAAACATTAAAATTTAATAGAACTTAATGCGTCGATATTTGCGCAGCTAAAGATGAGAGTTTTTAAAAAGCTCTGCGAAAGCTTTTGAAGATTACAATTACAGGGACTGTTATGATTATAATTATTAAGAGTAAAAAAAAAATATTTGTATATTTGTTTTTATAAATAAATAAAATTTTACTTTATTTGTATCAAAATAAAAACTATGAAATTGTTATTAAAATTTCCATAACATTTTGAAATCATAAATAAATAAATATTTTGAAAATATCTTCTAAATAGAAATATAAAATATTTCTGATAAAATTAATGGGTTCCACAAAATCTATAAATATTTTTCTATAATAATAAATATGAACAATATTGGAAATTTGTTATAAAGAGGGTTTAAGTGCTTTGACTATTATAATTGATCTCGTTTACATGAAGTTTCGATAAACCTAAAAAAAGAAACAGACTTGTACCGGTATTTTAAAATTTAATGCTGCCTGAGCTTTTTATAAACGTTGCAAGAGCTTTTACACAAGCACAAGGGTCATAGATCAAAGTCTTAAGCACAGTACGCTCTAGCTGAAAATATGTTTGTAAGGTCAAAACTCCATATAAAAAAAGGGTTGCAAACTGGCTCGAAATTATTTTGTAAGGCCATTTCTATACCCATGTACGCTGTACCTAAATATGGGCAGCTCAGAAGATTTTTGCGCCTTTTACAACACTGTTTGGTATACAGCTGGCAGCTTTTTTTTTTCGACCTTTCAAAACATCGATTGAATCAGTGTTTGGAATAGTCGAAATCTTTTTGAACAGAAATGGCGACCGACAAGCCGCAAAATAAATGCCGAATTGAGCTTTTTGAGCACAAAGAGCGAATTAGACTGATTGAAGAGGTGCAACAGGGGCCAATATTGTGGGATTTTATCGACAAAAAACATTTTGATGGAATTTTTAAAATTAATAATTTTTAATTTTATCATTAGGGTATTAATCGCTGCTACTGCTTTAATCCTGTCCATTTGGTCCATTTCCTCTATTTGGTTGTTATCAATGTTATTTATTTGTTTGTTGTGCACAGCTGACGCAACAGTGTGACCACAGCAGCATAACAATCTCTCAACTTTTTACTGTCACACTGAAGTTTGTAAGGCCGGACATCAAGACATCGAACATTTCGAGGTGCCATAATGTTTTCATCTAGAGCGTACTGTGCTTTACAGTATCTTTCTATCGATTTATAATATAAATGTAATTTAATGTATCGTTACTTGTTTATCCAACACTGTTTTAAGCTTAACAATAACAATAAATGATGTATAACACTTAAAGTTTGCTTGCTTACCCGCGCTTATAATAAATGATAACTGATATTTATCGATAGACGATAGATTGTCAACTTACCTGAAAAAGAGAAAGAAAAATGGAATTAGATTAAAATTACAGCTAGAGCTAAGCCATTTATATTTATGGGCACAGTTCTATGGTTGGCAGGATAGATCCATATAATACTACTAACCCGATATATTTTGCACAAAATGCTTATCAAAGTTTCGAACGGAACTATTGTGCTGGCTCGTAACAAGAGGTGGCGGGTGAAGGGGTGTCACCTGCTTGCTTGAACTTGTTGTGGCGAATTTAGTGGTGCCGTCCTCACGGGAGGCACCTTTCACCTTTACTGCTCGATTGGTTGCCGTTTTGATGTTTTTTCAATTCACGTTTATCTCTTATTTTAATTGCTTGCATCAGTTTTTTGAGTACTTCAATGTTCCGAAATCGTTAATTCGAATTTTGCCCAACGTCCCCAGAAAAAAAATAATTGTTAAGCTAAGGGAATTCACTTTTTTTCAATAGGGGACGACGAAAGTTACGACAGAAATAATTGTTTTAATTCAAAGAAAAATTTAGACAAGAAAAATTTAGCTTACTGCATAGACATCGATATACAGTTAAAAAAAAATAAAGGCAATTGACAGAATTGACAATAATAGAAAATTTAAGTATGCACGATAAATTGCTGAACTGTATTTGCCCGAAACAAATATATTTTACTCAAAAAGTCACTGAATAAAACATTCAAATAAGTATGAAAAATATGGTTAAAATTTGGTTGGACAAAAAATAAATCCATTAATATTTAATAAGTTTTAATATTAAATAATACAGTTCAACTTCCATAACTCGAACTACTATAACTCGAATTTCTCTCTAACTCAAGCTAAATGAGTGGCAGTAAAATTAATAAACTTAAGAAAAATAACTCTATAATTCGAATATCTCCATAGCTCGAACCTTTTCTAAAACGTTAGGGAAGTTCGACTGTAATTATTTTTAATATATGTATTTATTCAAGAACATTTATTCGGTTCCATCGGTTTTTTGTGATCGATAAGTGAAATGGGTGCCATTTAATTTTTCTTTTGTTTTTTACAAAAAAATAAGAAATGGATTTTTGGGACAAATAGATGCTATACCCTGGGGACTTTTAACAGCTAAACTTTTGCAGTGTCGTTGCACATAGATCGGAGGATATTCACATTTGAATCAACGTTGTGTGAATTTTCATAAATTACACTAATAAAATTCATAAATTAGTGCAACCATTTGGCAAGCAGCCAGAGCAAGAAAAAATAATGAAAAGAGAAAATAAAAAAATAAGAATCACAATAGGAGTAAACGATGGACGGGCGCAATTTATTTGATTTTTTCTTTTTTTTATCTTGGGGGGGTGTCACCGTTTTGCAAACAACGAGACCAGCAGAATATAAATACACTAATAAAAATATAATATAAATATTTATGAAAAGGCAACAACAAAAACAAGAAAAAGAGAAGAAAAATAGCAAGAAGAACAACAACAATATTCTTGCATCTCGCTCGCATTGCAATGCGCCGCTTGCTTCAACGCACGGTATGCGCCCCCGTCTGTCTATGTGGGTCATTATCTTGTTTACGCCAAAAAACGCTGACGCTGACGTCGACATCGGCAGCGACGCGAACAGCGACGTGCGATGACGCAGCAACAGCAGAAGCATCGCAACGCACGATCAAACGAAGCAGAGCGAGGACAGACAAAGAGAGAGAGACTGCTCTCCAGCCAGAAAGAGCGAGTGAGAAAGAGCAAACTGTCAGTTTGAAGTATTTTTGCGCACTGTGTGCAAAAAGCTGATGATGAGCATAAAGCACATGTGCATTGAATGCACACATATACACACATGCAAACACGTACGTCTTAATTTATACACACACATGCAAACACGTAAAGTTAATTTAATTTGATGTCCACAAATTGCACTGAACTTTCAGGACGTGAGAGAGTAAAGTTAAGGGAAACTTGCATTCAAATTTAAATATGTAAATACAATAACGTGTAACTATAGTGAGGTGGTCTCTAAATAGCAAACAATTGAGAATCATCTAAACTCTTAGCAGAATATTAAAAAAATCACCATTATGTCCGCTTAGATATAGTGAATGTAGTAAAAGACCCTGCAGAAATTACTTTACTATATCCAGAAACGACGGTAAAGCTACATTAAACTTCCGGTAAAATCTCTCAACAGCTTTTAAAGCTTAAATTTCAAGTTGTAGTATTCATAAATGTATGTGTGAGAAGTTATTAAATTAAAAATCAATAAATAAAGTTTCAAAAAGCCCGACAGTACAATAAACAAATTATCAACTCACATTTCAAAATCTTAATCATGTTTCAAGCAATGACTTTGTATCTATAAGCGACTTCATTTAATTGATCCATTAATTGATCAATGGGGAATCCCAGAAAAATCGGAGATGTGTTATTATTGTAATTGTTATTGTACATATGTATGTACCTCTGTATTCAGTTACTGTTTCGGATTTCTGTTTGGTTGTGTGTGAGAAAAAGATATAAATACGTATTTTGTATACGGAGAATGCAAGGTCACATCGATAGCATTCAAGTATGAAAACTTATAGTTCAAATCGGCGGAAATCGTAGTCAACTGATCAGGTGATACAAATGTAATCATTAAGCACTTTGAAGCACTTTTATTGACTTTTGGTAAATTAGGTGACAAAACTTGGTAACGTTTATGGGCTTAAAATTGTTTGAAAATACAATCAGCTTAGTTCTAATCAACCAATTTAAAAATATAGTAGATACAAATAAAGATACGGTCAAAAATAAATTTTATTCTTCGTATTTTGAAGTCATGGACAATGAAATGTACTTTTATTATAATACTATACTATTTTTATTATTTATACTATTTTTTAAAAAATGTCGGAGAAATTGAAAAACCAATACCACTGTGCCTCCCAACACTGCTTGTCACCTCCTTTTAACGCGCAGCTGAACGTCATCGGTAGCAGCGTGTAAATTGAATTAAGACGCTCACCTGCTCACACTCATACACATATTCAATATTCATAATTATTATTAATTAAATTTAGTTCCTTCCCCTGCCAACACAGTCCCTCCTCTCTCATGCAGGCGATCGCCAAAAGTGAACGAGCGACAGGTTGAAGATATAGCGCGAGAGACGAAGCAGTGCAAACACACACACACACACACTCAAACACATGTTTTCAAAGAGAGAGAGACAGAGAGAGACACAGACAATTTCAACAGGTAACGGGCTAAAGTTATCGCTCTTTTTCACACTCATAGCATAGCATTTACTACAATTAAAAAGTAATTGTTTTTACAGCATTTTTCGCCATTGTTTTTCAAGTTGATTTTTGATTTAATTGTATATTTTGTTACCTTCAAGAAGTGAGCCGCTGTTGATGAACAACATGCTTGTAGCCTTCAGCAACCAACAGTAGAAGCGAAAGAAGAGAAATACGCTATGCAGTGCCGCCACTGCGCTGCGTTTATGTTATTGTGGCTGCAGCAGCGAGACCAGCTGGGAGAGTAGAGAGAGAGCTTGAGAGCCCCAAACGTTGCGTCGTCGCTGCTGACCTTCTTACTCGAGTGCCGTCGCCGTTGCTATTGTTGCTGTTATTCTTGTTGTACTTTACAGAACTTTCTTTGCGGGGGGTGGCAGAGGCAGCAGGCGGTAGCAGTAACTTTTCCAACTGCTGCCAACTTTTGACGCCAGCATCGACGTCGCCGTCGTCGTGTAACGTCACGCACACACGAACACGCTCGTTAAGGTATTATTAGGGGTGATGGGGAGTAAAGAGAGTTTAGTTACACACGACCGAGAACAACGAGACGAATGTATTAGAATGCAATATGATGAGAGGATTGAGAGAATATTATACGGTATTGTGTTCTGCTTGCTGCGTTTTGCACAGCCAAAATTTTCTTGACATTTTGATTTTCATGTGCAATTATGTTGTTTTTTAAAACACACACACACAAACACACACACCACAAAAATTGAACAATAAGCTAGAAAAGAAACAAACAAAAAAGAATTTAAAAATGTATAGTAAGCGAACTGTGGAAAAAAGTGAAGTTGGGAACGCGCGCGAGTTTCTGCGTTGTTTTCAGCGTTACTTTGACGATTTTCGTGCTACTGAAAGTCAGAGCGAAAATAAAAAAAAATACGAGCAGCGACAGCTCAACTCGTCATACAACTGCTGTATGCACTGGCGGCGAATCTAGCGGCGAATAACTAACTAAACAGCAGCAGAGCAGAGCAGAGCAGCACAGCAAACGTAACGAATCGATGTCGAAGACGTCGACACACACAATCCTCCCGTTTACTAAGCGGAGCGCAGAGAACACGACCAACGGGCAGAAAGAGCGACAGCGAGTACGAGAGAGAGTCCGGCCCGGCTAGCAGGTCGTGCGAGGTGAAACGTACGCATGTGTGTGTGTGTGTGTCAGTTTGTGTATCTGTGTGCGAATTCGCTGTGCTGGCATGCGCGTCACACTCGCCATGCGGTGGCGGCCCGAGACGGCGAGAGCAGCTAGCTTCATACCTACGTGTATGTGTGCATGTTGGAATATAAATGTTTTTGGTGAGCAACAGACAAAACAGCGGCACTCAACGTCAACGTCGGCGTCGGAATCGGTGCGCGCCATCACCTTTCGTGTGTACAGTGGGGTCGCGGTCGCTCAGTAATGTGACCGGCAACGCGGCCACTGCATTGCACCACTGTGCCACACGCAAAGCAAATTTGCAACTGCCAAAGAGAAATGAGCGAGAGAGACTGTGGTGAGTAAGCGTTGTGCTTGGTTTGCATGAGTGTGAGTGTGAAATCGATTGAACTTCTCGTTGGCGTTGCAGCAAATGAATATTCTGACAGCTGCTGGCAAGTGGATCAGGCAAAGAGCTTACAGGGTGAAGAAGTCGAAGAGATGTGTTCGTTTGTTTGTGTGTGTGCGTCTGTGTGGGGCAATGGGGGTGGGGGTGATTTGCTGCTTAGTCAACGACGCCCAACTGATGTTGATAAAAATGCGAACCGCGCACACCTTTCATAAATGCTAACTTACAAATGGCATTTGATATGAAGTAGGGTTGTTTAAGAAATTGCATAATACGCATTAAGTACTTGTATTATTATTTAATAATAAATGCTATTTACTAATAATAAATAGTATTTATCAATAAAAATAGTATTTATTAAATAAATATATTTCGCATTTAAATGTGTACGTGTGTATGTATATCAATTAAATCGATTTCAGTAGTAAATTTGAATATGAACTTTAAAAATCTTAAATTTTAAGCGTGTTTGTGAAATGCATATTTTTTGAATTTAGACATGAATTTAATCAGTAAAGTATATTTTAATTTTTTATTTTGCCTAACGACTTAATTCCATTAAGTAACCCTCGCATATCATGTACATATGTATGTATATATTTTATGAAAACAAATTGATTGTAGTTAAAAACAGTTAGTTCTGCCGATTAGGGTTTTCGCCTTTGTTTGTTTGTATCAAAAGAAATGCAACGCAAAAAAAAACGAAACAAGGGGAAAGCAACAATAGCTAAGCAAATAAAAATAAGCAGATCGGATCAGCGCGTGGTTCTCTCACAACCAACCGTTGACTTCTCTTGCTCTCTCGCCCGCTCCTCTTATTACACACTTTTTAGTGCCATGTTGAAAGCTCAATAAACCTAGAGCGAGCACTAGAGAGAGGAGTCAGAAGGCACAGCAGCTGGCGGTGTGGTGGGTTATTCTGCTAGTGGTGAGAAGGGAGAGGATGGGTGCGTTTAATAAAACAGCAGGCAAAACAATACGGTGGGAAGGGGTAAAGGTTGCTCTGCAGGTGCTGAAGTGCAGTTAGCTCAATCAGCTGTTGTTGCAATTCTCGATTGTAGCTGATAAGAAACGACAACGATTAACGGAAAGCTGCTGATAACATTAAACTCTCTCTGTCTCTCTCTCCCACACACGCACACTCACACACACTAAATATAAAATGTATTTGAGTAGGGTTCAATGAGAGTATCTATCAGCTGATCTGAGTGTTTTCATTTAATTTAGACTTTCCTAACCTTATCTAATTTTACTCCCCATTCCCTTTTCGCCCTCACTCTCTCTCTCTCTCTCTCATTCTATCTACTCTATGGCGCCTAAAGACTAGCTTTACAGACTTACTATTATTGATTATTTTTCCTTTGGAAATTATGGAGACAACCCTTGACATTAGACGCAAGCTAAGCTTAGTCTTATCAGAAGATTTGCCTATCTCTGCAAGCTTCCAAGACACGCAATGTTAAAAAAATATTTTTAAATTTTATTGTGTGGGAAAACTTTGGAAGATCGATATATCAATTATTTTCAATGTAATCCTATTAAATTGCAACTTTATAAAAAAAAAATAAGAAAATAATACAATTAATACAGTTGTAATCAATGTAATTGTTAAAGGTTAAAAAAGGTGTATCTATTTTAAGGATTGGGCAATCTAAATTCACAATCCAACCTAATTCAGCGATTTAAATAGTATCTATTGAATGAAATTTACATTTTTAGTGAAAGTCTTTAGTTTAGTAGTTCTATGCAAATGCAATCGATAGATTTTATAAAATGCGATACGCATTATCGAAGTTATATGTAAATTACATGGGATGTATCTTAAACATATTTTATGGTAAATCTTTGATCTTATAAAAAAAACCTCTTTACGAGGTAAAAGTCTAGTGACGAAAACATTTTAATGCACCAAAATTTCTGATATCCAATTTGGTGACGAATAATATTAAGTTTTACTTAAAAATTACTACAAAAAAATTTTTTTGTCACTCGGCACTGCGCAAAAAATATATATTTATTAGGTATGAAGAAATTAGAAATTAAATCGGCAAAATGTGGAAATAAATACCTTATTTCACCTGTAGCTGTTTACATTTTTACTTAAAAAAAAAACTTTGAAGGTATGCCTAAAAGCCCTTCAAAACACCTTTCCAACGACATATAGAACAGATCTGTAGCTCCTATCGTTTGGATGCTATGGGTTTCAATTTTAGCGGTTTTTAGCGATTTCCCGCTAAACTAGCGATTTTTCGAAAAAGTCGTAGAACAAACGTTTCTAGATTTTTTATCGGGAACAAGTCCTCATTCAAACTTTTAAGCTAAATCAACGCTTTGATCTATACAAACAAACAAACAAACAAACAAACAAACAGACAAACAAACAGACTGACTTTTCATCTCGTTTTGAAAAGGGCACCAAAAATTTCGAAATTAATTATCTTCTGAACCAGTGGTCGGATTTTGATGATCAAGGTGTCATTCGACGCGTATTTTTGATAAGTATAGTGAAAAATTATAAAAAAAATCCAAAAGGCTCCAACGGCCCCATTTGCTCCAATCATTTAAATTTTGTCCCTCCCACTTACACCTGTTTATCTCACGAACCATGTAAGTTTTCAAAAGTCTTAGTATGCACATTTTTAAGTTAGATTGATACCTTTCGATCGGTATATAATTCGACCCGATCGGACAGTCATAGCAAATTTTCCGTTCTTCCTGTGTATATATGCTAGTCGCCTTCGCACCCTTCGTGCTGCTTTCGTCACTAGCGCGGACTGCCGTCCGCAGTGATATTTCAGATGATCATAAATGTACACAAAAGTTATTTCAATTGTCTCGCAGTTTTATGGAATTTTAATCGATAGTTTGAATAATATCTATTTATAATCTATTTCTCTCTATTTTTATTCAAATTATATGGTTAATCCTTGACAAATAATTTGTCTTTTAAATGAAAATTCATAAAATTATACAAAATTATTATTGGAAGTTATAGTCATAGTCGAGTCTATAGCAAACAATCTGAGATGTATCTTTAAACATATTTTATGGTTAAGATAAATATGGCATTATCTGAGATGTATCTATAAACACATTTTATGGTAAATCCTTGACCAATCTCAAATATTTTAGTTTACAAGTTCTATGAAAATTCCATTAACAGATTCTATACGACTTTTTATGAAAATATAAATCTTTTACGGGACTTATATAGTTCCATACGAGTTCAATTAATAGATTGTATTGGGTGTATCTTTCAAGTGATTTGTATACTCACTGCATGTTTTGACGCCGCCTAGCACCATACTTGGTGACTGTTTGTTGCCCTCGGCGAAGGAGGAAGTTCTCGGACGACCGCTCATGGTGACAACGTTGCTGCTGCTGCTGTTGTTGCTCCCTCGCTCGCTCACACACACACGCGTTATCAATAATTGTCTATTTTTGTTTTTATTTTATATATTTTGGCAGGCAAGCCTTTTAATAAACTTGTCCTTTGTCCCAGAAGAAGAAAAAAAATTCACACACACAGACAACAACGACAATTGAAAGAGCGCGTGTCGCAATTTTTTAATTGTTGCTATTGTTGTTGTTGTTATGATTACTATTATTATTATTATTGTTTTCTTTGTATTTATTTATTTATTTAAAAAAAAAATGTAAAACAACACACAAGACACAGACGCGTCGTTTTCACAGATGCTTTTATTACTTTTTATTTATTTATTTTTATTATTAATATTATTATTGTTTGTGATTGTTGTTCTTGCCGCTGTTGTTGTTGTTGTTGTTATTGATTGTGATTTGTTTTGATTTCTGTTGTTTCGATTTATTTGATGTTTTTTTTGTTGTTTTATTGTATTGTTGCTTTGCCACTTTTTGCTCCCGCTTCGGCGTCTGCTGCTTCTGCTGATGGATAATGATAATTGCTGCTGTTGATGTTGTTTTTGTTGTTGTTGCTGGGGGAAGAGGCGGGTGGCCACACAGTTAATTGTTGTTGGTAACACACACAGACACAACACTCGTCAATATGATCAAATTTGTAACTGTTAAACGGCTGTAAACAAGCGATAAGAAAAAAAAATTTGTCAAAAAAATATACATACATACATCGATTTTTCAATAAACAGTTCTATCAGAAACGCAGATCAGCTACAAAAAACAATTTAAATAAATGCAACTTATACGTATTCTTATAGATATATTATATATAAACTAAAGCAACGGCAAATCACGTGTTTTTTATATTCGCGGCAATTCTATTACTCGCTCTGTCTCTTTTTCGCCCCCGCACATTGTGGCTCTATGCTGATGCTGCTGTTATTGTTGCTGTTGTTGTCGTTGTTATTGCTTTGCATTTATTTAACACATACAAATTGCAGCTCTTGTTCTTCCTCTACATCGACTTTCTTACGTCTTCTTCAACTTCGCCACGCGTCGTCGCCATATTGTTGTTGCTCTCTGCAAATTGCACAACACACGTAAACACGCACACACATTCTTACAGACAGGCTGAGAGAGAGAGCGAACACTGCAGTTGGACCGCATCCCTTGTTGTTGCTGCTGTTTTGCTTTGATTGTTTCTTCTTATTGGCAGCGCTTCAACTTTACTTGCAAAATGTGAAAAGCAAAAAAAACAAGCAAGTGAAGTGAGAGGGCAGAAGGGGGTGGGGGAATTGAAAATGTAGCGACATTTCTACGATTGCCATTAGTAAAGCGCGAGGGCAGTCCTTTTAGTCATAGTTGTAGTTGTCTGCTGTCACATAAATAAATTGCTACCCTTCAGAACTGAAATTCATTTTCGTCGGCAGTCGCTTGATGTTGTTGTTAGTTTTTGACATTTTGTTGTTATTTTTCTAATAGTTCTGCCAGCGTCGACCGGCCGCTGCTCGAGCGACGCAGGCAGAGTTACTTTTCGTCTGTTTCTATTCGTTTTTCTTGTTCCCCTGCTTGCCGACGTCTTAAAAAATTGCACATCGTGCGTGCGCTGCTAAAGCGACGCAGGCAGAGGCTGTTTCTGTTCGTTTTTTCTTTGTTTCTTTCCCTCTCTAGCGTACAAGTTTTCGGCCGACGTCGACGTCGACAAAAATTTTACGACGGAGACAGAGGCTGTTTCTGTTTGTTTTTTGTTGTTTCCGTCTCTGTCGAACGAACGTCGAACGCTGCTGCCGGCAGCGGGACGAAATTTGTGCAACAAAACGCAGCAAGCGCACGTGTCAAAGGAAAACAAAACAGAAAAAAATTTGACAATGTCGCTGCCGGCTGCTGCTGCTGCTACTGCTAAGACAAATCGTAAGTGTTTTATAATATAATTTATTAATTTTTAAAATAATAAAACTAATGCATATTTTTTTTTTATAGAATATGAATTGAACTTGGAAGCATGCAAGGAGTTTCGTCTGGAATTTCTCTGACGGCCGTGGTCGACGGCATATAGTGGGATCTGCATCTACATATACGTACATATGTACTTGGCAAGACAAGCTGCGCACGGTATTGCAAAACATACAGAGAAATGTACTCAAAAATGTAAAGGAAGTCTAATAAAATTAAAATTCAAAATATATAATTAAAAATATATTTTTTTTTAATTTTTCTTAATTTTTTTAATTTTTACAAAAAAAATCGATAGGGAATCGTTGGGGAATTTTCCGTAAAATTCATGGAAGATTCCCTAACGAAAATGGCTTGGGAATCGTTAGCGAATCATTGAGGATTTCTCGGCAGAGTTCACCAAGGCTTCCCTCCAATGAAACGCAAGCGAATCACTGGTGAAAGTTCCCTTTTCGTCGATTGTATGAACTCTCAATGTTAAATTCACCAACGATTTTCATACAAAATCGTCAATGATTCACCAAGCATGGGGAGACATTCACTAATGATTCACCAGACAATCGTTGATGAATGAAACTGAAGGGTAGCAATTACTTTCCCACACACACAAACAAACAAACACACACACACACACACATACATACATGCAGGCAGAAACCCAGTAAAACTCTCACTAAAGCATTTATTCTGCTCTGGGGGTCACTTCACACATTGCATTTTGGGCGTGGCTGTCCTGAATAATATACTCGTAGCCTCCAATGATTGACCCCATTTTAAATGGACGCCGCGTTGACAGCTGACGCCGGCAAGTCTTTAGCCAACGTCAACGTCTCAGTTGACCCCCTCTCTCTTACACTCTCTCCTTCTGTCACTCACTCTCCTGAAGCCTATGCGTATGCAATGAAAGTGCACAAAGATTGAATTTACTTTCAAGACAAGCTGACAATCTGATTGAACGTTTCGATTTGATTCGATTGATTGATTCAGTAATTGAGTGAATTACTACAGAAATGCATTTAAATGCCACACACTACAGAGCAGAAAAAAAGAATGAGAGTAGATTAGAGTACAATAGTAGAGAATGCTTAAAACCTTCGATGCATCATCGATGTAATTATGAACACGATGCATCAATTTTTTCACCGATGTTTGGAAAAAACATAAATAAATTTAAAAACTAAAAAGTAGTCAATATCGGTTTTCAATTGTAGAATTAAATAAATAAAGATCAGTCAAGAAGTAATGTAAAAATACAGCAAACTCGATTTTTGCGGAAGCGATTTTCAAGTACTTTAACCCAAAAAAATTTTTTTTTAACCATTAAACGAATTAATTAAATCGATTTTCATGAAAAATCGACAACTAACTGGACATTGTTCGTTGTTGTTCATTGGCAGAACTAAGTTCAGTTAATTATAAGAGTTGAGATTTAAAATTTTATAACTTTCAAAAAAAACAAGGGGGACTTTAAAATCGATACCATCGAGCAAACAATTTAAACGAAATTAATATATTTTTAATAACATTTCGCTTGAAATTCGGGTTTTAGCATAGTTGTAAAAATTTTAAGAAGGTCCTATCAGTTTTTATTTACACAGTCAAGCACAATTGTCATTCTATTATTTTAAGTGGATGATGTTTTTAAAGCCAATTTTGGTTTACTCATACTCAATCATAAAAAAAAAATATTTTGCTTCTTTTTCGAAAAATCAATAGATTTAAAAACATCGATGGCGAATTTAATAGCAATTGTCATCGACATCGATGGTTTCACTCAAATGTAAAGCCATAATAGAGAGCGATTTAATGCTTTGCCTGACAATGACACCATTTGAAATGAACTAGAGCAGTCCCATAAGACACACACACTGAGAGAGAGAGAAGAGAGACCCCAAGCAAAAGCAAAGAGGAAGCGAGGGCAGTTACCAAAATTTATGGCTAGCGACCACGCAAACTGCTGCTGCTGTCAAACACATACACACACACACAGCACAGCATGTAATATATTTTATCCAAAATACATAAAACAAAAAATGGAATTGCAAATAAATGGCAAAGACAGAGAGAGAGTGAGTGAGAAAGGGTGCGGGAGATGGGGGAAACTCTCAAACTGTCAGTTGGCCAAGAATAATGACGATGGTCGTCGACTGTGGCGGCCCTGTTGTTTTTGTTTTTTTTTCTTGTTGTTGCCCTTCTTATACTTCTTCTTTGTGCTGTTGTTGTCATGCGGCAGCCGTTTGACCCACAAAACAACGTAAATGTCGCAGCATTTTAGAGTGTGTGTGTGTTGGTTTTTCTCTTACTCTCTCTCTCTTTACATGTTTGTGTGTGTATTGGTGTGTCAACAATAGTGTCATCGCAGCGCTGTCGCCATCATGAGCTCATTTTCCAAAAGGGATTACAATCGCCGCCAGCGTATTAAAGTAAATTTGCTCAATGAGATTTCAGTGCTATCGATAGCTATTTATCGATTGAGTAAGCACATAGGGGTTTCTCAATAACAGTCAATATTAATACATATATTGATTAAGCGGCGGGTAGAGCTTGCAATTTAATATAATATTAAATTTAATATAAATTAAAAAATGGTGACCCTAACAATATTTATAATCAATAAATTTTTAATTCTTTGAATCGATTTGCTGTTCAATATTTCAACTTTTGTTTTTGTATTTCTATATTAAAAATTAAAAACATTTCTGACGTATAATTACAAGTCTTAACACTTGTAATAAGAAAAGCTCTGGTCACCCTAACACACAATTGAATAGCTGTAAGTTACTTGAATGGCAGTAATAAATAATATTTGATTTGCTCGCACCCCTTTCGATTCTTGTATTGATTATTAGATCAATTTTTGGCAGCCGTGGCAACCCAGGCGCCAAAATAAAATCAATGCGCAACCAAGGCGACATGCAAAAAAAAAGTGGCAACAACGCTTCGATAAATTTTAAGCGGACAGCAGGAGTGGGTGAAGACTGATAAGAAAGAGAGGGGCTAAAATCTCCAAAAAGTATGCTACACAAAAACACACACAATCACACATATAAACGCAATCTAGTTATCTCTCGCTCTTGCTTGTCATACTTTCGACTTGCTCTTTTGCACTTTTAAATGCTAAGGAAACAGAAACGAGCAGCAAAAGCAGCAAATCCATCAAGGTTAAAAGCGTCATGGCAAACATTTTAGCAGCAAACAGCAAAAGAGAAACATATTGGGAAGAGGAAGAGTGTAAGAAGAAGTAAGAGAGTGATGAAGAGAATTCGATAGTCAATTAATCTGACAGTTAGTTGCTTAATTGAATTTAAAACGTAACAAACACGCACACATAGAAACCGCCGACTTCTTCCTTATGCGCACTCACTTTTTCTCTCTCCTATGCTCTTTGCGTTATGTACATGTGTGTGTGTGTGTGTGTGACACATTTTGTCGCCACTTGCGGCATTCTTTAATTCCTCTTCTTTATTTCGGTAACCTGACTGTGGGAAGAGGAGAGGGAGCTGGGATAACGCCCCCGCGCGCGCGTCATATTTTCAAATTGTTCTTTGGTTCGGTTTTTTGTTGCCGCCGTTCTTCTCCTTCTTCTTTGGTTGATTTGCACGTATTTTTAGTCGCTTTATTTATTGACACACGCGCGAAGCGAAAAACGTTTTGTGTCCCATTTACCCAAATAATAAGCATCTTCTGTTTGATGAGGCAGATCTTAAACATCTGCTTCACAGTGCGTCCATCCTCCCTCCCTCCCTACTGCTCTTCAATGGCCCCTCGTAATAGCGCCAAAAAGCAAGCTACGAATTGTGCGAATTCTGTGAATGACATCTCGTTTGAGCTGTCCACCCCAGAAACAGTTTTAGCGACACTTATCGAATCAAACTCTAATTCAGACTTTATCGATTTATCGTTTTACTTCAAATACGATTATTTAAACTAATTTATAGATTTCTTGATTTTCCTATTATGATTTTATTACTTTGAATATCAATATTATCGATTTACTGTAGTTATTGTCCTTAGCAAACTAATTAAATTTAATTTGATTCATTTTAACTATTACTTTAATTTAAAGTTTAAATACAAATTTTTTAATTTTTCTGCGGTTTAAATAGATATAATGTAATAACAGCAAAGATTAATCAGCTAACATATATCAAAAATATTATTAATAAGCTGCTGAATATTTTAATATAATACTTAAATCAATTAAGCATAGATTATTCAAACTTGAAATTTATTCAACTTTGCGATTTTATCGATAACTAATAAAGATCTGCAGTTTAGGCATTTTTAGATTATTTTTTTTTGTGAGCCCTAAATTGATTCTTTTTAAGTAATCTCCAATTAGTTTTCTTTAGTTTTTAGGGTGTTTACTTAAATATAAATTTGGTATCTTTCCTTCACAAATTTGTATTATGAAGATATGTTATTGTTAGACAAAGTTATTGATTAATGTGAACTAGAATGACCACTGTGACCAAAGTTATCGGTATGTGCTGCAGAACGCATCCAATATTAGCTTTCATTTTAAAGTGAGAAATACATAAGAATGTGGGTTTTCAACTACATCAACATATAGCGATAACTTACAGCGCAAGCAAAGCCTGGAAATTAGAAATGAAAGAAATATCTAGTTTTTTAACAGAACTTTGCGGTTGCTTTTAAAACTGGGTCTTTTGACTGTCACTGTTTATTTTTTTAGTGCAAGTTTACTAACAACAAAGTTCAACAAAAGCAAGTCGCAGACAAAGCTAAGGAACAACAAATGTACATACATTAATAATATGTACAAATATGAATACTTATTCATATCTTTGTACATTTTTTTGGTTGAAACAAAGAAAGAAGTCAAGGAATGGGTTGGGTTTTGGTTGGGTTCCTACTTATAATCTTATCGGCAGTTCCCATGCGAGTGTGTAAGGTTATTTCGTGTGACGGAGTTTTAAATTTAAATCTTAACGCTCAGGGAACAACAAAATCAACAATAAGAAGAACAACAACACAAGCTGAGTGTTCTATCAGCAGATATCAACTAAAATTCGAATTGATAAGCACGGGGGCGCACATTTGACAGTAAGAAAAAAATATATACATATTGGACTATTGTTTCACATTGTGTTTATTTTTGGTAGAGGTATTCCTGAAATATAATTACCATCAGCAAAAACAGCTGATCAAGGGCGTTCTCTCACCCTCTCCTCTCTTTAATGTTACACTGTGCTATGCTCTCAACACATTAATTTTAACTGTTAACCGGCAAAAAGTATTTACTGGACTATCGCAATTAAAGATCAAAGCTCAATCAAGCAGTTGAGGAAGCAGTGCAGTCTCAGCTGAGCACGTGAGAGACACGCACACAGACACACGCACACACATATCCACGCACACCTACACCACACACTTATAAAATGCAGCAATTATGTAAGCAGCAGCTGACTAAGCAACCGACCGACCGACCGACTAACTTACTAACTGACCTGCTCGCTCCAACACAAACAACTATGTATGTAGTTGAAGACGAACATGAAAAATAATGTGTTAAATTTCACAATGCACAAATTCACAATTGAATTAAGAAAACTAACAACAAAAACGTATGGTATAATCTACTTGGGGTGCTGCTGCTGTTCCTGCTGATTTTGACGTGAAAAAATACGTTTAACGCAAAGAAGAGAGCCCACGCGGAGCACAGGACGCCAGCGTCAAGGCGGCGTCAGCGTTGACTGAACGCTCAAATTTCACATTCGCCTATCGGCTGCTGAATTCTGATTGTGCTTCTGCCTCGGCTGCTGCTGCTGAGAGCCGAGCCTGACAGTCCTCGTCCGTGTTTGTCCTGCTCAAGATGAATTTACTATAGGGTGATGTCTTCAGCACAGCTGCTCTCTTTCGTGGGGCCAAGTGATTCACAGTATGCCTGCAAACGTTGTCGCATGCATGCCTCATCAACACATCGGACGACTTCACCTTATTAGTAATTTCACCATGGCCCTGCTCACCAGTTGTCAGTGCTGCAATGGGAGCAACTAGTGCTGCTTTACAACACTGACGACGACGGGATCCAATCGATTTGCAAGGAAACAAAGCTAAAGTCACAACCAAACACCAACACACATATGTATATGAGCTCTGCTGCTTTGGCTGTGTTGAATAATCGATAAAAGTTTGCGGCGTGCAAATGTGTACAAAGAATGTATCGGAATGTCACGCACAGGCGAAGGACAACGCAGGCGTAAAAGTGTTGCCAGCCTACACACACACACGCACACTGAAGGAACGTGCATGGAAACAGCTGTAGCAAGAAAAAGCTTGCAAACATTTTTAAATAAAAAAAATAGGAAAAAAAATATTTTCAGAGCGACGCCGTTGTCAGGCAGATGGGGGCTCCCTCTCGCACTTGTGTCTTACTCATGCACACACGTGCACAGCCTAGTTGAGAACTCTGGCGTGCATGCATGTTCGTGTCTGTCTGGTCTGTCTGTCAATGTGTGTGTGTGTTCAATGACTAGTGCACTTTGCAACGTTGACAGCGTGACAGCAACAAATTTGCACAAAATTTCGTTTTATTTAATTGAAATTCCTTTGACCAGTTAACCAGAGTGTGCGCAGAACCCCTTGCACAGTGGTTGCAAACGCATTTGCAGCAAAAACACTTAAAATAAAAGAGATCAAAAACCAAAAACAAATAACCTTGAGCTCAAATTGAAATTATTCTTTTTCTTTCTTTTGACACATAATAAAACAAAAGGAATACATACATACATATATACATTTTAACATGTGAACAATTTTTAATTTTGAGGTCATTTTAAGCAAGGTGTTAGCTTTGTTGATAACTTATTGTGATAAACAACACAATAAATACAAATACAAGAAAAGCAAGCAACTGATTCACGTCATTTCCTTTTTTTGTTTTATTTGTAATGCGTGTTAATTTTCAAGTGCAATTTGTAATTTACAAATGTAGTGTTAAATTTCATTTGCTAATACCCCAAAACAAACATTTGCCTATTGATCTGGCACCACTGTACAACGGGGGCAATAATGACGTACACATGCTGAAACATATCGGCGCGCCAACGCAGAATCGAATCAATGTTTATTACATTTGCATAAATTAATTCAATTCGACTAATGTACTTTTCCCAACTTACTCAAATATTATTAACTAATAATAATAAATATATTGTTTAATAAATAGCAAATACACACACACCCGCACAAGCACGGCCAACTCACACTCACGCACGCTGATTGAGGCACTTGTTCTCACCACACTCACACACACACATAAAAACAGAAAGAGAGGCACAGGCAGTAAAGACAAACTGTGACGGCGGCAGCGGTAAAAGGGGCGCTTGTGTAACGCAATTTCGTCTCTTGCATTAGCACAAAATGTGTGTGCGTATTAATTTGAATGTTTTGCTTAGTCTGCTGCTCTCTCAATGACCACAAGAAAAAAAGAAAAAAATAAACTTAAAGAAAAATTGTTGTGGCTAGAATTGCTTTTCATTTACGTACATACTGTATGTATATGCATCATATACATACTTGCATACTTGTACATATGTATGTATAGCTTTTCTTTCGTTTTTGCGCTGCTGCTGCTATCATTTCTTTCTTTCCTTTTTCACATATGTATTTCTTCACTGCTTTCTTTTAGCTACTCTGTCGCCGCCGCCGCCTCACGCACACGCACACAGCTGCACGTAGCGACACACACACAGAGTTAAATAAACATGCATACATGCACACACACTAGCACACATACACAGAGGCACACGCAGAGCGCGACCCGCTGCCTTTGCCTTTTTCGTTTCGTCTTTCGCTATACACCTTGCTTCCGTATATACTTTTTTATTCGTTGTGTCGTTGTGAAAAAAAGAATCGCTGTTTGTAAAACAGAAATTGTATAAAATATTTCCTTTTTCTTTTGATATATGTTTGCGGCACTTTAGCACAGAATTTCTTAACTTTTTAGCACAGTTTTCTTGAATCAATGGCACTTTTTTTGTTGGGTGTTTGAGTTTCTTTTTTTTTCTTCGCCTTTTTCTATTCGCTTTATTCGCTATACCTATGCGCTGCTGCTTCTTCACACGCAACACTTCTCGCTGCTATTGCTATTGGGGGTTTTGCTTCATTTTCGTACATTTCATTTGCGTTTGCTTCGTTTTCGTTCTAATTACTTTCGCTGTTCGCTCACACACACGTTGCTTTTTGGTAGTTTCGTGTATTTGCTGTAGTTGTACAACATTTTTTAGCACTTTCGGACAAGAATAAGGAAGAGAGTATTGTGTATTATGCGTATGCTTTTTTTCGATTTATCGACTACCTTTTTTTGCCATTTTAATATGGCGGCCGTGTGTGTATTGTGCACAAAACGTCGCTACTGCTTGGGCTGCGCTGCTGCTGCAACAACAACCACAGCGAGCCAACACTACTTACACTTTCACTAAACGAAAAATAATATGCGCCGCGCGTTCCACGTTCACGTTCGTTCGTGTATGAGAAGCAACTAAACGACGAATGAAGTGTCAAAGCAAACGAATGATAATGAAAAGAACATTGCACGATAATTATTCGATATTGTAGGCGTACTTTTATCTTCTTTGCTGCTTCTATTCTTTCTACCAGCCCGTCTCCTGATGCTTCTTCTTCATTCACAATTAACGCTGTCCAACACTGGCCATCGACACAAAATTGCGTTAACAGCGAGTTAACATGCGCACTGTTCTCCACAGTGTGGAGTCAAGCTGTTAAGCGGTGGAGTAACGGAGCTGCTAACATTAACATTTTTTTTTTGTGCGCGCAAATTTGAAATGAAAAACGGAAATTTTCAAAAACTAATTAAAAAAATTGAGAAACAATTTCAAGAAAAGAACGAAATCCAAAATTTTGTAAATTCATTATCTTCAACCTAAAATTGGTTTGCTGCGATTTTCTCTTCGCGTGGCGAAGTTAGCAAAAAATCCAAAAAGTAAGAAAATTGTAAATTCGAGAATATTCCAACAATTCCAATGGTAAAAATCCCAAAATTCTAGCTTCAAAACTGCAAAAGTTCATTTTTGTGAATTGGAGTTGAAGTGAGAGGGAGAAAGAACAGTAGCTTCTTTTTTCTTCTCAGTTGTCAGTGTGGAATTGCCTCCGAAACTATCGGCGGTTTCTTCTTCTTACTATAAGCATACTCGTGATTATAACCAACTTCAGAACAAAGTTGTTGATTTCTGCATAAAAAATCAGCCAATTCGAAAAAATAAGTGCTATTGCGCCAACAGGACAAAACAGAGCCAGTTTTGGCGCAAAAACGCCAATTGTGGCAACCGTGTATGTAGGTTAAAGAAAAGCGCTTAAATTTAAATTTTAAAAGATACATTTTTTGGTTTTCTTTCTTTTGCCCAACAAACATTGCAAGTGGCTTTGTATATTTTAACATTGGTTTGTTTGAAACAAGAAGAAAAAAAATTAAACATATATGTATGTATATATATGGATAATTACACAGTGGTTATGTTTACAATTAGATAAATAATTATGTAGGTATTTCGCTTGTTTTAAATATGGAATTATTTTGGGGGATTTCTTTTTTGCCCGCTATTATTATATATGTATATGTATATCGTTAATATAATATGTAAGTAATGTTAAGTAATATGTTTCGTGTATACGTATATATGTAGGTAACAAATACATTGTACAACATATTGCGCCTATAATTGATTTAGTATGCATCGTAAAATCTTCGAAAACGTTTTTTACACCTATGTAATTTCAAAAACAAAAAAGAGGAAACAATAAATTATATAATTATTTAAAAAAAAAAAAAAACAATTAGAAAAATAATAAAGCGTAAGAATTGCCAAATACTACAGACATAGATACACAATAATACGAAGATTATTAATAATACAGCATTTGGCTAACAATTAATTAATACCCGGCTAAAAGAAACAAAAAATAAACGTTGAATGAAATCCAGTCCTCTATACCCCTTATGACGCACTATATATTTAGTAGGGTATTTGGTTCTGATAGTACTGGATCATGTCGTAGGTACGTGTACGGAAATTCTGATACGAATTGCGTATAACCGCAAGCATATGAGCAGCTGCCTCCTTGTTATTTTTGGTTGCCACAAAACGTTGCTTCAGCAAATTGATCGTCTGTCCCCGAAAACAGGGCAGGCCCGTATCGAGCATTAGCGATACCAATGATACAATCGCATCCTGATACGGCCGCACTGCCAGAAAGGCCTGTACGCAGAGTTCACAGAACCATTTAAAAACGGGCGCCTCCATTTTGCCGCCCATTATCATGACCATTTCGTCCGTGAGCTTCATGTCGGGCTCGAAGCCGATGTTGCCGCCGGGCGACGACTCAAACATGAAGCCAAAATCTGTTATACAAAGAAAGTGTTAGACATTAAATGAGTATTATAGCCAAAGTGTTATACAAATGTATAGTAAAGGCTCACGCTTTGAAACTCTTGCAAATTTGAAATGTTAAAAGATAAAACTCATTACTAATACTTTTTGATCTGGTTGGGTTTTTCTGGGCTTTCCCCAATACTTGCAATAAATGTTGGATAATTAAAAAAAAAAAATTTTTGAATACACCCACTTTTTTAATTGTTGATCATTTCAGTTATATTAAAAATTAATTTTAATTAATTTAATATTAATAAATTTGTTATATTATTTAACTTTTACTTAAATTTTTAAATTAATTTTGGTCAACTGTGCTTGGTTAATATTAAATAAATAAATAATTTTTGTTGGTCAGCCCTTATAGGAACACAAATGTTGAGAAATTCTAATTATCCCAACAACCAAGTAGTATTTTAAGACCGACTGTATGTTTCAAAAAAACAAAAAATATAATCATAATATCTGAGCAATGATTTTCCCAATGACGTACAGTCTGTCAAGATTACTTAACACACTCAAAAATATGTAATATTTTGACTTTAAATAGGAAAATAATAGCTTATTATATATTCCGTTTGAATGATGCAAAACATTCCTTTTTCACAAAAAAATTTTGATGCAAAAAAATTCTTCAAACAATTCTAAGAGTGACTGCAAAAAATTTTTTTCAAAAATCTCTTAGCTAGAATGTTTTTTATGATTTTTTGAAAATAAATGTAAAAAAATAGTTTTTGAGCAAATTTAAAGATACATTGGTTTCTTTATGAATACAAAAAAAGGAATGCAAAAAATATGAAATAAACAATTAAATTTATATTTATGAAACGATAAGAATAAAAGGGAAAATAATAAATGTGATCAAATGTGATATAAATGCTCAAAAAACTAAAATAATGAAAAAGAAAATTATTGTTCACTTTTAAAATTAAAAGATGTGAAATTCCAAAAAAATTTCGAGTTTTTCTAATTTGTGAGATTGTAGGTCAGTCGGAGATTCTTACCTATGTGTATAATGTGTCCGTCCTTGTCGATCATGATGTTGCCATTATGTCGGTCCTTGATTTGCAACAGATAACCGATGAGGGAATAGGCGGCCATCGATTTGACAAAATTGGCGCGTGCCGCCTGGAATTCCTTGGAGCTCTCATCGCCATACTGATGCTGGAAGTACTCGGATAGACCCGAATCTGTCTGTCTGCCCAACTGATCCCTGGACTTGGCATTGGGCACACACTCAATGACGCCACACTGACAATTCGAGGATTCATTGTTATAACATTTAACATTCATATTTGGGATTTACTTACTCCGGGTGCTGTGGCCACCACACGATATGGGAAGAGAAACAGATCGAGGCCAACTTGCTGGAAGATATTTTTAAATATTGTGATCACTTGCAGGGCGAGCATATCCTGGCGCACATCGTCGCCCACTTTGAAGATCGCCGCCTGCCAGGACTCAACGCCCAGTGTCATGTGTGCATCCTCCTGTGAGTTCTGAAAAAACATGCACAAGACAGAGACAGCGATAGTGTTGGAGTGAGTCGGGTAGATTGATAGAGCAAGAGTGAAAGCAAGAATATTCTATGCAACTTAAGTAAATTATTTAAAACAAAATTCAACTACAATCTAATTTAAAATGTAAATCATTTATTTTAGAAATAAACAAAACAGTTTAAATTATTTCTGTTTAGAATATAAAAAAAAACTAAACAAAATTACTGTGACTAGCGCATTAACTAATAAGTAAATCAATTGCTTTACAAATAAGTTAATAGATACAAATAAATAGCTAGAGAAAGTTTATACCGTTCTCTGGTGGTTTGAGATTTTTTGATTATTATTTGCAATTTGATTCTGATTGTAATTTATTTTTAAAATGAATATATTTGTATGCATTCCACATATTTGTTTAGTTTTTATGGTTGAGAAAGTGTACAAAGAAATTTAAACTATTTTTAAATACAGTTCCTTCGAATTTTGATGGTTTCAAACCTTTTTGAAATTATTACAAGGCTGCGGTCGACGCCACTGATAAGTACAGCGGTGGCCAAAATTATTTTGGCACCCTTTAAAGTTAATTTTACTCAAATTTTTACCTTCGTTCATGTAAAGTATGGCATCAATGGAAAGTTTTGCATGAAAATGAGGAAAAAGTGCCTTTTTTGCAGTTTTCATTAAATTATAAAAAATACTAGCGAAGAGATATTTGAAAAAAATTTGTTGCTGTCACTATTAGAATTGTTTAAAGAAACTTTTTGCATTAAAACAATTTTTTTAAAAATCGAAAAAAAAAAGTTGAAAAAGTAGACGTTTACAAAAATTCGAAATTTTCAGTGGGTACCTAATAGAGGTCGGCATTAATGAGCTAAAACGAAGTTCGAAGCATTCATGTTCGAAAGGAATTGAAAGAAGTCGAATGAGAAGTCGAACGATTTTGATTGAGTTTGAAGCTTTGTGTCAGACTCAGTCGCACAACACTCAAAAATGTGACATGAAGTGAATGAGTGAGAAATCTACTTTGTTTTGAGTTAATTCGAATTTGTTTCGAATTTCGATTTACTTTTCATATTTTATTTTTTGCATGCGTATTTTCTGCTGTTGTTTTTATGTGCGTAATAAATATAATGACTACAAGAAAGAAAACAATGAAGAGCAATAAACAGCTTAATATAAATAAGATTTATAAAATCGAAATCTAATTCTTATTATTAATTAGAAGTTTTTAATCTAAGTTTGAATCCAAAAACATAATTTTATTGACATTATCAGTGTTGGTGGCAATAAAACAAAGCTTTTCCGTTGTTAAGTTTTTTGCATCTGAATACACTCGCTCAGGAGCCGCGCTGCTAGCTGGAACACAGAATATTTATATGCAGCTTGTTTTGTGCAATAAGGGAAAAATACTTTTCTGTTTATTCCACCAACCCAGACAATCAAAGTCATTATTCCTTTGCGACCGACCGGAAGAAAATTGAAAGAAAGTGAAAAAATGCAGCCATTTGACAATTAAAATTACGAATTATTCAATTGAATCCGGCCATTTCGAATTCATTATTTTCACATAGCACATTAATTCATTTGCACTCATTTCGATATGGAGCTGTCATTTTAGAACTCAATGTCACTCACACTCAAACGAATTCAATTCAAAGTGTGCCTTGCACTCACTCAATTCGACATCGTTCGAATTAATTCATTTTAACTCAAATTTTGAGTGAATTCCTGCACACCTCTAGTACCTAATGAGTTAAGGAAAGTTTTGTATCATTCAAAAGGAGTTCAAAAGATCTTTCCATTGATGCCAAACTTTACATGAAATAAGTTCAAAATTTGAGTAGAATTAACTTTAAAGGGTGCCAAAATACTTTTGGCCACCGCTGTAGTTGTTCACCAAAGCAAAGAACAAACAACACTTAATAATTTATGACTGATTGCTGATGTTGTTGTTGTTGAAGTTTTCGTAGATTTCACGTTATATTCTTAAACAAATATTATATAATTTCCGTGTAAAAATACATCGATAAATGAACAACTCGATTTTCGTGGAAGCGGTTTTCAAGTATCATTTTGAAAGACATCCAGAAAATCGACAATGCGATTAACTTTAACTCGATAACGATTCGATTTTTGCTTTGACGATTCGAATATTTCGATTTACAGCTCGTTCCACAATTTGGAACACTAAATTGAAGCCGACACCAAAGAGTTAAACTTACGGGATTATTGGACACCTCCATGGCGCGAGTCTCGAGTTCGGTGATGCCACAACGATAGACCCGGAAGCGTGCCAAATACGGCGCCTTGGCCGCACTCTGCATGGGCGTACCGCTGCTATACTCAATGTCCAGGACCATGGCCTCAGGATTCGAGGGTAAATAGCAGCCGGACTGAACTTTAATGCGACTCAAGGCGGCGAGACAGGCATTTTTACGTTCAATGCCCTTGGGGAAGGAACGTATTTCGCCCGAAACGGCTGTGATTTTGCCAAAGAAATCAAATTCACGCTCATAGAAACGTTTCGCAGCGCCGGAGAAGGAGGCAATGATATTCTGTGAGAGTAAATCCAATGCCTCATAGAGATTCGGATCACGATGCAATTGATCCTCGTCCATGTACATGTTTGTCTGCATATTCCAGATCAATTGATGGGCCACAATCTGTGAACGCTTCGATATATTCTTTATAAACTCCACCACATAACCCATTGTATCGTGTCGGAGAGCCTGAACCAATTGTGGAATGTACGGCAATACCGATTCCGCCGGATATGAGCTCAATGTCTTGACCGCATACTGTGCGGTTAATGGATGCGATGGATATTGACGAGAAAAGTAGGATAACGCCTGAATGGGCGTCACCGCCGACCAGGAGAGAATATAAACCAAATCGGGACTCTCCTGGAGCAAGTTCTTTGTGGTGCACAGATATTTCAATGCCTCGGGAATGTGGCACACGGCTATGGGATCGGAGCACACCAAACGTGATACCTCCTCGTCAATGGTCTCCGCATTTTTGATCCTTTGCGGCAGGAAGACGGCCAGCGCCGGATTATAGCACCAGGCGAGACGGGCGTAATCTCGCCAAACGTTCGGCTTATACGGACGATTGCGCCACTCCGTGATCTGTTCCTCGCCTGGAAGAGAAAGAAAAATCAGGTTAAAAGACGAGAATATCACAGAGAGATTTAATTTTATAGAAAAGATTATCGAGACAAAAGTTACCTTAGAAATTGCCTGTAAAACGTTAACGAATAGCAAAACAAAAGGGAATGATGAAGGAAAGAAAGAGAATGTTGATAAAGTAGAACTAAGTACAAGAGAAATGAGATGTCAAAGATAAGTGAGAGAGCATTAAAAAGAAAAAGCCTATCTTGCGACTTAAATAAAACACATGAAAGATAAAACGTTTACGTATACTGCATAAAGAGGAATTGAAAAAAGTAACTCTCAAGTGTTAGAAGAGGCAAAACGCCAAAAACATGAGTATAACTATGGTGTTGCAAAACGTTAACGAATACAAGGACAAAGAAGAATCGAAATCATATAATTAAAAATTTAAAAAATTTTAATTGAAAAGAAAAATAAAAATTGTAAATTTAACAATTTCTAAGAAGACTTCAATCCAAACAAGTACAGTTGAACTTCCATAACTCGAACTTCTATAACTCGAACTTCTCTGTAACTCAAGCTAAATGAGTGGCAATAAAATTAATAAGCTTAAGAAAAAGAACTCTTTAAGTCAAACATCTCCCTAACTCGAATCTTTTGTTTGAATAAGGGTGATTCAATTTAGAAAAGTTCGACTGTATATCGATTTTCTCAATCATTCAGGTAATTAATTTTGGGTTTAGTTTGTAGTGCTATAATTACCTGGCACTATAAGATCGGTCTGACTGTTGGGATTATACCAGGTGATGAGGAACTCCAGCTCAACCGCTAGCAATTCCAGAATCAAATTGCGTTTCTTCATATAATCCTTGTCGTAGGAGTCCTTTTGGTATTGCAGACGCTTGGAGCGATTCGAGCGCTTCGATAGCGTCGATGTGGAGTGGGGAATTGTGTTGTACCAACCGCCGGCGTTGCCAGTGGCGCTCATGGAGCGTCCATAATCCGCACCGCCGCTGATGAGGGAAGCCGTCTCGGGATTGTTGCGTACCGCCAGCATTTGTGTGGAACTAACCGAGTTGCTGGTTATATCATAATCACCCACCTCCGAGGTGACCAGATGCTTCTTCTCGCTGCGCATTGTTTGCCAGAATTTCAACAGTATCAAAATATCCTCCAACAATTGTTCGCGACTCTGATTGGGACACGTGGGCGGGCCACAAAAATAATCCAAGGCATTCGAATAGATGCGTTCACGTAGAATATTTCTGGCCAAAGATTTGGGTATGGTATTGCCCTGCAACAAGGATAAACCGCATTGCAGCAGCTTAAAACGACAACCGACTGTGGACACTTGACGATTCTGTCGACTGCTCTTTAAAATGGGCAAACAACGATGCAGCAGCAAACAAAACATTTCAACCTTATCGCGATTACAATATTTGGCCGTGTCCACCATTTCGGAGAGCAACTGCAGCCAGATAAGATGTGGCGTTATCAATATCGGTTTACTGACCAACTTGCAGCCCTCGTAGGCAGCTAAGGGATGTGTCATTTCCATATCCCAGGCAAATAAGCCCATGCGTTTCTCAAATGTCGTCTGCCAGGCGCTAACCATTTCCTGTATAAAACATAGCTCCAAATCCTGTCGTGCGGTCAACACCCATTGCCAACATTCCACCGCCGTTTCCATTGCGGATTCAGTGAATAGTTCAAGTTGTGAACTTGCCACCGCATGTAGCAACTTGCGATCAATTTCGGCACAAATGATTAAATACGCTGTGGCACGCCACAAGGCGCCACGATGACGTGCATCGCTTTTCTCCGCACAAGCGCCCCAAACATCGTTGACCAAACGATCGGCAAGTCCTGCCTTATCCTGTTCACTCAGCACGGACAAAAGTCCGCTAATTTCACCCGCATATTTACTTCGCAAACAGAGCACGGAAACAAAACGCGGCGTATCCGAGTTGACGCAACTGGGACGCTTACTGAGATTGCTCAGCGTATTGCCAGGCTGCAAAGTGCCACTATTAACCACAGAATCAAAGGCCAGTGCCAGGCCACTGTGATGAGCCAGCACGGGTGTTGGTATCTGATTCGGATATTCCTGCAAATGGGAACGCGTTGAACGTGGCGCCCATTTCATGGCCTCATTCACAATACCCTGACAGCGATCAGCGAAATCCTTGAGACGCAGTTCTCGTGCCGGCAACGAGTCCATCAATTGCAGCGTATACGGTGTGGACACAACTCTCAACGTGGGCGTCTCCTCATTCGGATCGAGGGACAAGGAGTAGGCCAACAATTGCAGTATATCCAGCATGCACCATAGCACACGACGATTCCACAGCAAGTGGGGAAAACGATCCACCAACTGTGACAGATACTGATCTGCCACCAGTTGGATCTGTTTGTGTATGTGATTGAAGTAGACCAGCAAAAGTGTCGCCTGCGATTCCAACACCTTCTCTCGGATCTCGTCGTGCGCGTACAACACATTGCGGAACTTCTCAAACACCTGATCTGCCACACTGCAAAAAATAATATAAAATATAATTAATATATGTATAGTTTAGTTGATCAAGTTAAGGAAATCGTTGAAAAGTCCTTTGAACTATTGAATATTTTTATAAGAATGGCAAACACAAAGAAAATACAAATATAGTATGAATATCATTTTAGGTCATCAAACTAGGTAGTAGAAATTTGTTAAATCTACTTTAAAAAATAAATAATTTTACAAAAATAAGGAAAATTACCTATCATGATTTGGCTGGCTACCTTAGCTTTGAGTTTTAGTCCGATTTTAATTTAAATAGTTCTATTAGTTCCACTCGTAATTATACCCGTTACTAATTAAAAATAAGTAAAAGGGGATATTGTATTCGTTGCAATGTATGTAACAGGGAGAAGGAAGCATCTCCGACCCTATAAAGTATATATATTCTTGATCAGCATCAACAGCCGAGTCGATATAGCCATGTCCGTCTGTGTGAGGGCCTAAATCGCAGAGACTATAAGAGCTAGAGCAACCAAATTTGGCACACAGACTTTTATAAAACCCACGCAGATCAAGTTTGTTTCATTTTTCCGCCGCAGTAAATCGGGAAAAGCCACAGTTTACAAGATATTAGGATTTTTTACTAGTTAACGTTGACTACCATTATTACCTATCATCCTACTAAATCGTAACAAGATCGGACAAATAGAAAGGTGGTAATGGCTGATTAAAGTTTTTAAGTTTTTTGCAAGTGCCTAAAAGCATGCAATAAAAAATATTTTAGGTTTATTTAAACAAACAGAAGTTTCCTATAGTCGGAAGCTCGACTAAAGCCTTTCCCACTTGTTTTCTATTTCTTATCTTTGAGCTTTGTTTTTGGGTTGCCAATGTGAACACTTTGACGTGTTTCACAAATCATCACGGAGCAATTGCCAGAGTTCAAGTCAAGAGTCACTTTAATATTTTGTCATTTCTTCCTTTTCATTGTCAGCCTATAATCGTCTGCTTGTACTCACCACTTGACGCACTGCCAGATGCCAGTTTTGTCCTTCTGCAAGGCCGTGTCACACAGATAGCTCATGATGGGCTCCAGACTCGGCTCGTCGGCATTCTCGACGCGCAGCATCTCCAGCCAATAGACGCTCAACAGGTACGTGCACTGGGCAAAGGATAACTTATTAATGGAAGCCGCCACATTATCCGTCGAATGCTCGAGAAGCACAATTATTTGACTGCGAAGTTCGTTAACTGAATCGCTTTTAATGGCCAGTGTATAATTAAGTTCTCGCATATCCGATTTGTGGGCCGTTTGGGAGATGAGAAGTGGCGATTTGGCCGCAATTTGTTGGACACCTTGATACCAATCCGCTGGCCATAGTCGGGCATTTGTGAAGCCCATGACAACGCAATAGGCCCAAAAGTCCTTGAACAATTTGTGTAAGCGCTGGCGGGGATTCTTAATTGGTGGCAAACGACGCATGAGGACAGCGATGACGGGTATGAGCATGCCTAGATTTCCAGCACGTGAACTGGCCTTTTGGGCACCCGGCGTATTATCATACGATCTCTCGCCATCCAATCCAATTTGAACAAACAATTCGAGCAGTTTTCCCAGCAGCTCCAACATCTCGGTATCACCTTGAATATTTGCTGCAATATTTCCCAAGGCATTTACAACCGCATCGGACACGTGATGGAACTGTTTGCGATGCTCCGGATCTGAGGTATATGCCAGGGATGCCGATTGTACGGTTACGCGAGAGAACATCTTCATGATCTCATCAAAGATATGCGTCTCGCACTGAGAGATGATCATGCAACCCAATTGATCCACAATTAATGCATTCTGCTCCGAGGGCACCTTACAAAAGCGTTGGATAAAAAACTGCAGGATGTTTTGTGTTGTCTTCGAGGTGTCCTTCAAGGCCACAGCCACGTGACCCAGCATCACAATGATGTTCAAGCTGACCAATGTCGATTCGCTGTGGAGAATGATGGGAATTTGATTAGAGATTTGCGGGAGATTTAGCTTAAATTAACAACACACAGCAGTCGTGGTGCTGAACACAAAGAACACTAGGCAACTAATTGAAATTTTTTGTAGAGTCTCGTTTTGTTTTTCATTTGTAAAGTGCTGCCTTTTTATAGTTGATTTTCGCTTACATTTTTGATTATTATTCGCGAATGCCAAAACCGTTTTTGAAGAGATCTACGCATTTAGAAAGCTAATGAATCTGTAGTTCACAGTTTTCAATTCAATAGTTTAAAAGCAATTTATTTTTAAATTAAGGTATGCTTTTTTTTTTGAGATTTTTTGACTTTAAAATTCTAGGAAAACCCTGAATAATTGAAAACAAGAGTTTGCTCGACTTTAGGATACCCTGAAAGTTTCCATAAAATAGAATATTAGTTATAATAGATATAATGTCAGATTATTTGAGACATCTCAAACAACAAAAAAGGTTTTTCCTACTAAGACTTGACTTTCGACTAATCGTTCCTATGGCAGCTATATGATATAGTGGTCTGACCCAAAATTAAAAACAAACTAGACCTGCGTCCGGTATCCAGGAACCTACATACCAAATTTAATGTCTCTAATTTCTATAGTCTCTGAGATCGGTTGTCTCAAACAGACGGACGGACAGACAGACGGACATGACTCAATCAACTCGGCTATTGATGCTGATCAAGAATATATACACTTTATGGGGTCGGAGATGCTTTCATCTGCCTGTTACATACAGCACACAAATCTAATAAACCCTTTTTGACCATTTTCAATGGGCACAGGGTATAAAAATGGCTGCAGTTAAAAAGCTAAATTGCAAGATTTGACCGTCCATCGATTTAATTTAATTTAAAAATGTTAAATTTAAGGAATTTAATTTGATTTAAGAATTAAAATAAATGTTCCCCCTTGCTAATTAATTAATTAATTAATTCTATACACGCGTATTTTGCATCTCTCTGATTTATTTCTCACCTCTCGTGCTTCTCAGCCGTAAACAGACGATTGGAAACATTTGCCACCAAAGCCGGAACACAGAATTGATCCAATGTGTGGGCAGCCCGCAGAGCTATCGATAGATTCTCAATAGCCGCATCTCGTAGCGCCTCAAAGGCGGCATATCCACTGCGTCCAGTGCCGCCAGCCTGTTTCTGATTATCACCAAAGATATCGACGACGGCACGTGAATCGGAATGTTGGACGACAATCTTGAAAGGCGTCAATTCCTTTTCCTTTTTCTGCAGAGCCAGCGTTTGCATTGCATGGGCATGCAGCTTGCCAAGAATGGGACTTGGATCGACCAGAAAGTCACGTAGATACGATATCGATGTGCCGGCAATGTTGGGAAACTTTTGGGCCAATTTTCCCAATCCCTCGAGGCAGACCATCAAGAGTGGCATGTGATCCATGACGATCTTATGACTTAGCACCAGATTCAGCTTCTGCGAGAGGCGTCCGCAAAGTTTGTCAGCCTCTGTGAAAGTAAAAAACGATTAATATGGAAATATTAAATATTTTCGATTACGATTGGGATCCGGGAGAAGGAGAAACAAAGGCTAAAGGACAACCTCAACACAAGAAGGGATAAGAAAATATTGTGGCATGCAGCAGCGCATGAAACAAATGATATTTTGATTGCCGGGGGGATTCCCCATTTGAAAACATGCCGTGAGAGCAACGAGAAAACGAACAAAAAATAAACGCAACAACGAAACTTTAATTAATTATAAACAATTGCTTGACGGAGACAGAGGAGGAGTGGGTAATTTCAGTAAATCGGGATTGGGGGGCGACGGGAACTGCTCTTGACCTTTATTCAATAAAAAATGCAAGCCATTTTGCAAGGATGGCACGTTATAGTCGACGTCAACTGTAAAAATATTCCGTATCAACTCAAAAAACACACAACTTAAAGTACAAAAAAAAAATGTGAAAATTGAAAGCGTTCATCGGTTAATGCCGATGCTTCAAATATGCCTAGGCAGTAGGATCTTAAAGTATAAACTAAGAAAACTGATTTTGATTTACAAATTACACTAAATATCTTAACAATTTGTTTCTAACAAGTTTTGGCCATTTATTTGAAAAACTTAGTTACTTAATTTTGATACAACGTTTAGAAATATGGAATCGTTAAAAGCTTTTCTCAAATATGTAAATAAACAAATTTTCAAAATGGTTCTTTATAATTATGACATTAAAGATGGATTTTAAAAATGGTTTCTTTAAAATTTCAGCAGATAATTTTTGTATTTACGATTACAGATGCAAATAATGTAATGTTTTTATTTTTGGACGAATTAAAAAAAAGATCTAAACTAATTTCAAAACTAAAATAACTTGGTAAACTCATAAAGAAATAAGAGATCAAAATCACACGGACTTTAAGCCAACTGCAAAGGCATAAAATTAGCTATAAATTAAAAAAAACAATAATCAAAAGAAAACTTAAGATGAGACTGTTGTAAATGTGGAAACTAGTTCCATACGCACCTGTTTCATCACGTATGGCCCAAACGAGAAGATCCACACAGGCGGCATTGGCCATGACATTGATTTTGTATTTATTGACGACCGCAATGCCGTTCTCTTCGCGTCTTTCGCGCTCCTGATCCTGCTGTTTGTTTTGCAGTTCCGTTTGGCCATTGAGAAAGAGACGCTTGACAAACTCCTGGACATCCTTGGTAAATGGTGTGGGCAAATCAACCTGATGTTGGAGCAGTTCTCGCAACAACGTAACCAACACCAAGTTCAGCATCTCCGAGAAACTTTTGTAGCAATTGCCATTGCTTAAATGCAATGAAAAGATATCACTGCCAAGTTCATCCAGATACTCGAGAGTATCTTTGGTCAACAACTTCTTGGAGACGGCAAATATGGTCTGCAAATGCTGGATGGGAAACGGTGGCACACGATACAATGGCTTAATGCCAGTTTTGCTCGGCGATTCGCAAATATTGACACGCATATGTGGGAATTGATTAAAACTGGAGCCGTAACGTGTAAAGAAATGCGTACGTGGATCATACGGCACGGAGAAATAACTCTGCAACGATGGCTTCTGTTTGCTGCCCAATGAACGCATCCGATGCTCCTGATCCGCTGGCGTTTGACTGTGCGCAAAGCTGCCCGACATCGAGCGTGGTATAATGGGACGAAATTGTGTGGTCGTCAAACGTTCGCTGCTGCTAAAGGAACCATGGCAATGGTTGGTATGGCCGCCACCAACGCTGGCCCGCATAATGGGCAACTGTTCGGGCGGAAAGATGCGACAGAGCAGCGGCGGATCATTGCTGGCATAGCGACCCATAGATCTTGCCAAGCCAAACAACAACGGTACCGTCGAGTTGCACAAAACATGCGGAGATGGCGCTGAATTGCTATCCTTGCTGGGCTTCACAATGTTCGCCAGCGTGCCCAGTGTTTCCACTTGATTCAGTATGATCTCCTCCCTGGAATCTGGACATTTGGCTGCTATATCCGAGAGCAGTGTGTTTAAACAGAAACTAAACTTTTCCGCTGCGGGAATGCGCACACCTGTAAATGGAGAACAAATTCAAAAGTTAGCTGAAGTCTTCTAAAGTTTTAAATTCCCAATGACTTACGTTCAACTTTGGTGCTGCGCTCATCGTGTATTCTGGCCTTGGGCAGACTCTTGGCCAATCGCAGCAGATAGGGCACAATTTGGGATTCATGCTGGCAGCCGCCTTCGAGAAAATATATGCCCAAGGCAACAACCGCATCCTGGGCGCGTGAATCCAAGCAAAAGACACCCGAAGCATTCTCCTGCGGGCAGTAGCGATATAACGTTTGCACCTGTGGCGATACATATGTCAAAGGTCAACAGCGGGCATATGACAACAACGATTATAAATATAGTTATAATAATAACAAAACCAACAACGTTTGCACTACACGCATGTCTGTTCCACAGTGTTGCCCACTTTGGACTGTCATAAAAAAAGCTATTTTTAGTGGCAAGTGGGTCGACAAAGAACTAAATTCTTAACAATAAAATCTAAAAAAAAAATGAAAACACATTGTTTACCAGGCATGCTCTATAAATCTCTTATCAAAAAAAAATAAATTGTCGTCGATGATTATTTTGATAAAATTTGATATAAATTAATAGAGTCCAATTTGTGTGATATTAAAATATATTCGTAAAATTAAATTTCTGAAATTTAAAAAAACAGCGACTATCCGTGCTCTTGTTTTAAAGACCATTTATCTTCAAATTCTCTAGAAATTTGTCTACAATATTTCATGTCTGCGCAAAATTCATCATACAAAAAACGACATACATTTAGAACTTTTAATAAAAGCCAGATTTGACCGTAAAAAAGCTGTTCCTGGCAACACTGTTGTTTTGGCCCCAAGGTCAACGTTAGTTGCGCGAAAAATTCGATTTTCAATTTGCAGCCTACAAGCGTTTCCTTACAGCATACACACCCTCCCACCTCTCCACACACACACGCCCACACAGAGCCACTGAATGATAACACAGCACCAACACCCCACCTCCCATACAACCACTGCCTTTAACTTTGAGCCAACCGACCTTGTCCCATGGCGTGGGCTGTATGCCAGCCAGAACGCGGGCTAAGCAGAGCACGGTGCGCTGATACGTATACTTGTCCGAGGCGGTCATCTTAACGCCTCTTCTGTCAACTCTCGTCTTGTCTTGTTGGCCGCCACCGGAGTCAGCGTGACGTCGTCGTTTACGTTGACGGCCTTCTCTGCTTGCAAAAGACGCGGCCGTAAATCTTTGTTCGCTGACTTAAATGCACGGTATTGGATATGATTGCATACGAATACATGCACACGACACGCGCACACTTTTAATTCGCTAATGAATTATTTAATTTGTTTAAATATTGCTCATTAAACGTTCGTCATCGTCAATCGTTCGAAATTTTTATTGTTTTGCTATCGAAGGTATCGAGTACTTATAGTACCTGCTATCACAAGTACTCAGGCCATAGTGCTGCCAACTGTTGGCAATGTCAAGCGCGTTAGCAGGACTGACACAGTTGGCTGCTCCACACCTAACGAAGCTGCTCCACACAGATGACGAAATCAGCGGGCAAAAGTTGCAAATATATATTTATATATTTTTTTTAGTACATATATTTATATTAAATACAAAGCTCAAATTGTATATATACAATTTATAATTTGTGTTTTCTTTCTGTTGCTTGATGATATGAATTCTGGTTTTCATTAAGTTTCTGCTTTCGTTAAACAGCATAGAAAGTCGTTACTTTTTAATTTTGAATTTCAGTATTAAATGTATTTTTATTAATTGATTGAACTCGTTGTATTGTGACTTAATAATACTGACAATATTTAAAATATTGCACATATTTTACATACATACTTATATATAAATAAGTGTATTTATTATGACTAAGAAAAAAAATGCAAAGGAAAATGACCTCTTGGATTTTGGCCTCATTCGCGCCAATTGCCAATAATCTGGGATGAGGGCACCAGTTCCAGTGGACCAGGTGCATTGGCCAAGAATGGTGGCGGTGGCATCGCAAATCTGCAAGGAACCGAAAGAATATTGTTGTGAGAATTTGAAACTTTTGGTTGAACACATGATTTGCATGCTTACCTGGGCCGCACAACTGGTCCTTGATGATGTTGAACGGGCAGACTCATTGGTGGCCTGAAATTTGTGCTTTTCGATTTGACATTTATGAAGTTCGCCAGGGGCGCGATTCCTGTGTCGACGCTTTCCAGCGTGTTGCGCATTACGTGCGGCTGGGCGGCACGTGGGCGTGGCTGGGCGCCCGTCATGGGCAGCTGCATGTAACGGAAAAGTCGCGGGGATGCTTGCTCATTCGATTGACCAATCAAATCCTGGTCGGCAAAATCGTTATCAAAGCCAAAGCCAATGCGAGCACCGGCACCGCCACCAGCTCCTCCACCACCTGCAGCTCCGCCTGCTCCCCCAGCTCCGCCGCCGCCGCCTCCAGCTGCAGCAGCTCCGGCACCATTTCCTCGTCCTCCTCCAGCGGCAGCAGCTGCAGCACCTCCACCTCCTCCACCAGCTCCTCCGCCACCACCTGCTCCTCCAGCACCGCCGGCTCCACCTGCACCACCGCCTCCAGCTGCTCCATCAAATCCAACGCCATTGGCAACTGCCACTGGTGGCGTAAACATGGCTGACAGCTGGATGGGCACAAAGGCGGGCAGACGCACTGAGACCGGTGCACCGGGCGGTGGCAACTCTGGACCTGGTGTCGGTGCCGGTGGTGGTGCTTGTGTTGGCCTTGGTCGTGGTCGTGGACGTGGGCGACGTGTTGGTCTCACCGGACGCCTTGGTGGAGCGTGTGTCGTCTCAATGGGCTCTGGCTCCGGCTCCGGCTCCGGCTCTGGCTCATGGTGCGTTGTATCATCCTCAACTTCTTGCCATGCTTCAAGCAGCGTCAACAGCTCATCCTTGGTCATATGTCCCAGTCCGATTGGACTAAAGCTACTAACGGTATTCCAGCCCAATGACGATTGTGGGCTACTAACGGTATTCCAGCCCAATGATGATGGTGGGCTACTAACGGTATTCCAGCCCAATGATGACGGTGGTCCGAAAACGGAACGTGGAATACGCGCGAAAATCACTGGCTGAAGAGCGAAGCTGCCACAGAGCAATTGCAGCAACAGGATCGGGATCAGGAGTCGTGTCATCTTGTCGCTGGCTGTGCCACGTTTGTTGATCCCCATTGAAATCGCCTCGCATTTATATACCCATCTTTGCACAAGCATATTGGACCATGATCCAGTTTAATGCCTGGACCGGAAAACGGAAGTGTAGTCTAGTCAAAAAAAATGACTAGATAAATAAAATGAAATAAAATAAAATGAAATGAAATGCAAGGCAAGCAGCGGGTGAACTGGTTAATGCCACGCCGAAATGGTCACTCTAATCCATGTTGCAGACACTTACCCAAAAGTGTAATGCAGCCAATGCCCAAGTCCAAGACCACGTCCCCGTCCACGTCACATATTCAGCCTGTCAGCGAACTACTTTTTATTTGTACCCTGTATTCCTCAAATTGCGCTCATGGGGTAGCAACCACGTGTGCCTCATTATGCATCAGACAAGAAAAGCTATTTATGTTGTTGGTTATAACAATGCATCAACTGATCCAGCTATCTTAGAGTTTATACTAATCAGAGTGACCATATTTGGCATGTGTATGCAACCGACGGGAGAGCTTTTGATTATTATCAAAAATGTATTTAAAAAGCTATATTAAAAGAAACTATGCGAGGAATTATAGATATAGAGTGACCATATTTTGTCAATGTCTTAATCTCGTTTCTATTACTGTGGGGTTTTACATTTAATGTTAGGTTTATGTGCATAAATTAAGAATATGGTATAATGTTCTCTTCACAAATAGTTTAATTTCATCAGAAACTACAACGTATTAAGCAGCTCGTTGCTCTCACAGCCACACTAGGCCGAACTTCTAGCTGCTTCCTCGTTGAACTTTCGTAACCGACTTCTTGCTCGTTCTTTTCTTATTCGCCGACTTGCGAATTCGCCGTCGTCGTCTTTGCATCTTTCTTGCTCGTCGTCTTTGCAACATTGATGTTGTCGTTGCTACTCGTCGTTGTTGCTCATCTTTGTCACTCGTCGTTGTCTAGGGATCTTTGCTGTTCCCTCAATTGGGATTATTAGTGTACACAACAATACAAGAACCCACATTAATACCTAATTATTTTATAATAAAGAAAACTTTCATAATTTCTGCTTGAATTATAGTCAAAGTTAAGCCCATTTCTTGAGATCATCAGAATTAAGACTACCATATTAGGTCATTACGATCTGTTATACAACAATTTAGGCTTCACTATGTATTTATATACCAATACTATGACCAGCTTTAAAGGTTACTAGACATGACAGACTCAAAGTGGCTTATATACGAGTATGTAAATGTTTAAGCTTTACTGGGTATCATCCAGTCTATCCACAGTTTACACACCTGTTATTGCTGCTGTTGCGGTTGCTGTTAATGGCCAACTGCCCAGGCCAGTGTGGGCCAATTCCTGGACAGGCGCCGGCGGTTGAAACCAGTCGAATTGCAAATTGTAACGAGACAAAAGCTTAGTCGTTGTATTACATTTTGCTTGGAATTGACCGGTTATTAGTGATGGGTCCAGTTGGGGATGGGCGTGTGTGGCGTGACACGCAAGTAAAAGAAAATGAAAGTTATCGTTGGAATCAGATCAATATCATATGCTTGCTTCTGCTATTGATATTTAATAGTAAGGCAGAAGGATCTAATAATATAATGAAAATGTATATGAACAAATTAAAAAAAAAAACGAATGTTACGCTATTTTTTTTAAAATTAAAATTTTCATTTATTACTATTAAAATCCAAGCGCCACGATATAACTTATATTTAATGCATTAGTCACTAGTCAGTAGAAAAAATTACAATCGTATATTTACTAAATTAAAATATATTTTCATGTATTTATTTTTAGTATTTATTCATAATTTTGTAGTTGTTATTGCAGTTAATTTGCAGAAAAATACTTATTTCCTCAATATAAAAATATGTAAAAGAATTTCCAACTAAGTTATAAGATTTTACCATTTCTTTTCTCTTAAGCTTACTTCTCGTGTCACGCGTGTATCTCTAGCACGGATTTCGATGTTGATTTATGTCGCATATCTGGCCAACTCAAGGAAGCGTTTGTTACAGATTTATGCGAGCAAAACATTCATGGGTACACATATAACAGTTATATGTTTACTCGCAGTTATTCGTAGTTACGAGTACCCGATTAACTCAAAACGCATACTAATCGATTTCGTTGTATTCATTTGTTATACTTATGTTTGTACATATTTTTTACGCCCATTCAGAGGGAAGGTTATTATAGATTTGTGCGGTAGTATGATACATAAATTAAAAGAAAACTATAAGTCTTATATATGTATGTATTCTTGTTAATTTTTCTCTTAGTTTAATGTGTTTCTGTACAGGATTAACAGACCAAATTTATATCTAATTTTTAGATTTCAGATTTCAAGCAACAATAATTAAATTTATTAATAAAAAGACACGACAAATAGAGTTATTTTACGATAACTAAATAAAAAATAAAATATTATTTGATAGTTTTTTGAATTTAGTCAAAAAACAAGATTTGAAATTGCCTTAATTTACCAATTTTCATCAGAGAAAATTATTTGATTTTAAGTTTCATAACTTTTTGTAATGTTTTGCATAATATAAACATAATAAATAAGTGTGCTCATTATGTTTATTATTTTCTTGACAATTGAAGACATTTTATTTAACATTTTATTAATATCAATAAAATTAATAATAATAATTGGAACTGCATTAAAAATTAGACTTGAACTGACATATTTGCTCAGATGTTAATGATTAGGAATTTACATACATTATGAGAGTTACGATAGCTCCCGAGGCAAATGCTCCCACATAGCACAGATGCAGTTGGGCGCGTCCATTGGGATCGGTGGAGAGTGGCGTTGGTGACGTCACGCCCGGATTTAGGTTGTCCACGTAAGCAATTCCGTATGCGAAACTCGCCACAACGAGGCCACTCAACAGTGCAGCCAATATGATGCTGAGCTCCTTCATATTATTGTTATTGATATAGGGCACTATTAGGTATCCAATAATTCCAAGACCAGCTAGCAATAAAAGGACTTTCCATTGTCCTTGCTTTGATCCCGATTGCATTGGCATCGTTGTAATTGTTCTACACGTTTCTCTGACGATTTAAAAATAGTTTAACAGTTAAAAATATAAAAAAAATAAAAATATAAATTAAGCAATTTTCAAAAAATCATAAAAAATACTAGCGAATACTACTCCTAGAATTGTTTGAAGAATTTTTTTGCATCAAAACATTTTTTATAAAAAATCGAGGAAAAAAGTTTTAAAATTAAACATTTACATAAATTCGAATTTTTCAATGGGTACTTAATGGGTTAAGGAAAGTTTTGTATCATTCAAACCTTTCTTTGAATGACAATATTTTACCGATAACGGAGCAAATAAGCCTTAAATGTAAGAATTCTTGCTGTGCCAATACTTTTGTGAGTCACTGTATATTCATGTTTTGTATCTTAAACTCACCTGATCTTAAAAATAGTTTTTATATTTGGTGTGTTTTTGCCTTCCGACTATATCAGTTTTTAGTTTCAAGATGCGGCTGATCCTTTTTGGAATAAAGTAATTAATTAATTAATTTGTTAATTACTTTTCATTTAGATTTGCTGCAATCTTAAGTTACAATTGTTAAATAATATTTCAAAGGTGGAAATTTCTTACTATTTTAATAGATATAAAAAGCTTAAAATTCACTGTTTGCTTTGTTCTGAATATTTTGACATTCTGACTTTAAAAGTCTTGCAAGTCATCCAGACGAAAAGTGTTGGAAAATTCGATGAATTTCTATATGACACCAAACTTATCAAATCTATTCTGTAGTCATCAATCGAATTATGTTCACATTAATTAATTGATTGTACTATCGATTTTATACTTTAAAAATAATCCGGTGTCGAATCTGATAAAAGTGCCCTTAATTTTTTCTTCTTTTTGAAAAAATTGTGTGTTGTTGTAAATTAGAAGGAGCTGAATTTGGATGTTGAAAGCTATTTACTTTGCATTTCGAGCATACAAATTGGGTTTTTTTTTTTTTTAATTTTCTACCAGTGGGTGTGGAATTTTAGATAACTTAACCCTATAAAGCTTTTGTTAAGCTTCATAAATCAATCTGCAATACATTTTTCACGCATATTTGCATCCGAAGAAACCTCTTTCCACCTGAGGGGTGCTTAATTAATTTTAAGTTAAATTAATAAAAAAGACAATTTTCCTTCCGTGGGTCAGCGATTTTCAGAAAAGTCCTATGTTGGCATACAAATTAATACGACTTTCATATCAAATGCTCACTGACAGCTTTATAAAATAATAGTTCTCAACATGTGATCTTCCAGTATGAGGTCAAGTTTAAGAAAGCATCGAAATTATAGCCAAGTTACGTCACAGAGTTGCACAAAAATGAATTTTTGATGCTATTTTCGTCTGGCTTGTGAATCAATTTTATTGTCATTTACTATGAATGTGTCAAATAATCGGCTCTCGACTTCGTTACGCATTCATCACTTGACCCAGATCAAGTGCACAGGAAAACGGTCCAATTGTTCCACTGTCCAATTGTCCCACTGTTCACCTGCTTCAATTGGTAAACTTTGTCGGGGGAAGCGGACAACTAACTAATGATGTCCCATAACACAGACTGACGAAAGAGAGGGAGAGACAAGGAGGTCGCATTCAAAATTGATAATATCAGTTGTAGTACATGAATAATGAATAACTGAATGAATAACTGAATAATGCCTAATAATGCGACGACGACGACGACGCTGTCTATTGGCTCTCACAATGGCCACGATCCTCACTCATTACATAAACGAGGCGCATTGCACCAATGATTGCCCCCCTTCCCCTGCCCAGCGCACTCTCCTTTTCACTCCTCTTTCTTCTGCATTTCTCACTTCACCTGATAGCAATTGGCGCAGTCGCAGTCGCAGTCGCCGTCGCAGTGACAGACGATGACGACGTCGAATTAACGTTAATTGTCGCAGCTCTTTACCACGGTGACAATGTTTTCAATCATTACCCCCTTGCACAGTGGAACCAATATGATACAAATTTGGCTAATTGTAATTAAAATAATATTTTCAACTAGATATAATAAATTGTTGTATAAATACGAGTTAATGTTATTTTTCTGTGAGTTTTTCTTTGTAAACAAAACTACTAAAAATTCACGTGAATGAATTTAAATCATTTCGAACCTAAAATTTTTTATTATTGGTCGCTCTTTTAAGATCAGATGTGCGAAACTCACAATTTTAAAACAGTGACTCAAGAAGTGATATTTCTCGATAAATGTTAAACTTGTGTGAAACCGAAAAGATTTAAAAAATGCCCACAATATATGTATTTGAAATATATTGTCACTCCTTTTGATGCCCAGTAACAAATTCTGTATTTATCAATTGTATATCTATAAAATCTTATAAAAAAACCTCTTTACGAGGTAAAAGTCTAGTGACGAAAACATTTTCATGCCCCAAAATTTCTGATATCCAATTTTGTGACGAAAAATATTAAATTTTACACATGAATTATTAAAAAATAAAATTTTTGTCACTGGCACTGCGCAAAAAAGTACTATTTATTAGGTATGAAAAATTTAGCGCAATGTGCCCAGTGACAAAAATTTTATTTTTTAATAATTCATGTGTAAAATTTAATATTTTTCGTCACAAAATTGGATATCAGAAATTTTGGGGCATGAAAATGTTTTCGTCACTAGACTTTTACCTCGTAAAGAGGTTTTTTTATAAGATATCAGAAATTTTTTAATAAGATATCGGAAATTTTGACAATTGCAATATTTTTTTAAACAATTCAATAATTATATAATTAAGAGAATTAAAAACACATTCAATCAGAGACGTTTCAATATTATATATATTTATAAATATATTTCGATCTTGCTGTAATTGGAATTACAAAATGTTTCATCTGCCGCAAAAAGAATTCACCACTTGCAAGCAGTATCTTTCCACATGCACTGCAAGCAGTGCAAGTAGTGTACATGCAGTAGTATACATGCAGTAGTGTAAAGGTTAAAGGTATATTCAATTAACAGGTAATATCTTGCCTAAACGAATTTTGAGAGATAGGTGTTATATGTCAAAAGACGCGGAATTATATTGTCTACAATATACTACATATTTAAAAGTGAATTCATTTGTAGATTTTTCATAAATTAAAAAAAAAAAATTATTTCACCTGTAGCTGTTTACCTTTTTACTTTAAAAAAAAACTTTGAAGGTATGCCTAAGAGCCCTTCAAAATACCTTTTCATCGATATATAGATCATATCTGGTTTAGCGGTTTTTAGAGATTTCACGCTAAACTAGCTATTTTTCGAAAAAGTCGTAGAACAAACGTTTCTATATTTTTGAGCGGGAACAAGTCCTCATTCAAACATTTAAGCTAAATCAACGCTTTGATACAAACAAACAAACAAACAAACAAACAAACAAACAAACAAACAAACAAACAAACAGACATACTGACTTTTCATCTCATTTTCGAAAGGCGACTAAAAATTTCAACATTAATTATTTTTTGAACCAGTAATCGGATTTCGATGATCGAGGTGTCATTCGACGCGTTTTTTTGATTAGAAGAGTAAAAAATTAAAAAATAAATCAAAAAGGCCCCAACGGCCCCATTTGCTCCAATAATTTAAATTTTTCCCCTCCCACTTACACCTGCTTATCTCACGAACCAGGTGAGTTTCCAAAAGTCTTAGTATGCACATTTGTAAGTTAAATTGATACCTTTCGATCGGTATATAACTCGACCCGATCGGACGGTCATAGCAAATTTTCCATTCTTCCTGTGTATATATGCTAGTCGCCTTTCGCACCCTTCGTGCTGCTTTCGTCACTAGCGCGGACTGCCGTCCGCAGTGATTTTCTGATGTAGTTCGCAAAATTAATTGATTTTTGCAGTGTTTCGACAACATTTTGTAGCATATTTTTTAGGGTCTACTGTAAGTACTGAAAGCCTTGACCGATTTTACAAGGAACTAATGTATGAATTGTTTTTGGACTCGTTATCAGTTCGTAATTGTGTTAAAGTAACAATAATAACCTGAAAACATACAACAGAACAAAAATACATGCTAAAATTAAGAATTTTAAACTTGATATTTATAATGATTATTCTTCTGTGTATGTAACAAATTGAGCCATGGCTTTAGTCTTCTTTAAATTGCTGTGTTTCATTTATTGGCTGTTTGGTTCCACTGTGCAACGGCATCCCGTTAACGCTTAACAAGATTGCCAGTAGCTGCGGTAGGCGTTGCGCTTGCAGCGGCCGTTTAAAGAGGAGTGAGAGATTGTAGCTAAAGGAGTGTGTGTGTGGGCGGGGGAGGGGGAGGGGAGTGTAATGAAAGGAAAGGGAGGAGTAAATTTAACTCATTATGCAATCGCGACGGGATTTCGTTGCGCCTAATGCGATTCAAGTTGAAGACCTTTTTTTGGGGGCCTCGTCTTGACTTTGGCTTTTTATTTTTGGTGTCGTCTGGGCCAAATTGCACAAACAGTAAATGTGGCCGAAAACAATTGCGCTGCTTTCCATTGATAAATCAGCAATGTATACGGCCAAAAAGCACTTGGCCACAAATCAGACGCTTTTACCAAGCAATCTGTCTCTCGCCCTCTGTCTCTGTCTCTTTCTCGCATGATGTCTTGCTATTTTATTTATTTTAACGGTGGGAGTTGCTGTTGAATTTTTAGTTTTAAGTTTTTTAGGCAGAACCCGTATGCCAAATGGAGGAGAAGAGAAGAAAATGGTGAAGGAGAAGAAGAAGAAGAAGCTGGCACCCTGACCTGGCCCAAGAGTTGTGCTTTGCATAACAGCGACAACAATGGCAACAACAACAGCAACAACAACAATAAAAACATAAACAATAAAAACATAAGCAACAGTGGCAGCAAATTTTTTGTCGGCTTTCCCAGCGAGTCACGACCGGCGCAATTTTCTTGTCAAAGTCAAACGAAAACGCGCGGCACACGCAACAAAGCGATGCAACAACAACAACTGCAACAGCAGCAAAAGAAGTCAAGAAGCCAAACAAACAACAACAAGAAAAACGGCGACAACTGGCAAACGCCAACAATAAAGAATAAAAAACAACAAAAACGAAAACAACAACAACAGCTGCGGGCCATCAGCAGCAGTCAGCGACGTCGACGTCAGCTTCGCAGCCGACAGCTGACAGCAGCAGCAGCAATAGCATCGGTAGCAACAGAGACAGAGACAGCGACAGAGGCAGCGGCAGCGGCGTCGATGATTGCAGCGTGCTGATAACAGACAAATGGAGTTTTGGATTTAACGGTAATTCTCAAGCAAGCCGACAATGAAATACACTATATGTGAGTGGGGGGAGAAAGAGAGAAAGAGAAGGATTGGGAGTCGCAGAGAGAACGGGAGAGCGTGAAAAAGAAGAAAGAAAAAAACTAAAGGAAAGGAGAAGAAAATGAGAAATTTAAATTTAAAACATCTGAAATCTTTCCAAAATTTAATAATAAATACATTTTTTTTATAAACTTTAAATGCAAAGAGTATAAAAAGTAAAGCAAAAAGAAGATGAACAAAACCCAGAGCAGTGGCAACAATAGCAATTGTTGCTGTTATTGTCGTTGTTGTTGTCATTGTAATTGTTGTTGCTGCTGTCGCTGTCGTTGTCTACGCTGACGCTGGCTGCGACGCTGGCTGCTACGCTGGCTGCGACGTTGACTAGCAGTTTCCATTTCATTTTTAAGCAAACGCTCGACGCGTTCAGCGTTTTAATATTTAATTGTCGTTGCTCGCGAACAGTCGTCAATTGCGAATAAAAGTGCCGTTGAACGCTGAACGCTGAACCAAAAATCGCACCACTGAAATCCCAACGAATCACCAGCGATTTTTATTTATTTCTTTATTTATTTTCAAGTGTTGTGTTTTTGTTTTTTTTTTTGTGCGCGTGTTGCTAGTGTTGCAAAGTGCCAAATATGTTGCCAACCAATGTTGCACTCATTGTTTGCCTGTGCGCATGTGCAGCGGTGCTTCTGTTGCCACTGTCGGTGGCACGCAGCTACAGCAATGGACTGATCTTCTATGAGCTGGCCACCAACACACCGTACTTGCCACCCACGGTGAGCGTGTCACGTGGCCGCAACCTGGCCAGCGTCAAGTATTCGGAGAAGGGCTCCATTTGGTCAACATTCGGTCAGCCGTGCGTCTGCCGCGGCGTCACATGCGGCTGCTGTGCGGGCCTCAAGGTCGATCAATACAAGTTCGATCAGAAGGGTACGTAAACGACAAGTTGACAACAAGTTGACAACAACTTGCCACAAATCAAAGAAAAACAAAAACAAGAAAAACATCATTCTAAAATTCAAGTCTCAAATTCTTGATTTTAGTACGTATTTTTGAAGTATTTCTTCTGGATAAAAGTGCAAGTTTTAAATTCTTAATTTTAGCAAGATTTTTTTAATTATCTGCACAGGATAATTATTATTGTTATATTAACACAATATGTGTATAAATTAAATAGTCAAAAAAAAGCGCAAAACATTTGATTTCACTAAAAATGTGCCAAAAATCAATATATTTGCGGAGAAGGTACTGAAAATTCGTATTAAAATCTATTATTTCGTACTTTGTTTAAAAATATTCAAGATTACGAAATTTTGGACACCGTTTGTGATTGATTTTATCCCGGAATTCCGTAATTTTTTTCTTTCTCTGTGGCAATTGAGGCACAATTTCAGCAAGTGAACTCGACAACAACAACTACAATATCATCTACAACAGCATCAGCAATTTCAGATGCTAGCAGCGTCATTAGTTACTTGTGTTCAGCGCCTCCTTTTTTTTAATTATTATTTTGATTCTCGATGTTGTTTTGCCTGTCGACGAACCAGACGGCGACATAGTGATGCCAATGTGTTTTTTTTTTGCTTAACTAACCGATTGTTGCTGTAGCTGTTGCTGTCTGCTGTCTGACATGCCACATGCCACATGTTGAGGCATGTCACGTGACACGCTTGCATTTGCCAATCAAAATGCCACAAATTGTTTGCTTGGCGCTGCCAATGGCAATGAACAATTGCAACTGTTGCAGCAGCAACAGCAACTGTTGCCACATGCCACACATACACCCGCAACTTTCGCTTATTTTTCTCTCTACATCTCTCTGTCTCTCTCTCTCTCTCTCTTTCTGTCTCTGTCTCTGTCTCATGCTTTCTTTCTTCTTCTTGCTCTGTTGCAGTTTGCGCCAACATCACATTTGTGCCACAACTGGAGGAGGCACAACTGGAAGTCTATCTCAACGAGCGACCCTCGGCCAAATATGGCATCTCTCTGCGCAATCCCACGCCCTTCTGCATACCCGTCATGATGGGCGTGCCCATGGCCATGTGCGTCCAGCTAACGGATATTGCCATGGTCAACAACAACTTGAACATGTGCATGGATTTTGTGGTTCGCCTGGCGACGACGGATCTCTTCGAGATGCACTTCCAGTGCATGCGAATGGGACTCAATGGGTTGCAGTATGTGGATAAGAATGGTAAACCAGTGTTGCCACCACCAGCAGCGCAGAGTGTGGCAACTCTGGCGGATGAGGAGGAGGATGATAAGGAGAATGAGGAGGAGAAGGATGCAATTGATTACGATTATGCAGAGTTGCCAGAGGAGCAGCAGCAGGAGTTAGAGAGGGAGCAGCAGGAGGAGACGGAAATGGAGAAGAAGGAGGAGAAGAAGCAGCAGGAGAAAGAAAAACAGGAGAGGGAAAAACAGAAGAAGAAGCAGGAGGAGAAGATAAAACAGGAAAAAGAAAAACAAGAAAAGGAAAAACAAGAAAAGGAAAAAGAGGAAAAGGAAAAAGAGAAGAAGGAAAAGGAGAAAAATGAAAAAGAGGAGAAGGAAAAGCAGAAAAAGGAACAATTGGAGATGGAAAAAGAGAAACAGGAAGAACTGGAAAAGGAAAAGGAGCAGCAGGATGAGCAACAGGAAGAAGAGCAACAGGAGGAGATGGAACTGGCAGAGGAGACAGAGACGGAACAGAAGCTGGAAGCGGAGAGGGAAACGGAGATGGAAACGGAGCTAGAGTTGGAGTCAGAGTCAGAGCTAGAGCCATTGCCCATTGAAAGTGAAATGCTGATGGCGGGCGATCAAGAGGCAGCAACAGCTAACGATGAGGAGGAGGAGATGGAGGAGGAAGAGGCAGAGGCGGAGAAAGAAGAAGAGACTGCAGCAGAGGAGGACAAACAAAAGGAGCAGGAACAAGAGAAACAACAACTGGCTGATGATATTGCTGGCGAGAGTGAATTGCAGTTAAGCAAAGTAATTGAAACAATTGGCAACAAGGCAACAGCAGCCAACGAGGCGCCAGCAGCAACAGCAACAACAGAGCAAGAGGAAAGGGAGACAGAGCAAGAGAAGGAGGAAGGTGAGGTGGAGGAGGAAGAGGCGGAGGCTGAGGAGATGGAGGAGGAGGAGGAGCAGACGCCCGAGGCAACACGCGAAGAGGAAGCAACAACAGCAACAGCAGCTGAAGTTGTACAAATGGAAAACGACAGTGACAATGAAGTGAATGTGGATGACGACGAAGGAGAAGGAGAAGGAGAAGAAGTAGCAGAAGAAGAAGGAGTAGCGCAAGAAGAAGAAGCAGCAGCAGCAACGACAGCAGAAGACGTTGACACTGAAACAGAGTCAAATGCAACAGCAACTGAGGAGGAATCAAAGGGGGAAACACAAACGGAGGCAGCTGCCGTTGAGATGGCGACAGAGGATGATGATAATGATAATGATGATGATGATGATAATGATAATGATGTGGATGATGATACAGCAGCTGATAATAAAGGCGATGACCAGGAGGCGGCAATTGCTAGTAGCAATGAAAGCGCTGTGAGGCCCAACAGCAACAGCAGCAGCAACAACAGCAACAGTTTAAACAACGAGCCAGGTCGACAAGCTGTTGATGACATGGCTAATGAAGTGCAGGTGAAGCAGCAACAACAGCAGCAGCAACAACAGCAGCAGCAACAACAACGTTGGCGTCGTCTGCGTCTGCGACAACGCAGCGTTGTCTAACTATTGCAGCAGCAACAGATTGTTAATTTATTATAATTGTTAATGAATTGTTAATGCTAAATGCTTTGTTAATTAATACTTATTTATTGCTATCATATTATAGATAAATAAAATACAAACAAAATGTCAGACATTCAAAAAGACATGAAAGAAATTTTGCAGCAAGAGCAACAACAACAGCAGCAGCAACTGATTGTTAGTTTGTTAATTAACCCTTTTTTATTGTTATATAAACTTAAAAAAGTGTATAAAGGACAACAGCAACTGTTGCAGCTGCAACAACAACTCCTTGTTAATTTATTATTATGGTTAATGAATTGTTAATGCTAAATGCTTTGTTAATTAATACATATTTAGTGCTAACGTTTTGACAAATAAAATATAAATAAAAGCAATTGAAAAGACTTTAAAATAAATAAAGCGTAAAAAGAAAAATGACAGCAACAACATCGAAAACAGCAGCAATAGTTGTAGTCAGGGACTGCAAATAATGATTATTTGTTTTCTTTTTGGAATCAAAAAATCATTCACTTTTAATAACTTTAGGATACCGAGAAAAATAACAATATTCATCTTAATGGCTAATTTATGCATTTTCACCATTATCATAAATTTTTCAATTTTTCAAAAATAAAAAAAAAATACTAGCGAAGAGATTTTTGAAATTTTTTTTTTAGAGTCACTCTTAACCCTAAGAACAAGAATTTTTTGCAACAAAAATTTTTTTTTGTTTGAGACCGATGAAAAAAATTGAAAAAGTAGATGTTTACAAAAATTCGTAATTTTCAATGGGTACTTAATGGAATTTAAATGACCTTCCGAAAAATATATAAAAAGCTTTTCTTTTCTTATGTAAAGTCAAAAAATTTTATTTTTTTTCAGTGTGCAAAGTGTTTTTTGATGTATTGTTTGTGTCCGGGACTATAGTCGACTATCGATAGCACTATTGTCGACTATCGTCGACTATCGATGGTTTGGAAATTACTATCGTCTGCTATCGATGACGCCGACTATCGATAGTTCTCCACCTCTAGTCAGTAAGCCAAGACAACCCATATTTATCCATTTAAAAATAAAATGTCTTGTGGAGAGTATCAAATTGAGCTTTGTCGAGATCACAACTTGAGTTTTATTTTGAGTATAACTTGACTTTAATCATTATTTTGTGAGCAAATCTATAAAACTTGAAATTAATCATTATTTAAACATTTTTTTTAATAACACTTATAATGATTACAGTTATCAACAGTATCAGATTGTTAATTTAATATTTGGTACTTATTTATTGCAATCATTGACAAAAAATACACAAATAAAAACTAAAAAAAAAGCAAAAAAGCAAAAGCAGCAATGGCTTAATTTATTTATTATGTATAATTTAATTATTAATTATTACATATTTATTGCTAGCGTTGTCAAATGAAATATAAATAAAATTGAAGGAAAAGCAACAAAACAAAATCAAAAAATAAATAGAGAATTTGCAGCAAGAGCAGCAGCAATAACAACAGCAGCAATTGCTGCTGTTGCTGTTGCTGCTGCTGCTGCTGCTGTCGCTGCTGTTGCAACTTCATCTCAAAGAATTTCGGAATCCACCGAGCTCTGGGAATATCGTCCCCTGCGTTTCCGTTGTTGTCGTCGTCCATTGAGATCCTGTTGCCGCTTGCGATGACAGTCCAATTCATAGTTGTTAATCGCCGTGCAGAGTGCCAAATAGGCCAACAGTTTTGGATTCTTCAGTTTGCGGGCCAAACGCGTCGCCTTGACCAGCGAATCATGCAGGCGTTCAAAGCGATTAAATGAGGCGTGCACCTGACAGATCAGAAATGTGCTATTGAAGCGCCAAATGATGCTGTTGCAGCTGCGCGCCTCTGCATTCGATTCATATTAATTATTAATTGGCATCGATCGCTCTCTTACTGTAATGCCCTTAAAGCACTTACCTTTGACCGCCTGGCGTGCCAGCGTCGCGCATTTATCCAAGCGTCCCTCCTTCAAACGACCACGAGCGATCTCAAACAACAAATAGGCCTTTTCAATCGCATAGCGCGAGTGCAGCAGACGCTCCTTCAGTTTGGCAACCTTCGCGCTGGCAAAGTGAGATACGTAGCAAAATTAACAAGAATTTGCATAGTGAAGCAGGTTTCAAATTTTCATGTTTAAACTGATGCAGCTCGCTTTCAGATTGGTGAAATGTAATGAAATTTGCTAGAAAATGCATTTAATTGGGAGTACTGTTAAACCTATTTTTAGATAAAAGTTTTACTGTTTTTGAAAAAAAAATTAGGCTTGCTAAAAGTGCCGTTGCGGTTGTTACAAAGAATGGAAGTCGATTTGAGTTTAACGTGCATTTGCACATATATTAGCGAATTTTGCATAATAAACATAAAATATCCAAATACAAAAAATTCAGTGGAATATGGTCATATCCATGCGGCATCAAAAATAAAGATAAGTAGTCTCGTTAAATAAAAATCTGAGTTTTTGTCTGTTGCGGACGTTAGACTTTTTACACACACACTTTTTTTCAACTTATAAATATATTTTAAATATCTTTTCGATACAGTTTTTAACTTAAATAAAAGAAAATGAAACAAAGTTTAGGATGAGCTAAGCGCTAAACACTTAGACGACCGTTTTGCCCACTTGTTTGGCCATTAAAAATACCCTTCTTTTTACAAGAATTATTAAAATTAAGAGGCAAAAAAGGCATTAATTGATTAGGCTCGGCCATGAACAACCAAACCACCGTAAAACCTTTATGATCTTGTAATTTGAAGGCTGAAAATCTATTCTATTGTAACAAAAGACAAATATTATTAAAAAACATGCCGATTTTTGACAACTTTAAGTTTTCGCCCTCGGTTTAAAAATTTTCTTATTTTTTAAATAACGGGCATAAAAAGACAAGGGAACCTGAAAATCGATATCTTGAAAATATTTAAACGGAATTCAAAAAAATCTAAACTTACAAGTCAACATTATTGTTAATTTTGCCATGATTTTTTACTAAAAAGTCCAACTTCTCATAATCAAACTTAAGTAATTGTTTTTTGCACAAATTATGACAAGCATTTTATAGAACGTTAAAGCTTGGGATTTAAAATTTTGAAATTTCGTAAAGTAAGCAAATTATTTAAGCGAAATTAATAAAAGTTGAATGCAGAATGAGGCTATACCATGATCAAAATGATATTCCGATTGGATCGGAAATCAGTTTTGAACAAGTTATGAAAATTGAAAGTTGGTTCACTTACGCGACACGAGCTAAACGCTCGTCATCCTTGTCGATCTCCTCGTATATATTGTGAGCGCCAAAGTGATTGGATATGGAAAGGTCTCTCATGCGATCCTTTGGTAGCAAATAGAGAATAGAATGATTTTTGATATCCAGAAAATCGATATTTGTCGGCACGCCACGTTGATCGATGTGGGCCAAGGCCAACACATTGTAGACCTCGTTAATGAACTCATATTTCCAGGGCAGTGTCCGATATGTTTTCATTTCAATTTTCGTGGACATCGACTCCTCCACGTAATCGGTGAGACGATCGATATCGCCCTGCTGACGAAGTCTTCGCACGTTCCGTAGTATCCGATAACAATCCCGACGCGTTTGATACTCAACACGATAGAGATATTTCTCCCGATTCTTCTCTGAAATCTGATAGAGAGGCTTGCGAGCGTGCATCATTTTCTGGTTAGAAGAGCAGATGGAAATTAAGTTTACTTTGGGATCACTGAGGGAAAAACCAAGAATTTGTAGTTTGAAAAGATCAATGATCCTAAAAATTCTTGATCCAAGTACGAAATTTTAATATTAAGAGCGGTCTGGAAAAGTCTTGATATGGCGAGCGTTCGAAAACGTTTTCAGCAAGATTAAGGATTGTTTTAAGAGCTTTGAGTGCTCGATATACATAATTCCGTATTAGGCTAAATTGTCTGCTTTATTGCCTTTGTTTAAGATCAAATAATAGTCATGTTAAGAACTTTTACACTTCAACTTAAGCACTATATTTTTAAAATAAAACATTAAATTTTAAAAATAAATTTATTAAATTTAAATTTATAAAATATAATAGTTATCAGGGGTGCCACAGATATCGCTTTCGCTTGAATTTCACTTAAATTTGTATGAAATTTAAGTGAAATGCCAGCAAAAGAGATTTCCGTGGCACCCCTGTATATTTAGAACTTTTAAACTAAAAATGTAGCACTATATTTTTAAAATAAAATATTAAATTTTAAAAATAAATTTATTAAATTTAAATTTATAAAATATAATAGTTATCAGGGGTGCCACAGATATCGCTTTGGCTTGAACTTCACTTAAATTTGTAAATTTGTATGAAATTTAAGTGAAATGCAAGCAAAAGCGATTTCCGTGGCACCCCTGTATATTTAGAACTTTTAAACTAAAAATTTAGCACTATATTTTTAAAATAAAATATTAAATTTTAAAAATAAATTTATTAAATTTAAATTTATAAAATATAATAGTTATCAGGGGTGCCACAGATATCGCTTTCGCTTGAATTTCACTTAAATTTGTAAATTTGTATGAAATTTAAGTGAAATGCAAGCGAAAGCGATTTCCGTGGCACCCCTGTATATTTAGAACTTTTACACTCCAAATTAGCACTATATTTTTAAAAACAAATATTAAATTTTTAAAACTTCTAGAACGAAATGGGATTTATTTAGGAACTTTGCATTTGTAGAACAACTCGTTGTGCATTTTTCTGAGTGATGACGTACCATAAACTTTCGGACAATCTTGTACTGCTCGGCACTGAACTCGGCCATATGTGGTGTGGACTCGAGGTAGAAAGGATTCAGGAAGTTCTTGTCATTGCGCAGTTGACGCAACAAGGCGACGTCGTTGGCACTGCTGCCCAAGTAGTGATGATTGTAGACATTGCCGGCGACCCGTCGACGAGCCCGTTCCAAGGGGGGCAGCGATACCGTCTTCTTGTAGATGACGCTCTCCACATCGCATTCGTGATTCTCGCGCAGCTGCTGCCACAACGGACGTGGCATGAAGGCGACAGATTCGCGACGTTGTCGTGCCAAGTCCGTTATAAAGGGCCAATTCTCCAGAAGAAAGGGATTCAGGCTACTCCCGAGACTCTCCTCGAGCACATCGAGGGTCTGGGAGATGGCAAAGAATGTAAGAGACAATGGGAGTGGAAGAACGAGAAGTAGGACAGTACGAATCAGATGTATGTATTATAATTTTTAAAATATAAATTAATAAAAAAAAGTTATTTTTGGACTTTTATCAAAAAAATTATAAGAAAACTCTTATTTTTCGATCTAAATAACACATGTATAAAAAAAATTTGAATTTCAATTTTGATTTAAAAATTATATTTAAACTTCTATTTTCAATTTTTATTTTAGCTATTGAAAAAAAAGTTATTTTTCAATTTTTATTATAAAAATTGAAAAAAAAATTATTACAATAAAAATTGAAAAATAACTTTTATTTTCAATTGCTAAAATAAAAATTAAAAAAATTATTTTTAATCAATTATTAAATTTTATTTTTAATTTATATAATAAAAATTGAAAAATATTCCATAATTTTTAAATAAAAATTGAAATTAAAAGTTTATCCAGTTTCTCATAATGTTGCGGTCCCTGGCTTAAAATGGAAATACGATTAGAGGAAAAAAGGGAAAAATAAGAAAAATATGAAGAAATAGGAGTAGAAACGTATGGAGGAATAGGAGAATGATACGGGATCCACTGAAACGCCCTCAGTTGAATCTCACTTTGAACTCACACGATTTTGGTGCAGCTTGAAGCGATCCTTGATGGACTGTCCCTGGAACTTGCGCTCCTCCTCGTGCAGCAAATAGAGATTGTCCTCAAACAGATTGCAATCGAAGAGGGCTTCGCACTTGGCGAGTATGACGCTGCAGCTGTGGAATCCCTCGTTGGCCATTAACTTCTGGGCCTGCTCAGAGTCTTTGAAGGCCGCCTCCGGCCGTGCCATGGCCCTGAGGCACTTGCTGCGATTGGCCAGCGTCGTGTATGCCTCATGCACCATCGAGGTGTCCATGCGCGGAATGCTGATGGAGCTGGGCTCACTCCCGGCTGCCTTGCAGGCCTGCAGGGCGAGGCCGAAGGACTGCAACGCCTTCTTATTGCACAGACGGTGCTCGTAGTACTGCCCCCAGTCCTTGAAGATCCTGGACTGCGTGTACAGTGGCCAATCGATGCGTTGCCATGCCTTCAAATCCGGCTGCAGTGCGCCAAGTATTGCGGTCTTTGGACCAATATGCTCGATGGACATTTTTGCTCAATGCTCCGAATTGATTACAATTAATTTATTAGCAATTAATTTGAATTACACTCAACTGAATTTAAATATGTCAAATTATGGCAATAACAAGGCAATTTTTAATTGGGTAAACAATTATTGACAAATACATTTTATTTTATTAAAGTTCAAATTTTTTTGAACATCAAAAAATTACGGTATAAAGTAGGCAGAAAAAAACTGAAGACAAACATTATGAAAAAATCCTGAATATTTTGTTACAAAAAAAAAAAGAATTTCTTTTAAATAATTTCGTGTTTTATTATTATTGTTAATAAACTAATTTGGGTATAGTACACAATTAAACCATTCGGTAAAGCATTAAATTGTGAAATTAGGTGATCATGGGAGATATGTACAGCTGCGGTCAAAATAATAGTAGTGAAAATTTAAGCTTAGATATTTTGTTTCCAAATAAGAGTTTTTGTTTTCTGACTTTATCAGGTCATAGTATTGGAAAAGATTTTATGGAAATGTATCATTAGGACTTAAAAGTTTCTTCCATTTTTGAGTTTTTCCGCAATTTTGTGATCTATGCTATACTTGCTCGGGTCAAAATAATAGTAAAAATTGCATTAAAAGTGTAAAAAAGGGATATTAAGCAATATATTGATATTTATTAATGTAATTATACTTTATAAACTTTTTTTGCTAAGAGTTGTTACAATGGGGCGTGGCAAGCATTGCACTCTTGAGAAGTGAATGTAGTGGAGTGGTCCCCACGGTCCCCCGATCTGAACCCCATTGAAAATTTGTCACCATTTGAACGATGTCAAAGCCTGGTGGACTCCATGATTCGTCGCTGTAAAGCGGTAATTCAAAATAAAGGCTTCACATCAAAGTATAAAAAATGTTAATTGTTAAGTCAAATTAAATTTGAGATCGTTTTCATCATTAAAATATTTGAATATGTTCATCACTACTATTATTTTGACCGCCCATTTTTCAGACTATTACAAGAAAAGATTGCAAAGTCGAAAAATAATAACTGTTTACTACTATTGATTTTTCAGATGGATTAACAATATAGTAACTTTTCTTAAAAACAATAAATACAAAATTTGGATAAATTAAAAGTCCTTTAAGTTTGAGTTTTTTGAATGACAATACATGCACTACTATTTTTTTGACCGCAACTGTATGTTGTAATAAAAATTTAATTAAAATGTCGGTGAAATTGAATGCAAAATTTCAGCTTAATGCTGTTAACCATTTATTTGCATACATATTCAGCATTCATATTCATGCGTATTAAATTACTGCTTGATTTTTAAGCTTACCAAATAAATAAATTATTATAAACATCATAGAACTTAAATTAGAGATATTAAAGAATATGACATAATTTCCCATACATTTTAATTAAACTAATAGATTGATTTTGCAAGTTAAATTCTTTAAGAAATTAGCAAATTTATAAAAAAAAAAAAATTTGTTGACTTTTTGTACAATTATACCAATTTTTGGAGATTTGCAGCTGAAATCTGATAAGGTAGGAAATAATTTTATCATAATTATTATAATTTTTTTTTTGCATGAAAATTACTTAAGATCTCGTTGCGCGTTGGCAATGAATGGAAAGTGAACTTGTAGCTTATCTCATTATTTGATTTGCGCAATATTTTTGGGTTCTCTTTTAATTTCATTTAAGCCAAAATGGTGATGACGCAATGAAGCCGCGAGTTCATGTGGCCCCTTCTCACTCCCACGCCGAAAGTGTTGGATTTGTTGGATTTTCATAGCACTTAACAAAGTCGGACACGGCTTTGGCCAAAATGAATTTTGGTGTTGCAATGTTCACGCAGCGAAAAACTATTAGAAATTCACCTCTTCCCCAATGCCCCGCTTTTTCCACCGATTCAACAACAACAAAAGAGAGAAGCAACAATCGTGGCGAAATAACAACATAACAAAAAAAAAACCAAAAATAAAACAATAACAAATAATGACAACCGTCATAATCGGGCAATATTTATTATATAATTCAGCTGTGGCCAGTCCAAATTATTTAATTACTTTATTTTACATTTGCTTTTGTTTTTGTTTTGCATTTTTTCTCTGGTGTTTTTTTTTACTTACCCAGTTGTCGGGCAATGACAACAATTTTACAACAATTATTACAAATATTGGCTTAAAATGTAATACATATGTTTAATTGTTGTCATACCCTGTATATATGAAGTGTCGGTAAGCTAGACTAGTTTATGTACATATATACATACATATGTAGCAGATTGTTGAATATACAATATACATACATCGAGAACGCGACATTTGTACGTCTTTAAATGAAAACAAGTGGATCAGTCGAGTGCACTCGACAGTAATATACCCTGAGCCTAGGCCACGGCAATTTATACATTATCTTTAAATTTTAAAAATTTATTAAAAGTAAAAATATTTTTAAAAACGAAAAAGAATTGTTGACCTATTCAGGAATTGAACCCACGCCCCTCGCGTGTCTCTACCATTAAACTGACAATTCAAATAAACGAAAAATATTTAATAATTAAAAATCATTTGCATCGACCAGACCGGGGTTCGAACCCCGACCTCCTGTTTCGCGTGCCTAGCACCTATCACTTGGACCACTCCGCCTCTTAGACTGATGCTGGCAAATTCGGTTAACATTCTCGATGTCCATTCTGGCAGAGTAAATGCAAAATCAATTAAATGACGAATAATTCTATTTATATACATATATTCTGCCAATCTTTATAGCTTATTATCTTCACTATTTATGGCCCAATCATGTTGAAAGTTGGTAATTAGTCTCAGGACATGATCCTACACCCGTTGGTGTAAAAAAAATTTGAAATTTTAGCTTAAAACCCTAGATTAAAGGTGATGAAAGTTTTTGATGAATTACGCCCACCACAGTGGGCGTGGCAAAATTTTAACATAAACTTGTTCTGCCTGACATTATAGGTAGTCTTCATTCCAAATTTGGTGGTCCTAGCTCTTACCATCTCTGAGATCCTTTCGTTTACACGGACCGACAGACAGACGGACAGACGGACATGGCTATATCGACTCGGCTGTTGATGCTGATCAAGAATATATATACTTTATGGGGTCGGAGATGCTTCCTTCTCCCTGTTACATACTTTTGAACAAACTTAATATACCCTCAGGGTATAAAAAAAAGTATAAAGTTGACATTTTCAGAACTGTTTTCTCACTTGTTTAATGCATTTTATCAACACTATTCTTATGATAAAAGACAAGCTTTGAAGACTTGTCGTTTTTTAATTAATTATAGAAAACAATCCATCGCGAACGCGACAAAAATGGAATTCATGTTTGACTTCATCTTGACAAATGCGAAAGTCTGCGAAATGTGTCGAGTAATTTGGAAGAAAATACTCTCAAACCATAATAAAATAATGTAGTTTTCTATTTTAAAAATAATTTTTATATTTTACTAGTAAATAGATTTACATTTACTCTACTAGAATTAATTGTCCATCGATTAATAAGTTTATTGGCTATCTACTATCGTTAATTGCGTAAGCTATCGATAGCTGTAAATATTCTATCGACTGTCAAAAATCAAATGCAGTTATGGCTTCAACAGTTTACAGGGTAGCTTCTAGTCGAATCCCTCCCATCACGTCACACCAAACATTTTGCACTTTTGCTTCACATAATTTGTGCATTTCTTTTGTCTTTCTTTCTTTTGCTGGCTTTGCATAAGCGGAACACGATGAATTTGGATTTAAATTTGAATTTAGTTGACCAGACGACGATCCGTTGGCTGTTGGCCAGTGCGTGGAAACGCGGGGAAAGGGGGCAGGGAGAGAGAGAGAGAGATCTTGGCAAGCTCGCGAACTCTTCATTTGTATGCCACATGGGGCTGTGGGTGTCGCTTGCGGAAAGATTGAAAGAAAGAAAGTCACAGAAAATGAGAAGAAAAAGCAAAAAAAAAATAAAACTGTTGCTCGAGCTACGTTACTTGAGCGCCAATTAAATGTTGTTACTCGTATTGTTTTTACTTTTATTTTATTGTTTTCTGGTTTTAAATTTTACTTTTTTTTTTTTGGCAAAAACCATAAATAAATAAATGCAACTATGTGTAAAAATAACAAATGAAAAAGCAAAGCACCCAGGAAACATTCGACTGACTTGGCTAACTGACTGAATAATTGACAGCATTGCATGCCAAGTGAGTAACATGCAGTCGCTGTCAAACTGTAGACAACTTTGTGCGGTCAGTGTAAAACTGTTGGTTTTAGAGTCACTAACACTGGCATAGGAAGCTAATTTTAATTTTAAGACTTAAAAAAATAGTATATTGGTATTGATTAATTCAAATTATGTTATTAATTATAGTTCGATTTAGTGATTTCGTATCCTTTGGCAAACTATGCCAGCAAACTAAAGTAAGGTAAAATATTCTCAATTCCTTTCTATAAATTGTAGTCGCTTGTGAAAGTTTTTGATTGATAAACAGGTGAACGATATGCTCTGGGATGTGAGACTTTGGAACGAGCACAGGCGTAGATTTTAATCCCTTCGACGTTTAATTTAATATACATATATTTTTTAAAAAAATTATAAAAAATGCTAAAATTTTAAAAAAACAAATTTTTGCAGTCACTCTTAGAATTGTTTCAAGAATTTTTTTGCATCTAAATATTTAAAAAAAAAAATCAAAACAGTGGACTTTTACAAAAATTCAAAAATTTCAATGGGTACTTAATGGATTATTGAATGTTTTGCATCATTCAATCGGAATTTAAATGACCTTTCCAAATATACATATATAATAACCTATTATTTTCTTATTTAAAATCAAAATATTAAATTTTTTTGGGTGTGTAAAGTAATCTTGACAGACTGTATATGTATGTATATAGTATATATAGTAAATATTCCCTTTCATTCGTATCCATGTTTCAGCAGAAGGAAAAAGTTGCGAAAACTATAGCACAGCAGACCAACGTTAAATAATTCATATTTGTTTGCTTATTATTTTAACAATTAACTAATTACATTTTACATTCCTGTAAAAATGAGCGTACTTTAGATTTTTCCAACTTAAATTTTGTAATTAAGAACTTAATAAGCTCTTTCAATATTTTATTGATCCATGTTAATGTTGTATAAGCTACTATCGATTTTGATTCATTTGTGCACTGCTTAGATCATAAATAGATTAAACATTAAACTCTTAAATAAAACTCAATATAATCTTTAACAGTGGCATGTAGAAAATATATTAACAGAGATATTTCAGCTTCATAAAATACATTACCTGGAAATATTAACTATTTTATATCTTGTGGTGAAATGTTCTGTAATTGTAACTGCAATTAAAATTCACAACAAAAAAACTCATTTGGTTGTTCAAATAAAAACAATGATTTATTTCCATAGATTTGTATTTAATTTTGTTAAATATTTTTGATTATCATTTACATTTTTGCCTGAGCACAAAGTATATTTTAATTCCGTTTTGCTTTAGAGTGGTTTATAATACAGTAAATAGAAAATAGTTTTCATTTTTTTCAGTGTCATTGCTCAAACATTTATAAAAATACACACAGATATACATATACATATGTATGTATAAAATGTATTATTAAATTAAATTCACATCAAAAATTCAAGTAGATACTATATATATATATATATATATATATATATATAAACATAGTCATAGGTCCATTTGGTTATTAGTAATATATATATAGTTTATATAGTTGATGAAATGGTTGCGTTTTTTGCGTTGGGTCTGTCCATAATAATTATGATGTATGTATATAAAATTATATATTATATGTATATGTGTAAAAATAATGCTTAGCTAACTAGATTATGACAAATTAAAAGCATAAAAAATACATTCTTCACTTTGGTCCAGTACTGAAATCTCGGATTTCGTTAGTTGCCAAAATTGGTTGCTTAGTTTCTTGTGTGTTGTTTTGTTTGTTTGTTTGTTTGTTTCTTTGTTGGATACATATAGAAATTATGTAACCTGGCTAGAGACTATTACATTAATAGATTGAGCTCACTTAGATTTAGAGTTTACAGTTAATAGTTTAACAATTAACATTATACAGTTAAATTGAGCATATACATATGTATTTAGAAGTTTCGAAGTTCAATAGTCCAAATTTCCCTGGGCTCCGGTTATGATGGCATCAATCCAAATACGTGCGGCTGCATCGGAGGCAGCCTGTAAATTGTAGCTACGTTTTTTAGTCTTCACAATGAAGGTACAATGTGGTCGACCGCTCTTCGAGGCATTCAAATGATCCAGATACACCTCATCTATGGTCTGTAGAAATCAAAAAGAATCTATTAGATTGACATTTGAATTAATCGGGGGTGCCACAGAAATCGCTTTCGCTTGAATTTCTCTACAATTTAATTTCGCTGTGCCACAGGTCAAATCGCAGAATAATTTTACGCGTATTAAACTAGAGCTAAAATCGCTGGCGTCCGATGCTGCCACCTAGTCCGATTTAGATTTTTGAAGTCAGAGTCAGCGATGCCACACTTTTAAGTCCGAATTCGAAGTAAGGTATTTAAAAAAAATATATGGAACCACTTCGGTTGTCTTTAAATTAAGCATTAAAAAAATAGGTCTTTTGAGGTAAATCAAGTTTTACCGTCAAAAACCTTTAACTTATTGTGCAATTTGTGAAAACATTTTTGACGAAGAGTTGCCAGACTAATGGCAGACAATTCCTAGAGTTGTCGAATAATTTTTATTTTATCGCGCCAATTACTTTTAAATTTTTTTTCAGCTGAACAAAAGCAAGTATTGCATAAATAAATAAAATTATTTTAATTAAATAACAAAAAAATTAAAAACCTATTATTCTGCAATTATAAACTTAAAAAAGTTGCTAAACAAACCATTGGGTAGTTTAATCTGAGAAGGTGTCAACCCTTAGCAGCCTAGTTCGAAAAGGTTGGTGAAATTGCTAAAAAACATTAAATCATTCGAAGTTCTGTGGCACCTCGGAAATTTACGTGCGGAATTGCTTTCTGCGGAATTCAATTTCGCTGGCGATTTCTGTGGCATCCCTGAATAATTTTTGAAAACTTACTGCAAAGTAGGCGCCACCGCGTGGCTTACGCTCCGACTTATCCGAGTAATAGATGAGTGCACTCCGCTGACGATCCAGCACAAACCAGCGTCTGGACCAAGCATGAAACGTGGCGCCCAATTTGTGCAGGTAACTACCAAAAAAGTCAAGAATCAATAGAGATTGTCAGTATGAGTTGTGGAAAATCTTGTTCGATGAGCTCTACAACAACATCAGCCATTTTGAGACCCCGTACTTAAAAACAGTACAGTGGGTCTATTAACTTTGTCAAAAAAAAAGAGTGCGTAACAGGCAGAAGGAGGCGTGGCAGACCCCATAAAGTATATATATTATTGATCAGCATCAACAGCCAAGTCGATATAGCCATGTCCGTCTGTAAGAGCGCCTAGATCTCAGAGACTATAAGAGCTAGAGACTCCAAACTTGGTATGTATGTAGGTTCGTCTATATTGCAAGCCGATCGAGTTTGTTTTAGATTTTGGATCGAACCACTATATCATATAGCTGTCTTAGGAACGATCAGTCAAAAATCAAGTCTTAGTAAGAAAAACTTTATTGTTGTTTGAGATAACTGAACCAAACTAACAGAATAAGCATATGGGATAGTCCCATACATCCTGACAAAATTTGGTTGAAATCGGACCACTATATCATATAGCTGCCATGGGAACGATCAGTCGAAAACTTATTTGGTGTTTAAGATATCTGAACCGATAGCGATTTATATAATTTTATTTTAAGCAGTGTTTGCTTTTCCATAATAAGTGCGGGGTCACCGACAGTCGAGTATACTCGACTCTAGCACCGTCCACTAGTTGATTCTGTAATGCGAGCAGTGTCAGTGTGTTGTTGTTGTCACTTTTAACGGTTTGAGCTTCGTGAGCAAATTGAGTTACAGTCTAATTGAAGGAACTCACCCGCGACAGCTTTGGGCATCGACAAAGACATGCGGACAGAGATCGATCTGATGACCGGCGGTTTCGATATGATGCCGCAGATTCAGATCCGGCGAGAAGATGGGCAGGTAACGTGTCAACGGCCGCTGATGCTTTGGCAGCGCCCGTTTCCGTTCGCCGTTGGCGCTGGTCGTGCTGCTGCTTCCGGTTCCGGCGCCGCTGCTGCTGCCACCGCTGCCGCTGCCCGCCGAGGCCGTGTCCTGTGAGTTGCTATTGCTGCTGGCACGCTTATTGTCCGCCATCAGGCTGTCGCCATTGGCAAACTTGGGCGCCTCAATGGCTGCCTCGCAGTTGTTCGCCTCCGACAGCGGGCGGGGACTGCGCGCCGTGGGCGCCACAACGCCAACAACTGAATGATGCTCCAGCTCCGGCTGTGAGTGACGTTGCTGCGGATGAAAATAAGGAGAAGAAACGCGTTAGGAGATTAGATAATTAATTTGTATATGGGTAATTCTCCCATGTCGAATGCGACATTCGTACGCATTCAAAGTGAAATAAAACATATACCAAAATATTATTTTTTTGTGACAAAAGGGGAAATTCATAGGTCTTGATTAGCACTATTATTGGTGCAAATGTTAATTTTGGGCAATTGTTCGTTTTCAAAATAATTTAAAAAATCCAAGGCATTCGCACGCGACTCAAACAGAAGTCGTTTTTTCGGAGACCAGTTCTAGCCCTGATTTCGGCAAAACGCGAACGAATATTTTGATGCAATTAAGTTTAAAATGTAATGCATTTATTTATCTTAAAAATGTTTTTTGTTTGATTTTAAAATATTAAGTAGTTTTGTTTTTAATTTGATTTGAATCACTGTCGCACGCTACATGTCGCTCGCGACATTTTGTTCTACAAAATATTTATATTGTTTCTGTCTCTCTTTTTTTAAATTATATATCGTAACAGCTCGGAAAACTTGTTTTAAATTAAACTTTCAATAAATTTCTATGTATTGAAATGGTTTACGTTACAATCTTACTATCTTACTTAGTGTAATCGATAGAATACATGCAGTCCATTTTGGAAGTCATTTTTTAAGAAAATGGGCAATTCAGACTCTATATGTTCATCCTACTGAATATTTTCTAGCGTATATTGCTGAAATAAATAACTTGAATACATTTTTGGAAGAAAATTTCACAAGATGTGAGTTTTTGATCAATTTTACGTTTTTGGCCTCGGTTGACATTTCTGTGGAAATGCCCATATATTATTTATATTTATTTAACCAACATCCCACTACAAGTTTGACTTTTGTTTAAGGCTAGTGAATTGAATTTCGATTACTTAAACTAGAAAAGTTTTTTTGACGATATATCGACGACTCGATTTTTGTTGTAGATGCATGTTTTAGGCAAGCATTAAATCGATAAATACTTTTAAAGTGGATTTTTAATTACGTTTCATTAAATTTTTGTTGTGTAAACTTGATTAAAAAAAATTTATATATTGGTATTATTTGCCAATGTATCGAAAACTCAATTTATGTTTTGACGATGTTAAAAACTCGATCCATAATTTGGACTAACATTACTATTTAAGGACTTATTTAAAGCATATTAAGTAATTCATCATTATTTATATTTATACATGTTTCAATTGATTGTATTCTTTTTTTAAGAGTGAGAGTGCTGTTAGTGGGTTAGCGGGTTGACCAGCTCTATAAATAGACACACGCGCCCCCCAAAGACCAAAGCAAATGTTGTTTTCGGTGTCAGTGACAAAGCTACGCATTCCACTGGCCAAGCGCCAAAGCGTTTAACCCCACAGTGCCAGCTGTGCTTCCTTTGAGCACAGCAAAAACACTCTATAAAGGTGTGAGAAAAGCATCCTTAAAGCATCATTCAGATGGTAAAAACCAGCTACTATTTAAGGTATATATACACTTTTTCATTAATTTTCTTAAGAAATAGCCAGAAAGTGTCTAAACTCCATTTTGTGCACTTGTTTGATTGACTGATTGAAGAAAAAATGCATGTAAAATCTCAAATTAATTGTAAAAATAAAATATTATCCTTTAAAGAGCCCGGGGCATTTTGACTTTGATTGATTGATTTTACTTTCACTATTATCTTTTCAGAAAAAAAGTAGTCAAATTATTGAATACATTTTTTTTGATTGATTGCTAATTTTATATAATTTTTACTCTTTGATTGATTGATTGATGCTATTTTATGTGATTATCTTAAAATATTTCGAAAATGCAAATATGCCTATACACAGATTCGCGCACACTTTTGCGATGGATTGATTGATTGATTGATGTTTGATTGATAAGACGTATTCACACACAACAACAGAGGCACACTCACTAGGTAATAGAGTTCTGTGCGCTGTCGCGCATTCGCATCCATGCGACGATGCTGCACATATGTCATCCAAACGGACATGTTTTTGATTGACGGTTGACGGGTAAGAAGAAACGGTTAACGGTTCGTGGCTAACGGGAATTGTCTACTTTCGAACGCGCAATTCGAACGAGCTGCGAATGCGGAATAACTGAATTGAATCGAATCGAGTCCGAACTGACTTAACGCCAAACGCGGCGCCGTGGCCAAAAATCGAATGAGGCGAACACGAACATTATCCAGTGATTCTCGATCAAGATCGGCCAATTATAATCGTAATGGGCCAAAAACGATTTGTGGGGGCTATTGGCTGCTGAATATTGTATAAACAATATTATCCACCAAGGTAAACAACAACAACAATTAAAAAACAAAAGTCGAAGATCAAGAGCAAGAAGATGGAAGAAGTGCGCAAACCGAACAACGGACGCTAACTGACGATCGACGACCGCACAACGAACTAAATGAAAATGAAGAGAAAAAAGAAAAATCATCAGCTGGCGGAGAATATAAAGGAAAATATTATTATAAACTTATTAATAAGTGTAGTCCATAGAATACAGCTGCTATGACGGGGGACGGGGGACCGGGGGCGGTGATATACGGGGGGAAGATGTTTTGTGTTAAAATAAACATTGGCAAAAACAAAAAAAAATAAAAATAAAGAGAAAATAAAATTAAAAAAAGAATATGTCGACGAAATGAACAAATCGTAATGCGTAACTCGTGACTCGTGACTAACGAGCCGACGATCGAAATCGTGACGTTTTACGTTCTATCGATAGACAATGACATCTGGATAGAGGAAGAAACACTAATTGCAGCCCTGATTCTCAGTGGGAAAGAGAGAGAGAGATAATAAGCAAGTGCGGATTGATCCTTAATATGTGCCGAGAACGTTCAAAATAAACAAGACCTCTAAACGAACTCTGTGTGTCATTTTTTTTTTTTGGCATACTGATTATTCAGCGGAAACTCACCAGATAAAACAAGAATGCATATAGATAAATAAGATTAACGCATTGTGCCGAAGATGAAATACCCTATAATGTAAACAAATGTCAACCATGTTACACATATTTAAATGCGCAATATCATATGCAAATAAAGCGATCAACAAAATTCAAATTTTACTTTATAAAGATAAATATCTACTACACACAACTAAATAAATAACAAAAGAATTTTATTTGAAATTGAAAAAACTTCCAGAATCTTTGAATTGTTTAAGCAAATAAAAGTTATAGTCTCTCAATTTGGATGTACAATTTATAATTTAATTCAATGAACTTATTAATATCCAGTTAAATTGCACATTGACAATTTAAAAAAGTTAATTATTTCATTACTGTAAAACTGAAACTAAAAATATGTAAACTCAAGAAATGACCTTAACTTTCCGATTAACGTATAAATTACATCAAATTGCTTTCAAAATAATCCAAATGTTTAGTTCCGTAGTTCTTAAATATAAACTCAAAGTGCTGCCATTTTGTTGTTTACATCTAAAACAATAAACTGTTAGTAAGTAAAAATATATCAAAGCTTGAAAGAAAATGTGATTCCATTAATTACCTGTAATGGATTTTTATATTTATTACGTTAAATCAAGTAAAACAATTCATTAAAGAAACTTTAACAAATTGTTTAGTTATTCTGGATAAAAATGTTGTAATTTATCTATCTTAAGCGGAAGACGACAGTTTAATCACCATCAACTCAAGGCGAAACTTAAATAAAGATCGTGTATTATAAAACGATAAATGCGATAGTAAAACAACAAATTTACTATTACACTTTTGTTTACTTTACTTATTATTTTAAATGATTAATAAATTATTAAAGTTTTCTTTTATATGTAACACATTTCCCATGATAATCACACAATTCTAATTTGATAAAAGATTTCTCTATTAAATTAGTTATGACTCATAACTTATGAGATTTAGTTTTTAAAATGCTGAGCATTTAGATATTTAAAGAGTAGTGTAAATAATCTCAGTTAAATTGTTCCTGAATGTTAACAACAAATACATATATACAATTTTGTTTATTTTAAAGTTAAATTATAATCTTTATTTGTTATTTTTTTTTAAGACATTTTAAGCGTTAATTTTCAATGATATTTTTTTTATTGCTGACACGCGTATATTTATGTACTTAGGTAATCACACTAATTGTGCAACAGGTCGACCTTTTAATACCCTTTATGCAATTTGCAAACATCTTTTTTTCTGATTATTTTTCAATTGATTTGAGTATATAATCTTTATAGAAACGACTTAGCAATGCCTTCCCATTATAGGTTGACTTTTAAATGCCCATTATTTACTTTCCTGTCATCTATTTTTTTAAAGAACATACACTTTCTACAAAACTACAGGGTATATGTGCCTTCAACAGGTCAACTTGAAAATAAGGGAATTTTCTAAAAATGTTTTTTTTATAAAAGGTAATTAATAACATTTAATGTTTCATTTTATGGCTTTCAATAATCATTCATTGTCACATATTATTTAAAGCAATCATCGTACACGCTCTTTAATCATATAATATTACAGGGTGTTACTCCGTAGTAATGCACCTAGTAAAAGTGTCTATGGTATTTTATAGTATCTGTTTAGTGTCGTTAACTAATCGTAATCTTTGCCAACGATCGATGGCCATGTAAATCTATCGTTTTCAAGTATTTTGGCCAATAATTTAAATTGTTTATTTACGAATTCGAGCGCGCGTTCAACTGGTTAAAAATAATTACTACACACTCGTGTGCGTGGGCGGGGCGTGGTATGTGGGCGTAATTTTGCCTTCAATTAACCGAAAAAAAAAGAAAAAACAAACCAAACTTTCGTTTTGTTTGGCCTAGGTTAATTTTTATTTGGTCGGCAACTCACCTGTTGGCCGGCATTTGTTGTTGTTGTTGTTGTTGTTTGTGAACTGCCATCAGCTGACGCATTGATAATTTCCAGTTCGTGCTGTTGTTGTTGTTGTTGCTGCTGCTGCTGCTGCTGATTTGTTGCTGTTGGCTCGTTGAGCTTCTGCATTTCCGTTTTCTCAAAGAGCTTGGCATCTTTGCCGCCACTGCAAAAGAGGAAAAACAAGCGATTAGATGCAAAGTTGTTGTTATTCCAAAGGAATTTATTACAAAATATTTGTAATGCAATAAATATTTATATAAATATAAGTAATTTTTTTAAATACAATACTAATGTTCTCACATAGAAAAGACTATCACATATCGTTAGTCAAGTATGTTTTGACAAATGGGAAAATTCACACATTTTATTTTGCAATAATAAAAACAAATTTATTTGTTTTTCTTGTTTTTTTTCATTATTTTATTTCATTATAATTGCTTTTGATTCTTAGAACAAGTTAAAAACATAATAAAACAACTTTTTTTTTTTAAATAAATGTAATAAAGCCTAATGGATAGCAATATTTTTTTTTTTACATAAACTTGTTTCCAAGAAGAACATTTTCTTGGTTTTTTATGCATTGTTTTTTTATTTTAGCTTAGCTCTAGCGCTTACCAGCATGGAATCAGCGCATTTAGCTTATCCATGACAATGACTAATGCAGCCGGCCGAGAAATGCGACTGCGACTGCGACTGTCGCTGCTGCTGCTGCTGTCGCTGCTGCTGTTGCTGCTGTCGCCGTCGCTGTCAACTGTTGACTAAGCGACAGACGTTGGGCAAACGGAATCCGACTCGGAATCGAAATCAAAATTGGACGCAGGCAATGCAAGGCAATCAGTTGGCAAATAAATGCGCGACGCTCCCACACAAGAGAACGAAGAGAAAGAGTGAGAGAGAGAGAGAGAGAGTGTGCAAATACAGACACATAAACAAATAAAAAAAAAATACAAGCAGCTGATAAGCTTATCAGCAGCAGTCACCAGTCGGCAGCGCAGTCAGCGTCGTAATTGCAACAGACTTCAAAATTCAGGTGACGTCGTCGTCGTCGTCGTCGTCGTCGTCTTCAACACAACTGGACAACTGAACAAGCTGAGCAACAGATCACAGAAATATAAAATAATTCAACAACTGAGATAGAGAGAGAGAGAGCGAGAGAGTGAAGTTTGTGTCGGTTGAGGGAGATTTGAAATTGAAATCGATTTAAGAGTCAATAAAAAAAAAAATTGACACTCATCAAACGCACAATATTTGTCTGGCAATTTGAAAAACGACACGTAATTCGAAAACCGGTTTCCGTTTCAAATCACACACAATCAGCTATCGTTATCGACGTCTCAGTTGACGTCGACGTCAACGTCGCTGTTTGCCGCATTGTTTTGCTATTAGCAAATTATTTGATTAATTATAGAGCCAACGAGTTTAATGTGCACGCCACCCAAATGGCATTTACACTGCACAACAAAACACTTTATCGTAATTGAACCGATCAAAATTTTGATAAAATTACAACTTGTTTAAATATGTTTAACTGCAAAGGAATAAATTTTCGCAAGATTTTTTTTACTTAAAGTAGCAATCTCAAACACAAAACTTTAAAGAAACAAACAATTTTTGTTTTTAAGAACTAAAAAACAAAAACAAAGTTGTCATGTAACTGCACAAAGCAAATGACATAAGCAATTATGTAATCAGTAACTACGTTCGTAATTATTTGCAAAGACAACGAGAGTATCTACTATTATTATCATTTTTAGCTTGCTTCACAGCTCTACATAAATCTTAACCCGAAGGAAAGTATATTTTAGCCGAAAGATTTTATGCCCTCTTAGGATTAAATAAAAATTTAAACTTTGTCAACTGTTTCCCATGACAGTCCTATGATATAGTAATTTGATAAGAAATATATGAATACTTATAGGGTCTGACCATAAAAGAATACAAATTATATTCATTTTATTTTTATTTATTTGAAATAAATGATGTACAAATACATCGATGATTGCGTACTGCAATTTGAAAATTTTATGCGATAAAACGAGATTTTATATAGTTCCAATCAGGGATTTAAATGCGTTTTTTGTATGAAAAAGAGTAAAAAGGGACTAAAATTGCCAATTTTAGCATTTTTAAAAACATCCAAAAAAAACAATTAGCGAAGAAATTTTTTAAAAATTTTTTTTGCAATCACTCTTAGAATTGTTTGAAGAATTTTTTTGCATCAAAACATTTTTTTTTTGAAGTCCAAGAAAAAAGTTTCAAAAGTTGACTTTTGGTCACCCTAACGCGCTAGCCAGACGACTAACTGCCAAGCCTAGAAAGAGAAGACTCAAAAGATGCCATCCATTGGATCTCCCTACCAGGTTCCTTCATTAATATTTCAAGTAGTCTTTACCTGTAAATACTGTAAATAATATTGCCTAATTCTATATCTGTATCCCTTGTGATCTATTGTTCTTTCCCTTGAATGTAAAGCTAGATTAAGTTGCCACTAAAGGTAACAGAAAACTTGCTTAAATAAATATACAAAAAATTTTAAATCGGGTACGGTTTCAAATTTCTATCGGTTTTTGCCGGTTTAAGGTTACGGTTTCGGTTAGAGTTTTAAACCCTGGTTCCAAAATTTGTCTGCTGTTTAAATAATTTAAAAGAGCAACAAGAAAGAAGATAACATTGAAATGGCTGCTAAATATTTTACATATTAAATATCCAATTTTTTTTTATAATTTTGTTTAATTTTCCCAATCGAAAATTTGATGTTTTTTTTATTAGCGTTGCCTAAAAATCAATCTTAAGCTAGATTAACATTTGTTCCTTCAATTTGATAAGATGGTTTTTTAAGAAGACTAAAAGTAAGGCTTGCTAAATATATATATATATAATATATATATAAAGAATTTAAATTAAAACACCAACATACGGCAAAGGTCCAATCATATTGACTGAATATAAAATATAAAAAAAAGTAAATCTTTGTTAATTAAATAAAAAAATGTAAATGTAAAATACAAGTTGGGTAAAATATGAATAAAAGACCAAGTCATAAGAATTAAATAATAAGAGTATTTCAGATAATATTCCGATTATTGCACATTTTTATTTTGAATAAAGTGCAAATTTGTAGTGTAGTGTAATGAGTGCTGCATCGAAAAGTGTTGTCAGCTGCACAACTAATTAAGAGCACCAACGAGTGGAACGAAGACCAAGACTATATAAACGCCTCTCTTGTGGGGGGTTAGTCAACTTGAACTCGATAATAATGTTGGGGTTCCATTGAATCAATTAGCAGGCAACTCGAAAATTGAAGGGGGCAGAGTACTCAAATATACTCACTTGGCATTCAATGGGGCATGTGCTGGTGGTGCTGGTGGTTGTTGTGGTGCCGTTTCAGTCGATGTTGTTGCTGTTGTTGCTGCCTCTGCGGTTTGTTGCGTTGATCGCAAGTATTGTGTGCGCGCCTCGTCGTGGCTCTTTTTCTTCAGATCATAGATCTTTTGTCGCTCGTGCTCGATGACCTGGTGACCTGTGTGTTAAATATATGTAATATCATCAAATTTGAGGGAAAAGAATATATGTAAATTGCCTTACCTTGCTGCGCCAGCAACAGTTTGCGATTGCGTTCAATCTCTTTGATGCTGTCAAAGATTTTGGTGCTGGCACCTTGACTGGTCGAAATTGGGGCATCGTTGGCCACCTTGCAACTGCGATCGATGTCATCCTGCGATGGGACACGTCTCTCTAGGGGATTCACCTCGAATCTATCGCTACGTAGCGATAAATTAAAGCTAATCTGTTCACAGCTTCCGGCATCGTAGACTTGCAATTGTGGACGCTTTGGTGTGCTCGTCACCTGATTGCCGTGTGGCAATTCAATCTTATTATTATTGTAAAACATATTCTCATTGACGCTCTTGGACATTAGATCCTCATCGTTGCGTCGCTTCGGACAGAGCAACTCGGCGGATCCAAAGAGCGACTGTGACATGACTCCATTGACCAGATTACTGTTGCAGCTGCTGTTGTTGTTGTTGTTGTTGTTGCTGCTGCTGCTGCTGTTGTTCTTGTTATTGCCATTGCCATTGCCATTGGCAACAGGTGAACTGCGTCCACTATTCGATGGTGTTGGCTCCTCGCCGGTCTCATCGGGTCCCAATTGAATGCGCAACGATGCCAGCTCCGATTCCAGCACCAATCGTTGCTCCTGTCGCTTCAATTCCTCATGGCACGCATGATGCTCCGACTCCTCCTCGAAGTACTGAAACTCCAGATCCTCGAATGTCTTGCGATCGCTGTCCAACGATTCGCACACACTCTCCAGCTCCTCTTTGAGACAGGCATTGTTCGGTTTCTGCTTCAGCATAGCGCGCAGTCTGCAAAAATAATTGATAAAAAATTTACTTTTGATCAAATCCACTTTTCTGTCTGCGAAATTAATCAATAATACATATTTTTAAATTAAATTCACTTTTGCTGACCATAAATTAAAGCCGAATAAACAGAATTAAACGAAATGATTGTCTAAGCCTGAGAAACGTTAAACTGAAAACGTATTTAAAAAGATTTCCCATAAACTACTTTGATTAAAGTTGTCACAAAAAGTACATTAAGAAATAATCAGGCCTGTTCCGAATTCCGAACGTTTTCAAAAAGTAAAAACGAATCGAAAACGAACGTTTTATCATTTGCTGTCCCGAACTCCGAACGAAATTAACTTGATTTTACTTTTCGAACTCGGTTTCGAAAACGTTTCGATAGTAGTAAGTCATCGACCGTATGACAAAAATTACAGTGGAATTCAGAAAAGCTCGGTTTAGTCATTGATGTTCGGTTTTGTTTTTCATGCAATATTTTATAGATGCTTATAAAAAAATTCTTTTAAAATATACTTCAACTATTTAAAGTTAAAGTAGTAATGTTAAATGATTCTAAAAATGTTCAAAATTATTATAATTTTTAGTTTATAATTTTAGGTATTTATTTTAATGCTTTAAACGGCATTTACTTTTAAAATCGGGGACTCTAAAGCACTCGTTTTGAAAACGACAATTATTGTCGATTTTCGGAATTCGGATCAGCAATCAACACGTTTTGTGGCATCTCGACTAGTTTTCGAAATTCGGAACAGGCCTGAATATCTATAATTTGAGGCTTCTAACATTTCTACAAATTTATCATTTGTCTATTTATAGTCTTATTTTAAATTGTTTAATTGCTTATACAATAATCCAACAGACTAAACCCTGTAATCTGTGATGCATTTAATTCTTGCTTATTATTAAAATCAACAACAATTAAAATAACCAGTTCTAAAGACTACAACTACAGTAACACTTTCCTAACATGAAATCACAACACTATTGGCTTTTTTACACATTCATAGAACGAAGTGAAGAGAAATTCATTGTACAGAAGACAAACCGTTCGCTATAGCGAAGTGTCACTTTATCTCTCGCAACGCAGTTAATTAAATTTAGAAATCATATAAAAATCTGCATAAATGAACGAAGAGAAATTTTGAGTTATTAAATTCTATCTGAATTCTCTTCTAAATGTTTTAATTGATTTATAAAAATCTGAATTGCTAAATTTCTTTTCGAATCATTTCCGAATCGGATTCAATAGCTGCTTTCAATTTTATTCCAAAGTCCTTTACTGATTCCTAAATCGAATCTTTTGAAAATTCACATTTGGAATCAGACACAAAGAATCCGACAATTGCCATTAATATAAAACTAATTAAATCATTTATGAAATCTCCACCCGATTCTTCTTCAAATTTGTTTTTGTCGAATTAGATAAAAATCATTTAAAATCGACTAGTATTAATCTTATCCTAGCCTGAATCTATTTCCGGCGAGCCCCTCTAAACATCTCTTTTCGTATTAAACAGTAAGAATCTTATAGGATTCTCTTCCGCATCCAATTCCTGATCTCCATAAGAATCTCTTTTGGAATCCAACAAGTGTAGAGCAATATCCGCTCGGCAATCCCAAGTTGCAACTGCTGCCCAATCGAATCGATTCCTTACTTATTCAGCTGATCCTGCTTCATTTCGATGGACTGCTTCAGTTTCGCCTGTTGATTCTCCTCCATCACCCGCGTGGCATTCCGTTGCGCCTCCAAGCGATGGATGCGATTCTGCAGCGCCTGCAGTTGCTGTCGTGGAGTTGACGGTCTCGCAGTTTGATCGCTTTGCTCCAGCTAAAATAAATGAAGACGAGATTAGATTACATTTGAAAATTGGCAGCAAACCGGTTTTAATCTCTTACCTCGGAATGTTCCATGTTGGGTGGCAGCTCCGCCAGTTCCCGTTTGAGTTGCTTGCGACGCTGGATAAGCTCACGTCGTTGTCGCTGCTCCACGTTGATGCTACGTGGAGCTGGGGCTGGTTTTCGACTCGGTTTTGGCGATGCATTCGCCGAAGATTCGTTCAGCTTGAGGGTGAGATTGTTGATATTCTTGTTGGAGCGCTTGGCGGGCATGATTTGCTGAAGTCTCTCATGCTGCTGTTGCTGCTGCTGCTGCTCCAGCTGCTGTTTGCGCTCAAAGGACTTGAAGAGTTGCTCGTAATCCCGCTGTTGACTGGGAGGCGGTGGTTTTGGTGCCAGCGGTGGTTTAACCACCGCCTTGGGCGATGACGATGCCGATGCCGATGCCTGTGGTGGTGGCAACAATGCAAAGGCCGCAACAAAGGAGGCATCTTTTTTCGGGGACAGACAATTGGTGCGTATCTTGGTGCGTGGACTTTGTGGCACATATTTGCCAGTATTTACCATAGGATTCTCACTGCTGGACGCGGATGCAGCAGCAGCTGGAACAGCTGCCGAGTTGACATGCAGTTGACCATTGATCTCAACACGATTTGGTCCAAGGAGACGCACATTCTCATAGCCCGATGAGCTGCTGATTAAGGCCAAATTGCTGCTGCTTCCCGCATGCTGTTGAAACGGTGACTTTTTGTCACGCGGCAATGAACCGTTTGTCTTGATGCGATTCTGGACAATGGGCGAGGATGTGATGCTGTTGGCACTGGCATTGTGCATGGACTGGCTATTGTTGTGCTGCTCCCTTTGTTCCCGCAGCTCGCGTTGCTGCTCCTGCTGTCGATCCGCATATTCGGTGCAGATTTTGAGCATATCCTCCAATTCGGCGCCACTGTTGAGCTCCGTATTGATGCCATTCATGGCATAAATCTGCAAACCGCCGGCTGTATAAGTGCCTGGCTTGGGATACCGATCATATCGATCGTTGTTCACCTTGCACAGCAGTTCCTGGCCCAGCTGTCGTTCCTGCTGCTGCTGTTGTTGTTGTTGTTGTTGCTGCTGCTGCTGCTTGTAAATGGCCGCATTGCTGGGCACATTGCAGTAACCAGAGTTGTGGCCAATTCCATTGGCACTTGTTTTGGCATATTGATTATTCAACTGTTTATCGCTGCGATGATTCTCGGCTAGATTTCGGGCAAAACTTGCATATTTCTGGCCAAGCACATCCCTGGCTGGCATATTCACAGTCACCAGATCGGAGCTGAAAACCTTTGGACACTGGACACCATGGAAATCCACATTGGAGCCATTTTGACTATTATTACTGGTTGTACTGTGATTATTCTTGAAGGGATTAATGATGCTCTCATAGAAACTCTCCAGTTCCAGCGATTGATTATAATCTCTGTCGTGACTCGACGTTGATGCTTGATGTGTGAAATCAATTTGGGGCATCGAGATGCGCTCATTGGAGCCCATTGCGGATCGCATCATTTGCGCCTCATCCGGATTATTGAAGCGCAGATAATTCGAGTTGCCAATGGTGATCATGGCACCCTGGCTAAGTTGCACCTCCTCGCCCTCAATGTGGGCGCCGTCGATCAGTAATCGCGCCTCTGCTTCTGGCACCAGCGTCACCTCGTTATCCTCGCTCCTGTAGATCGTGCAGTGCAAGGGACGCACTCCGCTCCCGTTTAACGAGATGTGGCAGCTGGGCGCCGATCCGATTGTCGTGTCACCTGTCAATCAATCAAAGCCATCAAAATCAATCAATCAATCAAAAACAAGGATCAATCGAGCTGCTCGACTGTCAGTTGCCCAGTTATGGAATCTTTGCAAACATTCAATTACTTCACAAAAAAAAAAAAAAAATTTATGAAAAAAATTAAAAAAAAAAAAGTCCAGATTCTTATATGAACCGAACACACTTTTCTTGATACATATGGTGCCCTATATGATAACAAAAAATAATTATTTTTTTGTGGTATACTTTTCTTTATAAAATTTGTGAAATTAAATTTGGGTCAGTTTGTTGAAAGTTATTGATACTATTCACTTTGTGGGTTAATAAGGCCGATGTGTTTCATTTTTATAATAAGTTACATATTATTTATAAAAATTGTCCTCCTACGCGTTTCGGTGACATTTTTGGCCTTCCTCAGGGAGTTTGGATTAAATAAAATTATTTAAAATTATTTATATGTGTTTACATTACACGAACCAATTATACAAAGAATCACTTAAAATACATACATTTCAAACTTAGTGGTTAACATTTATTCTGTGTGGTGTCGTCCATTCCTATCCTATTATTGCACTGTCCTTTCTGGTTCATCTTCAATTGTTTACTTAATTTAGTTTTAATTTTATTTTTGTCTCCTTAAAATTAAAACTAAATTAAGTAAACAATTGACGATGAACCAGAAAGGACAGTGCAATAGTGTCTGCAAAAAAAAATTTTCGAAAATATTTTTGCAAGTATTTTTTATAATTTTTTGAAAATTGTTCCTTAAGCTACTTTTTGTATGAAATGGAGGGAAAAGTGGCTAGAATAGCCATTTTCAGGATTTTCAAAAAATTATAAAAAATACTATCAAAAATATTTTTGAAAATTTTTTTTTGCAGACACTATTAAAATTCTTTGAAGAATTTTTTTGCATCCCAACATTTTTTGTAAAAAATCGAGGGTAAAAGTTGAAAAAGTGGATTTTTACGAAAACTCAAATATTTTCGAATATTTTCAATATTTTCAAATTATGAGTGGATATAACATTAGTTTTCTGTGAATACTATTTATTACTATTTATTTTTAGTTAGTTGTTATTGAAACTTTTGAGTAAAGTTGCTTTTTGTGCTGGTTGAAATAAGCTGTCAGCCACCGTATGTATTTTAAGTGTTTCTTTGTATAATTGTTTTATAAAATTTAAAAAAATTTTTGATTTTTTTTTTAGCTTTGTTAGAGATGATCCTGCATTTCTCACATTTTTGTTTGAGAATACCCCACCATGTACAATTCATTCATATAAAGTTTTAAACTTAAACCAATAGTTTTACAGGCATTAATTTTTAAATTAAGAATATTATGATTATCTTGCGGTAGTATTACGATTTATCGACTTTAAAATTATAGGAAAATTCGAGAAAAAAATTTCAAACATTTCTTTTTTCTTTATAGATAACTATCTTTCCTGTTAATTAACCCATTAAGACGAATTTAAGCAAACGTTCGGATTATAGCACACATTATCCGATTTTTGGATTTGAAAATTGCAAAACAAACCTGATCTTATAGTCGTCATAAAACCCAAAAGATTCTGTTGACTTTTACTAAAATAAAATAGCAGCAATTGTAAATATAAAAGTAGCGGTAAATTACACTGTAACTGTAGTTGTAACTGTAATTGTAACTCAATTTTGTGACTCGCACACTCGCTCGCTGCCTTTCCACTGTGAATGGGACAGGGAAGAAGAGAACAACATCGCAAAGACGCACGAAATATGTACAAATGTGTGTAGAAAAAGTCAGAAGTTGACCTGGCGCTCTTATCGCACAATTTTTGGAAGAGCAACAACTACACGGCGTTCTCGTCAAGCCATGTTACCGTGGTACATTTCAAAGATTATGCACAGTGGTGAGCTATCAATTCAAATATTGAGACAAGAGAAATGCAATCATTAAATTCATTCATTTCCAGAATGTCAATTTTTTATAAGTTCACTGATGTTATGTGTAATTTTCGTCACTAGCGTGGACTGCCGATCAAAGTGATATATTAGACAAAATAAAATAACCTATGCTGTTTTTTCCTAAATTCTTTTTCAAATTATAAAACATTCTTTTATACTTTATTTTATAACTACACACGGTTTTATTTCTAAAACCTAAAGTATGTATCAGGGACTGAAAATAATGATTATTTGTTTTTTTTTTAAATAAAAAAATCAGATACTTATAAAAGACCTAGAAAATAATGGTTTGCACCAAAATGTTTATTTTGTTACAATCTCTGCATTTCCACCATGATTTTTATTTTTATGATTTTTACTTTTTTACTTAATGGTAATCATTATTTTTGAGTTATTTTATAAAACTCAAAAATAATCATTATAAATGAGTTTTATTTTTTTCGCTTAAAATAAAACTCAAAAGTAATTTACGGCTTCTGAGTTAAGATTTTTACCAATATTACTTTATATCCCTATAAAGGGACACCATAGCTACCTCTCTTTTAGGTATATAAAGTAATATTGGTAAAAATCCTAACACAGAAGCCGTAAATTACTTTTGAGTTTTATTTTAAGCGAAAAAAATAAAACTCATTTATAATGATTATTTTTGAGTTTTATAAAATTACTCAAAAATAATGATTACCATTAAGAAAAAAAATTAAAAATTAAAATATAATCATTAAAATGTAATTTTTATAATATAACTTATAATGATTACGGTCCCTGGTATGTATAATTAAAGTATTTCATACTAAGACGTTGGTTCCTTAAACAAGAAAAATATGAAAAAAAAAAGTCAAAGTTTGTAAAAATTGGTTAAGTTTCTATAAAAAATTTCTGTTCGTATTTTTCTTAAGTTGAAAGTGTCAATAAACAATCTAAATATAAATATTGTAATATAAAAATGAAAACAGAAAAAAAATACTTTTTAAGTATCCATTTAAGATATGATATTTCATTTAAGATATGATATGAGGCTTACACGCATATTTGAAAGTCACTATCTTTATGATGGTATTTTGTCATAAATATGGTCAAAACTAAAGATCCTAAAAGCTCTCGAAGTACTATACGATTTTTGGGTTACACTGTGCGGGATCTTATCGCAAAGCGGCATACGTAAACCGAATAAAAAGAAACATTTGTTATTCCACTTTTTTTGTGCGTTTCATTTGCGTACGATGTTTTTATTCGTATTTACAGTCAATCCCAGCGTATTTGATACACTACACTTCCTTATTAATTTTAAATTTTATTGCATGTCCCAAAAAGCGAAAACTAATTGAATTGTGTTTGGTATTAGTTGTAATATTATTAGTATATTTTGTATATTTAATGTAAATATCCATCAGGATAAACATTAAACCCATTTAAAAATTTTATATAGTGGTTCAAATAAGTTGGAAGCGACTGTATATATTCAAATATTCCTACTTGTATTTCTATAGTATGGAGATTCTTATGAATTTTTGATTATCGGCTTGCAAGTGACCTTGGGCGAAGTGGCAACACCAGGTTGGATCGTGAGTCGTACCGCTTATGGGTTTATACTCACCGATGTGTATATAGTGTATGGTGACGGCGGTGCTAAGTCGGCCGCCCCCTAGGCTAACCAAGTGTGGATCAGAGGCGGCAACGCGCAGCGATGGATCCTTTTTCGTCAATGACATCTGCATGCGAACAGAAAGAGAAGAGAAATGTTGAGAGCGGGCGATGAGTAAAAGCAACAACAACAAGAACAATGAGAATGACGATGAGATGACGCAGCGCGTGCGTTTGTCAGGGCGTGAAATTGTCAACTGAGACGCAGGCAAGCGACGTCGACGTTGACAAATACAAAAACAAAAAAAAATAATGCACACTCATACACACATGCATATACACAGACGCACGCTTGCGCAGCTGCTTTAAATTGTTATTGCTCTCTTTTGTTTCGTTTTCACTGTTCAGGACACTCACTCACACACACACACATTCGCAAATTGAGTGTCTTCTTTAACCAAGGTTGCCACTCCATGAGAGTATTTTGTACGCGAGTTTAGAAATAAAATTGGCAAAAAAGACTATTTTAATATCAAAAATCTTTTCTTTTTTTTAATTAAATTTAGGAATGTTACAAAATTGACAAATTGTAACAAAAATTTTATTTATATTATTTATAACAAAAAACTTGAAAAACTTCTACACAAAAAAATGTTTCAATGTGAAAAAAAATGATTAAGAATTACAAAGTATTAATTATGTTACAGTTTTGTAATAGATAAAAGAAGCCATCTATGACCCAATAAGGCAGCTATTTTTTTTTTTTTTTTGATAATTGGCGCCAAAAAGGTGCAAAAGCGCTCGAGCGCATCAAGTGTCGTTATCAAAATAACAATGGTATTGTGGTAGTGCTCTTGTACACTATATCCACAGACGACTGTATTCAGTGTAGTCACATGCATTTATCAGGTAGAAGGAAGCGTGTGTTCAAATGCTTTCAGTGTTTTTGTAGTTTTTATTTTAATTTTTGTCTGATGCAGCTGCGTTGCCAGATCGTTAGAAAATCAATTGGAAAGCTAATCAATCAACTGCGTTCGGCATATAAATGAAGAATGCGGCATTTGATAACACACAAATACACATATGTACATACATACACACATATGTACGTATGCGGTGTGGCATGCGTGTGAGTGTGCTGTGTGTTTATGTTGTGGACTCACAGCGCGAGACGCACGCTTTTCAAGTTTTCACTTTTATTTTTGGGCGCGGAAATGACTGCAGTGGGCCGTGTACAAAACGTTCCAATGAGCCAAATTGGGTCATAAACACCAAAAGTGGTCGACAGCGAGAAGGAAGCCAAGTCAAAGATACTTACAACAATAACAATAACAACATCAACAATGCGATAAAGCTACATCATCGTCCACACTGTGTCTCTGTGCTTGTGGCAGTGTTGCCAGTGTGATAGCTTTTTTCCATCAAATCTGACTTTTAATATAGGAATTCTGGCTTTTTTTTACATAAATAAAGTAATTGTATGACCAAAAGAATCAAAACTTTGCAAAAAACAATACTTTATCTTAATATTTTTTGTTTTCATAATATTTGCTTGTGGTTTTTTAGATCATAATGGATAAGATGCATTAGTTTTAAAAAAAAAAATCCAAATCAAAAGCTGGCAACACTGGTGCGTGGTATGTGGGCCAACTCTGTGGATAACCAGAAATGAGAGCACGCTGCGAGCCCTCTTATAATGCTGATAAAGTTTTCATTGGACACGCATCATTTTTTTCATTTGCCACAATGCGTTGTCATTGTAGTTGTTGTTGATGTTGTCACTGATTTCGACCGCCTGGTTGACTTTTTTCAGCATTAAAATCATTATCAGTGAGCGTCACTTGTTGCGCGTGTTATAATTACAGTTACAGTGAGTGTCTTTGTGTGTGTAAGTGCGTATATCGCTCATTTATTACAATGAACAATAACAATGTTAAGTAATTTTGTTAAATACTAAACAATATGGTTGTGGCTTGATTATGTAATATCGTGCGTGGAACGCATGTGGATCGTGTGTGAATTTCATGTTTACCTCACATTAAATCCAATATGTTTTCTAAGCTTCACTTCAAAAACTGTTTATTCATTCGTAAGCTTACAATCCACACGAGCTTACAATCCACACTAGCTTAAAATTGCGTGTGTGATCCTCCCCAACCTGAATACACGAACACTTTTCAATTTTTTTTGCGTCTAAAGTCTAGCCTAGAACTAAACAATATTGTTGGCTTGATTGCGTATTGTGGATCGTGCGTGGAACGCATGTGAAGTGTGTGTTAATTTCATGTTTTCCTCACATAACATCCATTGTGTTTTCTAAGCTTTATTCATTTGCGAGCTTACAATCCACACGAACTTAAAATCGCTTATGTGTCCCTCCCCAAACTGAAAACACGAACATTTTTCATTTTTTTTAAATTTTGTGTCTAAGGTCTAGACTTGCCACTCAGCATTGACAATTGGACACACTGCATCACGCACTCTTTCCACTCTCCGCTCTCTCTCTGCTCTTCACACTCCCACTACCCCTCAAAACATGCAGCCAGGTCCATTATTATACATTCCCATTACAATAAACATTACGAAATGCATTTTTATCGCCTGCTTTAGCTTTTGTGTTTCGTCTTTTTGTTTTTTTTTATACCCTTGCCGAGGGTATTAATGATATTTTATCATTATTCCTTGAAGATTCCTATTTTGACATCTCAATTATTCTCACAGATTCTGCATCCCGTGCTATCTTTAAAAACTTTACTATATTAATATTAATCAGGGATTAAACCCGTAACCGGAACCGTTAACCGATATAAACCCTTTCAAATGTAGTACCGGAATTGGAACCCGAACCGAAATAAATTTTTTATGTAGTACCGAAAACCGAAACGTTTGTACCGGTACGGTTTTGGTACATTTTTTAAAAAAGTTTATGTTGTATTCTGTAACTTTTGGATTATATAATCTGGATTTAAATTAAAAATTAAAATTTGTTAAATATATTTGTCTATATACTATATAGTATATTATATAAACATTAAAAAAAAATTAAATTGCATTTTTGTACCGTTACGTACCTGTACTAATACCGAAACCGAAAGGTTAAAGCCGAAACAGTTGTTTCGGGACGTATCGGAACCGGAACTGATATTTAAAATCGGACTACCATAGCATATAGATGTCATAGAAATATTTGATAAAAAAAAAAATAATGAAAACTTTTGTTGTTTAACATATTTCAAGCAAACTTTCAAAAACTCTGTATATTACAATACACAGGTGTGATAAAAAGAATTGGTCGAAAATTGAATTCAAGGCTCTGCAAGTGTATCAGATCTTCGGATGAACGAAGAAAAACTTTCGTTTTCTGTTTTTAAAATGTTGCCGTGCACCAATTCGCTCGGCACGTCATCTTCTAGCGTCATCGCCAGCGTCATTCTCATCATCATCATCATTGTCATCATGATCATCAGCATCATCATCATCCTCGCTCGCTCGTATGAAGCTAAAGCAGACATCAAAAGTCCCAAGATTCAAGATGTGTAATAAACAATCAAAGAAATAAAAAAAAAAAACACAGCAGCAACAACAACAGCAACAAGAGACAAACAATGAGCAGGCAAATGAGTCAGAAAACTGCTGCAATAATAATAACAACAACAACAACAACAACACGTGTGCAGATAGAGTCCACAACTAAATAGTACGAGTAGAGTATAAACTACAATTGCTCTGTTTTATTGTTGTTTTATTTTATTTTTCCTGATGAAGCATCAAAAATTCACTTTTATTGCGATAAGATAAAAGCAAACCAAATTAATCGAGCTATCCAACGGTAGCTTCCGTTCATTAATCACACTTTTCATTGACTTTGACATCAGAGATGCAATTGGTTAGAGTTGCCAGACTTTTTTTTTTATTAAGTGAGAGTTTTATCCCGATTTCCCAATATTGATCAAATCTAGAGCTTATCAAAAATTGTTTTGAATAAATTAAAACTTTACATAATTTTATTCTATGTATTTTTGAAAATAGTTAAAGATCCATTATTTATTCATTTTCAAACTTGTTCTAAAAGCCACAAACAACTATAATAAAAAAAGAAATAAAAACAAAAGAAATATATGTATGTACATATGTGCATTTTTGATGTGGTTAAAATAATTACTTGTCTAACTGTATTCATTATTTTTTTTCATACGGCAGCAAAAAGTCAATAAAAAATATTTTGAAGTTGTCGTTTTCCTTATAAGTTACAAGATCTAAAATTCAAGATTTTCAAGCATGATGATTTTACAGTTTTTGTAACTGTTAACGCACATTTTATACGGATTTATTGTTTTAACGAGCTGTAAAGCAAGCTTATAAATTGATTTTAAAACACCTGCGAAATAATTGAAATGATAGCTTAGATACGATCATTAATTGGAATAGATAAGCACATTATGAAGCTATCGGAAATGCTTTAAATTTATTTGAAGAACTTTTTGTTCTTAAATAACGTAACGCTTGAAATTTGTTGGCACTGGTGGTTGGTTTGTTGTACTTGTAATTCCCACAGATCGTTTTGATATGAGGACAGAAAAGTCACAAAAACCGCATTCATCAAAAGCGACAGGCAAACAATTGGAAAATCTGCGAAGCCAAACAAACAACAATTAAACAATGTGACAAACAATGAGGCAAAACAATCAATGAAAGCCGTCAACGCAATTAAAGTTTCATTTTGCGACAGACTTTAACAGAGCAAACTTCCCCGATAAATTGTTTGTCTCCTTCCCTGCTCACCCCTCTCTCTTTCTATTACTCTATCTCTATCAACATGAACTATTTCTCACTAACTCGGTCTTTCTCTCTCTTTCTCTCTGTGCGGTACCATATAAACATTACAGGAAAAACCCATACATTGCCATTTTTAGTTGTCTTTATTTATAGATCGCAAACACAGCTGTGTATCCAACTTGAAAGCAAAAACACCGTTTCAATAAAGCGAAACTAGTGCGGGTGAGACAGAGAAAGAGGGGAAAAAATGGGGGGTCTGGAACGAGCTGACATCTCAGATACTCGGGGGAAGATACAAATGGGACGAGGCTACAGAGAGCAAAAAAAACCCAAGTATTTAGCGCTTAAAATTCACTAAGATTAAAGTTACTAAAATCAAAACAAAGTCCATCATCTGTGTTGTTATCATGTCATTTGTCATTTAAAAGAGAAAAAAAAAACAAAAAATTAAAAATCTTTATTTTATTTCAAGCACAATTTCTTAAGTTAAAAATTTAATTATTAAAGCTTTTTCAAATAAAAAAGGGGGTCCGAAACGATCCAAGTACAATTTAAGCTTAATTAAAGAACATTCAACTCTGAAGCTGAGTACAACATTTTCTTAAAATAAACAAATGATACTTAATCTAATCTAAATTAAATATAGTCTTAATTTTGCAGTGCCCCTCCAACTGTTCCCCATAACAGACAAGCAAGAACCATTTGGGAATTCTAAACCATCCAACGCAAAAAAGATACAAGGATTAAGGATCTTGATTTAAAATTGAACGAACTTGTTCTGTGAGTTGAAACTGAATTCAGAACTTATATATGTAAAGAATTTTCGTAAATCTAGACTTTTACTTGATTCAGGATACTTAATTTTCGTACCAAAATTATACTTGGTTTAAAATATTGTATGCTCATTTTCAATAATTCGTTCTCAACTCGGGAAAACATTTTAGGAATTGCGAATTCTCAATTCAAATTCAATTGAACTAAATTTTCGTACAACTTTTTTCTCACAGTGTATGCATTAGCGCAACCAACTTAACTCAACTGTCAATACTCGTATTTTCAATTGGCAAAAACGCTCTTTTTGGCCTGTCATATCATTATTTGGCTGGCTTTGTTTTCATTTCATTTCATTTTAACCACACAAAATGTGGGAATTTAGGGGCTGTGGGCGTGTTCAGAGTGCTTGCTAATTGAATTTGCCTGTACGACAAAATATACCTACATACATAAGTCTGTATGTATTTGCATTTGCCTTGACTTAACCCCAACAATGTGGGCTGTTAACCATGTGGATCTTATGGCCATTCAATTTTTAAAAGTTTCGACTTTTTCTTCTACGCACGAAGTTGCAAAATGTATGTCAAAAAAAAAAAACCAATGTTGGCGTCGAATTTTCAAGTAGTGAAATCCTTAAACGATTCTCAGTCAATCAATACAAAAATTGATCAAGCTAGAATTTGTTTTCTTCCACTTGCCCTCAATGTTCCTCTTTAACACCTTCGTATCCACTTCATATGCAGATGATAAAAAGATGACTTGCTTGATATATTTTATAGACTGTGTTTTAGTACTATCGTATCGAAAGTTGTCTGTGTGTTTATTGATTTTTGGTTTCATTGGAATGCATTTCGAAGAATGCAACAAGTCAATTCTAGACGTTATTGTAAACAAATATTTCAATCCTTTGCTCCTTTGATATATTTTAAAACACCATTAGAATTTAAAAAAAAAGTATTGTGGAAACGGAAGTTTGACAGAACACATCAATTATCACCTAAACAATAAAAAATATTGAGAACGCTTTAATATAATTATATAGATAAAGCAATTTCAAGCCTCAAAACTTCAGATATCCATTTATGAATCGAAGGATATTAAATTTAAAATACTATAAACTATTTCTAAATAAAATAAAAGTTCTATATTTTTTGCAATGAAGGGTAAAAACTATATTTTATTTCTGATTTCAAAATTATTCACATATTAAACTTAAATATAATTTTTATTTTGTGATAATTTTAACTGGATCACATTTGCATAGTGTTGCACAGTTCCCAGATAGTGTGGATCGCATTTGGACAGTGTTATTACAAGCCAATCAAGACACGAGATGACGCTGCCTTGGGCCGTTAGCCATCCAAATTGTGGATGGCATTTTGGGCCAGACATGCAAACTAGTTTTTGCCACAAGCAAAGAAAAAAAATAAAAGAAATAGATACAAAGTGACACATGGCAGGCACAATTACAAACAGTACACGACGCGTATTTTGTTTGTATAATTATGTACGTTAATAAAAATAAACATTTACCTACACGGACTACGGACTGCGCAATTTAAATTAAAAACATGCAGAGCATAGCCAAAATAAAAACAAATTTAAATTTTTTTTTTGTTTATTTATTATTGTTGCTGCTATTTTTTTTTCGGTGATTTGGCTACAATTACTGCTGTTGTTGTTGTTGTTGTTGTTGTCTGTGGGGTCGACGACAAATCTAAATACAAATCGCGCGCGATTTTATTCGCGTGCGTTTCTGTTTCTTTTTTTTATGGCTTGTGAAGGTCAGTCAAGCAGCGCAACAGTGGCGCCGACGTTGACGTTGACTGCAACGTCGACGTCGGCATCGTCGCTGACATGGAGAGTGTTAAATTTATATTGCAATATGTATTTACCGTACGTGTGTGCCATAAACAAAAAGGAAAAAGTTCATAATGCACAAATCGATGGGATGGCGCGAGCGAAGGAGGTGGGGGAGAGGGTATGCCGGGACCTGCATACAAAAATGCAACCCACTTTTGTGTGTGTAAAAATAAAAATAAATTAAACCTTGTTGCTGATTCATATGAATAACGCTTTAAAGGGTTTATGTGACATGACACACACACACACACATATGCATGTAAACGCGTAAGTAGGCATTAATGTATTAACCCGAGCTAACGGTAAATTGTTGGAGGAGCGCCCCTTGAAACTGTCAGAAATGAAGCTGTTTAAATGCCTGCTTGTGTGTGCAGGCTTATGAGTGTACGTGTGCGTGTGTGTGTCGTGTGTCAAGTGGCTTGTTAATTATGGTCATGACTCGAAAATTACCGAAAAATGTTGAGAGAAGCAACAATCAGAACGCTGCCACTCGAGACCCTCTCAAGATGACGAAAATCTAATTAACACACACTCACACATACTTCAGTTCCCCCCACTACTCCTTCCCCATTCACTCTTCTGCTCGACTCAAATTGAGTTCAATTGAAGTAACTGTTTACCAGTTGACAGCAATAACAATAACAATATGGCATCATTTACGCATGCTCACTCTCATTGCCTTGCTCACTCTCTTTCTCAAACACATAAACGCCGCTCTCTGGAATTTTCTGGAATGGAAAGAAACAATAACAATGCAAAATGCGCAAAGCAAATGCAAACGGAGCTGTCACAGCCGCTGCGCTGCATTTGCTGATGTCATCAACACAAAAACCACAACAACAATAACAAGAAAATAATAACAACAAATAAAAAAATACATAACAAAAGCACTTGTTCCGAACAATCGTCATATCCAAACGGCACTTTGTAAGCGTGGGGCAAAACTTGCTTTAACTGGATGACTTCATTAATGAACAAGCAACAAAGTATGCAAATAACTAACTAACAAACATGTACTCACAGTTAGTAAAGTAATTGTTTTGACTAACAAAAAACTAATTTTCTCAGGTATTATTATTTATTTCTTATTTTACTACGGCTGCTTGGTTATTATAGCAAATTCAATAAAGAAATATTTTTTGTGATATAAAATTAAATATGTTTATATTTTTCTTTGTCAAAGCAATTATTTGACTAACTGTAAGCACATACACATTCATAGGGCACACACACAAGTTATTACAATAACAGGCAGCAACAAAACGCTGGCGTGCGTGCGCGTTGGCACAGAGAGAAAGAGACCAAAAAAAGAATAACGAGAACAAAACGCACATAGCATTGTGCGCACTTGACTCGCTCACACGCTCACCCTCTCCGGGCTCTTTCACAGTTTTGCTTCATTTTGCATAAGTTGGCAGCATCTTTGTGGGTCTTATTTGTTTTCTGCAAGCGTAGGTGCACTCATAAAAGACAATTCAATTGTGAATGTTAAATGAAGTCTATTGATTCAATTGGTTTCGACTGCGGCTGCGATTGCGAATGCGCTTCTAATTAACAATAAATAAAGGCGAAGGCTGTTTAACAGAGACAACACAACATGCGTGGGGTTTTTGAACTCATTCGTTCCCCCCGCAACTCCTTGGACCAGACCATGAGTAAGGGCCAATGTAAATTGTTTTTGTTTGCTGATATTTTGCACACGACGTCGCCACGTTGACAGCAACCGGAAAACGGAAGCGCCTGATTTGGCTGCTAGTATTATTACTTGCGCTTTATGCTGTGGCCCATTGTCATTATGAATGTGCGTTTATGGCAGTGTATTTGCATATGTATATATAAAAATGTAAATGTTAAAAATAATGCAAGCCACAAAAGAAAAAAAATATACAAATAAAACAAAAATAAAATAATAAAATAAGTTTAAAACTAATGTATAAGCTTTATTTATTTAGTTAGTTATTGTGTAAAATTCCATAAGGATTTCCTAACGAAAATGGCCAAGGAAAAGTTAGGGAATCCTTGGAAAATTTTCGGCAGAATTTCCTATGGATTCCCTAGTGATGAGGGAACATTCCCTAGTGATTCCCTAAACATTCCTTTAGAGATTCGAACTAAAGGGTATGTACATATGTAGATCCAAGTGTGTGTTTGAGTTATGACAAGAAGTTTACAATGGGACAACTGTCTTAATGCAGTGTTGCCATTTTAGCTATTTAGTAGCTAGACTTAGTTAAATCTAATCTTTTTCAGATTGCCATATAATTCAATATACTTAAGAAAATCCATCTTGTCTTTGTAGAAAATATTTTAGCCAAATATTGAAAAATTGATATTAGAAAGAAAATATTGAAGATACGTTTTTTTTTTGCTAGCCTACAATCTGCATTTTCGTATTATAAGCTATAACAAAAAAAATGTTTTTTTGTAGCAAATTTTATAAAAGTTTAATTTTCTTTAGCAAATTTAAAGTTTTAAGCTACCTTTTTTGATAAAATTAGCTATTTTATCCCTAAAAATTTTGGCAACACTGCCTAACTGGATTAAGC
>OZ001351.1:24956367-25207367 GCA_963924055.1 Drosophila limbata
TTGAGTTTAACTATAAGCTAAATTCGGTGATGGGGTCGGTAATGGGCTCTAGCTTTTAAATCTCGGAGAGCTTTGTCAAACGGGATTAGAAATCACGACAGTTGAAAAAAAATTTTTTTTGACAAAATTTTACACTAAAGATATTTAAAATATTTTTTTAATAAAAAAAAAATAATAATAAAAATAAAATTCGATTTTTCCAATTTTTTTAATTTTTTAATGTTGAAAAAACCGAACTTTATCGTTTGACCGATAATTAACGCCCATTTGGATGCCACGCCCACTTATTTTTTATTGTCTAAATTTTTTGTCAAATGTCAAGAATATATATTTCAAATTTCATACCGATATCATACTTCGTTAGAAAGTTACAGACTTTTGCCTCTAATTTCCTTAAAAGGCATTGTTCATAGCTTGCTCGACTAATTTAAACGAATTAAAAAAAAATAGTTTGGTTAATTAAAAATAAAAATTATTTATAAAATTTGTTGTAAAAAGATGAATCAGAATAAGGCCCAACATTTTTGGAAAATTTGGTATTTTTATATTAATACCTTAAATACCTGAAAATACCTTAAAATACCTTAACCTGAAATCTTCATGCTTCTCAGCGGAGGCTAGGAATTGATTTTAGACATATAGTTTCTTCCTGAAAATATCTTAGAATTCATCGTAGATTACGATTCTGGTGGACGAATTTAGCGAAAAAAAATTGACCCGCCCTAATGAACATACATACATATTTCGATGTAGTAATATCTAATCAAATGTTAATGTTGTTTTTTCATGCAGTCGGAAGTGGATCGCGTGCTTATCTACATAACTCTCTATATTACCGAATGTTTGAAGCGTTTGGAGCGATGTACGAGCAGGGAGCAGGGTCAGCAGGATCTTTTCGCTATGGCGATTGCCAAGTTTGATTTACCTGGTGACGCCGGATTCCCATTAAATTCGGTCTATGTCAAGCCCGAAAATCCCGATTTAATGCGCGAATATTTGCTGCAATTGCGCCAGGAGACCGGCAATAGAGTGCTGGAAAAGGTATTCGATACCACAGATGGGAAACCTAATAAGTGGTGGATCTCATTTGCCAAAAGGAAGTTTATGGAGAAGAGTTTATCTGGTCCCGGAGACCGTTTTTAGAATTCGGACTGTTGAATCAATTTGAAGACTGTTAAAAATGTTGTTGCAGCCCTGCGACAGTGTTGCTAAACGTGCTGAAGCCAAAAGTGTTCGCATTCATGGCGCCAAGTTTAAATCAAACAATTAAAAGCCGATTTGTAATCATTTATTAAAAATATATATATTTTTTTGTTGTTTTTATCTCGTTGTTTTTTTTTTTTTTTGAAAGCCAACTAACACATGACAGTTAAACACTATCACCACATACAAATAAGCACTTAAAATTAATAACAAAAATATAAATTGAAAAAAAAAAAAACATTGTGTAGAAATTAAACTTAAAATACGAGGACCATATAAAGTTACAAATTATTCACATGATTATATCATATTTACAATATACAATACTTGGCAAGAGCAAAGGAACATCTCATGGATCAATTTAAAATGATCATTTAAATTGATTTATAATCTCAACAATGCTTTGATACGTGCCTGTGACAATTCCCAACAGAGCAATAATCAATATAGCGATATTCTTCAAATAGACGAGGGTGCCAAGGCCCTTGGGCTCCTGGGTGCGTATTACGAAATCAATGAGAACTGGTATCACAAATGCCAATGATGTGGAACAAAATGCACCGATGAGTGAGATAAATAGACTCAGTTGTGGAACGACCAGAGCGACACCAACTGCAAATGAAACAAATCTTTACAATCACATATTCAATTTGTGGAAGACCTTGTTCAACTTACAGGTCAGCATGACCATTATGAATCGCAGCATCACCTGCAGGGTGATGGGATATTTTTGGGCACAGCTGTAGCCCCGTTTAACTGGCGGCCAAAGGATTTTCATCATGACGAAGAACTGAATTGGATAACCAAAGAAGACGCCCAATGCGGCTATAATTTTGACGACCTGCGCCATGCTGAAAATAAAAATAAAAATATTCATATAAAGAAATACATTTTAAAAACATTCTTTTCCTCACATATTTCGAGGAATTCCTGAGTATATTATTATTAATTATAATGCTTATACTAATATTATTATTATGCCTGATCGTATTAATTTAAATACTTAGACTAAAAATTGTAGATATTGATCTGATCGAGTTTTTCTGGATTTTAAGCAATCAAATCTTGCAACAATTAGTAAATGATTTTATAAATCTTTAAAATACCCCAAATCTAAAATTATAAATTTTTTTACTTGGTTTTTAATTATAAACATCTTTTATTCCCTACTATTTTTATAACTTGTATTTTTTTTTTTTGTTATTTTTTACTTTTTTTTTAAGTTTATACATATATTTTTTGCTTTTATTGGTAAATACCAATTTCCTATTTTCTTTTTATTTTGAATTAGAAATTTTCTTTTTATTTATTTTCTTTTAATTTTTTATTCCTGTTTATCCTTTCAGTTTTAAATTTATATAAAATTAATTTTATTTCGTAATTTAAATCATATTCCAACTTTTTTTTAAAATATTTTTATTTAAAATTGTTTTATTTCCTACTTTTTTACTTTAGCTTTAAGCTAACTATATACTTATATAATTTAGTTCAATTATTAATTTAAGTCATATTTCCCAATTCTATGTTAACGTTAAATAAATAAACAATTTTTCAAATGTAACTTACACTTCCTCCACTTCCAGATTCAGCGTAATGCTGCCTTCAACATCATCGCCCCAACGCAGATAACTGACAAATCCCGTAAATATGAATATGGCTGTGATGAAGAACATGGTAACATTCAGAACACCAAATCGATGGGTGAATTTGGCCGGATCTCCCATCGAGTTGCGAAGAGGAAGCACCAATGCAATGCCCTCGTATGAGAATAGAGCGGTGCCAAAGAACAACGACAATTGCGTTCCACCAGTGAAATAACTACGTTCCGTAATTGATGGCATCGGTCCCTCGGAGAAGGCGAACGTAAGCGTGGCAATCAGGCCAAATAGCAGTGCAAAGTTGGCCATCATCGACACTGGCGATATGTACTTAAGGTTAGTCATCAACGACGGTATCATCGCCGGCAGCAGTGTTATCAGCATCACCATGCTCATGCTGATATCTATGCCATTCTGTTGCAGAACCTGTGGGAAATATTTAAAAATTACTGCTGTTGTAATCACAACCACAAGATGGTGCAATGTCTTCACTAACCAACAAGTTATGGATAACAATTTACGCTGGTGACTTAATTGTGTTGAAAGCGATTGGTAAATTAACTATAATCCCAACGTAAACATTTTAATTAAAAATAAAAGTAAAATTAAATTTCAATTAAAAAAAAGGTTAAAGATTATAAAGTACTTTATTATTATTATTAATTCAAAGTCTGATAAAAGGTTTAAGCTAATATAGAAAAGGTGTGATTCAACAAAATTAGGAAATTATATATTGTGAAATTATATACATATTTTTTTTTTCAAATTTTGAATATTTGTTTAGTAAAAAATACATATTTTTAATTGAAATAAAAGCAAGATCGAGGTAATCGTCAAAAATTTGGTGATCTTGTAATCTATGTATTAAATTTTCGAACCGATCGCTCCTATGACAGCTATATAATATAATAGTCTGATTTTAAAAAAAGTTGGACAACAAAGCAATTCAAAATACACAAACTGTGAGATTTGTTGAAATATATTAGAAAAAAAAAAGTTTTTCTTACTACAAATTGATTTCGACCGATCGCTAAGATCCCCGAATATTTATTGTACTTATTATGAATGCAGTTCTAAAGATTGTTGGCTCAACAGTATGTATACTAATTTTGTTGACGAAGAAAATAATCAAATATTTCAATTTATGAAAAGAAAAAACACTTTTCTTGGTTTCCTCTTTTTTTTTTTTTTTATAGTTTCTGAGAGATTTGTAATAAAAATAAACAGACTTTTGGTAATTCTTTGCTTCCTTGTCAAAAAACTGACTTGACATACTGTCTGAATTTAGATTTGATTTGTTTTTGCACTCACCTGGTAGAGATTTTCGGTGATAAAGACAAAGTAGATGGCACAGAATCCAAATTGTGTGACACAGAGAAACATTTCAACTATCAACTTCATGGCACGCGACATGCAGCGCAGGGGACGCGGTCCATATTCGAAGCACTTTTCAACCGTTTCCGGATAGTCGTAAAATATTGCACCTGGCGTTTTAGAAACGGCTACCAGGGATCCGTTAATGAGCAATCTTTCGCAATGGACACACATGATGGCTATAATCGGAAGCATGATTGTGGCGCCGAATAGGCCGCCATTCTTGAAGCAATCGCCCATGGCAAAGAGACCGGCACCGACGCTGCCCTTGAACAGATGGATGGAGGCTTCCAGCACTGTTGTCGCATGTCGTCGCTTCACTGTAGTACTTTCCACATCGCCATTTGGCTGTTTTTCCGTTTGCTGCTCTTGTCCTTGTTCCAGCTGCTGCGGCTGATTTGCATTTGGATTTGGATTTGGATTTGTTATATTCAATACTCTGCCCATTTCGCCAGCTTCGAAGGCCTTTTCTTGGTTCCGTTGTTGCTTCTAGGGCGGTATTCGATTGTTGTTTTATTATTAGTTTAATTGGTTTTAACTTAATATTTTATTTAAAAAATTTATATAAAAATTCTGTTCATTTCGTGTGTCCGCCCCGAACATAAATTTACAATTGAATTGAATGCAAAGACAAAGACAAAGACGAAGACGGTGAAGGAAAGTGAAAAAAATGCACAAGTAAAAGCAGAGCCGAAAGCAAAGCAAAATTTAACGGTGCCTTAGATTAGCGGTTTGAACGTCAAGTGCACTGTAAAAAACACACCCTTTCTTAAATTAAATATTTAGCATTTATGAAGTTATTTTTGTAAATAAGGCGACTTTAAGATACAAAAAAAAAAACATTCTTACAATCAATTTTTTCTCAATTGTTTTAATTTGTATTTTATTTGTTTTTGTAAAATAAATAATTTTTTGATGAAACTAAAAATATTCATCTCATCAATAACGTTGATAAGACAAGTTTATATTTTCTTGCAGTGTATGCGCTGCCGCTTGAAAAGGGTATGGCAAGAAAGGTGAGGGGTATTCACATTGCAGACACACAAACACACACACAAACAATAGGTGGAGTATTAAACATCAGTTAGACTTTTTACAATTTGCGCATTAACATTTTATACAATATCCATACACAATATATTTAGTATATTTGAAATTGATATTAATTATATTCGAAATATAATAGAAACGGGTATTTTTTCAGGTTTAACCAGCTCTTAATTTTTTGTGTGGCATTTAAATCGCACGAGAAGTGAAATTGTTGTTCATCAAAGCAAAAATAAATGACACATCGAATGATCGAAATTTTTGATTAAAAAAAACAACAGTTTCAACCACAATTAATTATTTAGTGTGCTTAGAATTTAAGTCTACACGATTGAACACAAAAAAAACAACTTAATGATGTATTTTTACAGCGCAATGTTAATTTCTATAATTTAGATACTAAGCTTACACCTTTCGATGTGGTTTTGAACTCAATTGATCGTTAAGTTGACTTTAAATGATCGTATACAATAATTACTACAGATATACAGTAAAGCTCCTCTAATAAGAGACGCTGCTAACTTGTATTAACTTGTAATAAAATTCGGAAATTTTCGTTTATTCCCTATTTTATATGGTTTCAATAAAGATCTATAAATAGATTTTATTGCACCGGATGCACATTCGGTATGACTTGATTAAAATAATTAGCCCATAAAAATTGGTATTATACTTTTGCACAATTATTAATTATTAATATATGATTTGTTGGTCTTCATAAATCTTGTTTATCAGCAAGATAGACTCTGATTAATGTGGGAAACGTGCAAGTTTCTGGCCAAGTAATATTTTTGCAAATAATCGCAAAAAAAACGCATGTCGAATGACTGTTGAACTAATTATATTATTGAAGGTTTTTAAGCAGAGAGAATGCTGTTATATTTAATTGTTTTATTTACTATATTATGGTTTTAAGGTTTTCAGCACGTTTCATAATAAAACACAAGTTCAAAGAGACAATAATTAAAATGGAAACATCGTTTGCTAAATCCCATCGACAGATACTTCGAGCACATCAAAGATAGCAGATATATTTATAGATTAAGATAAGCTCTATGTGTACAAATCAGAACAGACACAGAACAGAAATTGAAATCAATAAGCACCTTTTTATTTAGCGTTAAATATATGTATAAATAAAAGAAGAGCGCGGAATTTTCAAAATTAATTATAAAAAATTGTACACTTATTGTTTCGATTAAATTTGCTTTGGTTTCGTTTTCGAAAATGTTGTCAAGTGTTGCGCGTTTGTTGAGCGATTTAAAGGAGCGTGTGGACGCGTCAAGAACTCAAACCAGACTCAATTCTCAATATGCGAATTGGCCAAGAGAAGCGTGCGACTGCGACAGCGTCACCTGTGTGTGTGTGTCTGTGTGTGTGTGTGTGTGTGTGTGTGTGTGTGTGTGTGGGTGAGTGCATGTGAGCAATGCTCGTAAGAAAGTCTGCAGTCGAGCGTGCATGACTATTAAATACCCTGTAACCATACTACTACAGGGAAAATTAATTTATTCGTTGTATCAAATATGAATACCATTAATATTTAATTGTTATTTCATTTACTATTATTATTTAGTGATTACGAGTATTTCAACAATAAATGGTAATGGTCTAGTAGCGGTACTACTCTCAAAAAAAAAAAAAATATATATAAATTAAAAAGAGGGCGATTTTTAATGAATTTTGGTGAAACAATTTTTAGCGGGTCTCCGCTACTTTTTTTTAATTTAATTTAGAAATTTTTAATGCAAAATTCACAAAGCAACCATGCAAAAGCTCATTTTGCATTAAAAATTTAAAAATTCCATTAAAAAAAACTAGAGGAGACCCGCTAAACATTTTTTCTCCAAAATCGCCCTCTTTTTAATTTATATTTTATTTTTTTTTTAAATTACTGTAAATTTACTGTAAATCAATTTATATTAAAATACACTGATCTCTGTGTAACACAACTTGCTTATGCCCGTTTTTAAAAATATGTACAGGGTATTAAAAAACAATCAACGACATTTCGTAGTTATAACTTGCATTTGTTAGTCTTTCCGACTCGACTCTCTTTGTGCTCTATAAGTATTATTCAAGTGTTAAACTCATTTAAATTTAGTTTAGCCATTTATTTTGATTTTTTTTGCAAGTGCAGCTTGCAAATTTTCAGTTTTAATTGCCTCACTTTGCTCTGGCGCAGACACAAAAGTTTCTTATCTATGCCAAAAGCTGTTTAATTCGCATTTTAAGCAACTAATTTTGGTGTCTTATCGATTCGATATTTTAAACATTCATCATAATTTAAGTGGAAAAACAAACGACAATGTCAGTAGTTAAAAAAGTTTAGTTTTAAAACGTAAATAGTTCTTACTTTTATAGGGTAAGCATTAAGCTTAAAATCAAAATTAGCTTAAAACAAAACTAATGGAAATGGATGATACAATTTTCCTTTAGTTACAGGTCCTAAACTGATTCGATTTTTAGGAAATACACAAAATGCAAAATAATATTTTTGGTCTGCATTGAAAATTAAAAGATATTGGGTTATCAAATACTATTATGGCGAATTATTTATCTATATGTTATCGAATTATCACGGCATCTTAAAATTTACATAATCAAAATTTTTAAAAAGTTTTTTTTTTAGTAGGAGGGAGATATAAATAATATTTAAACGCAAATTTGTAAAGTAATGCATTAGCTTCATCATGCAGATTATATTTATTTGTTTTTCTTATTTATTTGTTTCCTTAAATAATAATAAAAACTGGGTCAAATAAGCCGTAAGTGCACAGAGTGCAAATTACTGCAAAAAATCGTATGTAAATTTTTGTAAATTTAACTATCTATTTATTTCGAGTAGTTCGCCAGAGTTATGTACTTATATCAAGTCATGTCCGGCGCTTCGGAAAACAAAAAAAAAAAAAAACCCGAGCATACACAGAAAAAAAATCCGAAGTTTTGGAATATAAAGCTAAAAAGTTCAGTATCTCGGAATATCTTAAATCGAGTACGAAATACTTTATTCACATAAGATTTTTCAATTCAATTTCCGCAAATATTTCGAATATCGGCGCTCTATAAGAATATACAGTCGAGGTTCCCTAACTCGAATCACCATTATCCAACTTATAGAGTTATAGATTTATTTTTTTTAAGTTTATTAATTTTACTGCCACTCATTTAGCTCGAGTTTGAGAGAAATTCGAGTTATAGAAGTTCGAGTTATGGAAGTTCAATTGTACGTATTTAGTAAAATCAAATGTATTAACCTTTTTTAGTATTTTATTGTGTTAATTTAACAACAATATCCTGAATTCATACTTAATAAAATACATGCTAAAATCAAGAATTTTAAGCTTGAATTTTATGTTTTTATTTTTATACCCGTTACTTATTAAAAATAAGTAAAAGGGGATATTGTATTCGTTGCAATGTATGTAACAGGGAGAAGGAAGCATCTCCGACCCTATAAAGTATATATATTCTTGATCAGCATCAACAGCCGAGTCGATATAGCCATGTCCGTCTGTCCGTCTGTCCGTCCGTCCGTCCGTCCGTCCGTCCGTGTGAGCGCCTAGATCTCAGAGACTATAAGAGCTAGAGCAACCAAATTTGGCACATAGATTTTTATAAACCCCACGCAGGTCAAGTTTGTTTCAAAATTTTGCCACGCCCCTTTCCGCCTCCGTAAATCGCGAAAATCTACCACACGCACAGTTTTTAAGATATTAGGTTTTTTTAAACGGTGAACGTTAGCTATTGTTTTTACCTATCATTCTACTAAATCCCAACAAGATCGGACAAATAGAAAGGTGGTACTGGCTGATTAAAGCTTTTAAGCAATAAAAGTGCCTAAAAGCATGCAATAAAAAAAAAGTTAAATTTATTTAGGTAAGTAACGGGTATCCTATAGTCGGGAGCTCGACTATAGCCTTTCCCACTTGTTTTTTCCTGTGTACCTTATATAAGGGGAAGGAAGTGATTCGATTCGAAATTCAAATAGAATAAAATCATCACAATGAAGGCTTTTGTAGAAGGTGCATCACGTCGCAAGTTCAAGGATTTGCCGTACAATGCGGCGTATGAGCAATTTATGCACGTGCCCATCGAAAGACAAAGCAAAACATCGGAATCAACCAAAACAACAACAAAAACAACAACAACGCAATCGAGAAGCCAAGACAACGAAAGGAGAAGAGAAGTACGAGCGAAAAACATGAAATTGTCATATTGTTTATGACGAATAAATTGTAAATTCTTGGACGTACCGCGACCAGAGCATGAATTTTAAAGCGCAGCAAGTTCGTGCTGCTTACACCTGCCACGCCCCCTTTTTGTAACCTGGAAATTGAAAGCACTTATTGATTGTTGTTGATGTTGTTGTTGTTATTATTGTTATTTTTACGAGTATTTGTGTGTAGCGCCAGTTAAATGAATTGCATCGAATTCATAACATGCCGTTTGGACTCTTTTTTTTTTTTTTTTCATATTGCATTTATTGAAAGACAATCAACGACCGTTTGTTCGATCGACCGATGTTTACGGAATTGCACAATTAGATTATATAAGTCACTGGTCAAATGCTTAACGGAAGCACCGTCAATCTAACAATGCAACAACAGATCGATTCAGATTCACTTGTAACTTGGAAGTAGCTAATTTTATTTTACATAAAAGTATGCAAAATAGGGTATAATAGTTTTGTGTAGGCATCAACGATTCGAATGAGAATATTCTCAAAGTCTAAAAGAGCTAAAGGCTCTGGTAAGTACACTATAAAAAAAACATCATTCTAAATTTCAAGTTTAATATTTATGATTTTAGCAAATATTTTTAAGTATGTATTTAGTTTATTATTGTTGAATATACAAAGATGCCACAGAAATCGCTTTCGCTTGAATTTCACCCCAATTTCATTTCGCTGGGCCACAGATCAATTCGAAGAATAATTTTACGCGAAATAAACTAGCGCTTAAGCCGCTGGCGTCCGATGCTGCCACCTAGTTTGATTTAGATTTTCGAAGTCAGGGTCAGCGATGCCACATTTTCTAGTCAGAATTCGAAGTAAGGTATTTAAAAAAAATATATGGAACAACTTCAGTTTTCTTTAAATTAAGCATTAAAAAATAGGGTCTTTTGAGGTAAATCAAGTTTTACCGAAAAAAACCTTTAACTTATTGTGCAATTTGTGAAAACATTTTTCACGAAGAGTTGCCAGACTAATGGCAGACAATTGCTAGAGTTGTCGAGTAATTTTTATTTTTTCGCACCAATTACTTTTAAATTTTTTTCAGCTAAACAAAATCAATTATTGCATAAATAAATTAAATTATATTTATTAAATAAGAAACAAATTTATAACCTATTGTTCTACAATTATAAATTTAAAAAAGTTGCTAAACAAAACCTTGGGTAATTTAAGCTGAAAAGGTGTCAGCCCTTAGCAGCCTAGTTCGAAAAGGTTGGTGAAATGTCTAAAAAACATTAAATCATTCGAAGTTCTGTGGCACCTCGGAATTTTCCGTGCGGAATTGCTTTCAGCGGAATTCTATTTCGCTTGCGATTTCTATGGCACGCCTGATTGAAGGAATTACAAAAGCGTACTTCAATCGAGTATTTGGTATTAGAACTTTGAGATTAACGAACTTTTGACACCAATTGAGATTGATTTTATCCCGGAATCCAGGTTTTTTTTTCGGGTGGAAAGATTTTTATTTGTTCATCGATACAGATACAGATACAGATACTTCACAGAAGTTATATAAGCAATTTAATTTATTGATTTAAATATGTTTTGATACTTTTTGGAGGGTATCTGCTAGTCGAGCATTGTTTCAAGCAATTTTTTGTTGTGACCAATTTGAAGGGCAATCCGCCATCAATGGCAAAATGATTTTGATTAGATAGATTTCTTTCGTATTAGATTAATTTGTGAGGCTAATCAACTGGCACATTGTACTCAAACTCATACTCATGCTCATATATCATTTATATAGCAAGTATATCATATAAAGCATGGAATTCCGGGAGCATGCCAATTGAAAAGTTAGCAATCGATCGCTGGATTTCCATCTGTTTCCTTTAATCATAAAAACCATATGCACAACGATAACGAAAACGTATTAATTGAATCGCTCGATTAGGCCCTAAATCAGATAATGATAATGCCAATAAATGACTGTTACTTGGAAACTATTGAGGCTTTCATATTTCGAACGAAAGTTTTATTATTGTCTGCAGATGAACATACTATATACAGGTGTGCTACTGAAATCACTTCCACTTGAATTTCACTTCAATTTCAATTCACTTTGGCACAGTCAACAACCCTGAAAATTATTGAGGGAAACGAAATCATCGCTCAATCCGATGGCGTCCGATGCCATGAGAATAATGTCACATTTTTTGTCAGAATTTTAGAATTCAGAGTTGTCGAGTAACTTTTATTGATTGTCGCGCCAATAACTTTTAAGTTTGTTTAAGCTGTACAAAATCAATTACTATGCAAATAAATTAAATTATATTAATTAAAAAAGAAAAAAAAACCTATTACTGCAATGATAAACTTAAAAAAGTTGCTAAACAAAGCCTTGGATAATTCAATATGAGAAGGGGCCAACCCTAGCAGCCGAGTTCGAAAAGGTTGGTGAACATGCTAAAAGAATTAAATCACTCGAAGTTCTGCGGCACTGTGAAATCTTTCGAGCGAAATTGCTTTTCTCTGAGTTCGATTTCACTTGTGATTTTCGTAGCACACCTGTATTATTTTTGTTTTGATTTTTTTTTCTTTATCTTCTTTTCTCTCTATTTGTGATATTACTTGATTAATCCAGAACTTTGATACATATTGGGCAGATTTTTTGATATAAGCTGTCAAGTAATGAATGGGCGCGATCACCAGAACAAATCGACAACAGAATATCGATGAAATTTGAATGCTGTGTATATGAGCAATCATGATTTCAAATTTTGTGATTATGATGACTGAAAATCAGGGATTAAAACCGAAACGAATATCGGTTTCAGTTACGGTTTCGGTTATGTTCGCATTTAGGTTTTCGGTTATCGGTTACGCAAAATCTTTGAATAAAGGTTTCGTAACGGTGAACCGGTTTTTGTATGTTTCGGTTTTGAAATACCGGTATGGTTTTGGTTCATAAAATTTTTTTTTTTTGCAAAAATATAGTTAATTTAATAAGATAATAATAATAATTTAAAAGGCATTACTTTTATAATTTTCCATTCACACATTTCTTTCACATATTCTTCAGTTTGATGTAGTTTAGTTACATTTTAACAATTTACATATTTCATTAAACAAATTTATTTTATTTTCGATTATTCAGTTCTATGAAAATTCGATCATTAAAATAAAAAAAAAAAATTCAAAATTAAACATAAGAAAATCAAAATTAATAATGAAAAATATCTTTTTTTTTGGATGTATGAAAAACCGAAATTAACCCTTATAAATGAAACGGTTGCTAAACGGTTATTTCGGTTTACAGAGTTTCGGTTTTAAGGTTTCGGTCAAATGAAAAATTTTTTTTTTGGTTACGGTTTCAGTTACGGTTTTAAATTTCAATCGGTTTTTACCGGTTAAAGGTTACGGTTTCGGTTAGGGTTTTAATCCCTGCTGAAAATGCATCACCAAAATACTTAGTACGCTGAAATTTTCTTATTGTGATGCTTTGTTATCGATACAACAAATCGTAATCAACAGAACACAAGATTTGAAAATAAATAGGAGAAAATTAAAAAGGAAACCACTTTATTAATATTTAATTTGGTTTAATTTGGTAATTTGGAATATTGTTAGGAAAAGTGCTTTAAACTTTCTATATAAAATATTAAATACATTATTGGCTTAATTATTTATTAAAGCAATATATTAACTGTTATATTAAATACAGCCTTTTGCTGTGTTGATTCCTATTTCATTTAGCATTTTGCGCCAAATTGTTTTGAATTTTCTAAATAAATATTAAAAAGAAATGACAACTTTGATTTTGCAACTAAAAAATTTTTTAATTTGTGATACATGATTACTGATTGATTAGTTCTGGTGAACGCGGCCAATGATATACAAATATATTTTAAAAGTATTAAATTAAATTAGTTAAACACAATTCAATACTAATTAGTTGCTTTAAATAGTTAGTTTCTTTGTTAGTAATATAAAGATAATTATACAAGTTAGTTCTTTAAAACTAGCTGCTTCAAGAGCAAATTTTGTACTTTTTAAATTCTTTGAGCAGGATCATAAATTAATGACTCTGCTGTTTTTTTTCTCTAGTTTATTATTGCACGAGTCGTAAATAATAATTTATAATAATAGTCAGTTGGGCGCAAATTCCATGGCGTTGTTTAAGTTTTTCCCCCGCCGATGAAGGCGACTTTGCGACTCCAATTTGCAAAACATGGCGCTTTGAGCTTCGTGAACAAATTGAGCAGCTGCCCACCAAAAATGTTAGTTGAGTTAATAAAACAAAACTAATTAAATCATAATGTACTTACTTAAGGCACGAAAGCACAGACATTTGAAATATAGCTTAGAAATAGAAAAACTTGCAATAAACCACTTGAGAGAAACACAATTATTCGCTTTTGTCAGACGGCAAGAAGACATCTCATAATTTATTTACACTTACAAAATATAATTGTCTAGAAAAAAAAAAAAAAAGAACTTAGACAAAAGGGGAGGGGCAATTAAAAACTAGTTTTTAAATAATTCGCAAATATCATAGATACATATATGCGTAGTTGTGTACTTAAGATACATATTTGTTAAGCAGCTCGTTCAATTATTTGGGCTATTCGAGATGGGGGCGTTTAATGGACTTCCTCCTCGCCAAAGTGCCTGACGATCTGCCTGAGGCTCTCGTAGGTGCCGGTGAAGAAGCCCAACAGTGCCAGCACCAAAATGATGAGATTCTTCGCACAAATCCAGATGCCAGGTCCCTTGTTGGCCTCACTGCGGGCAATCAGCTCGATGACGGGCGGAAAGACCAATGCCAATGTCGTGGAACAGAGTGCTCCGATCAGAGAGATGAATAGCCCCAAGGCGGGCACGAGTTCCGCGATGGCCACTAAATTTATTGTTGTTGGAATTAAGCAAAGCCATTCTTAGCACATTGGGCAGACTCGCATTTTTGTGGCATAAACCCAAAAATTATTTTCCCTCAATTTTAAAACTTTAATTACCAATTGTTTTTTCTATACAAACATTTTTTTTCTAATTTTTTTTCTAATCTTTATTTTTTATATAACATATATTTTTGTGTTCTTAATTTTTTATTTTCAAGTCAGATGGAGTTGCTGAATAATTAAAGCCACAAAAAAAATATATATAAATTTTACTTTAGTATAAAAAAAGGACATGCAAAATTTCAAGTCTTGTACCGTATTTAAGTTCAAGTTTTGTATTTAAAGTTTATGGCTTTATATTTAGAGGTTATGCCAGAAAGGGGCCAAAGACTTGATACAATTAGAAAACCAAAAAAAAATAGAAAGTGTAAATGTAAATTATAATTTTATGAATATGCAAAATTTTAATTCTATAGCTTTTTCTATAGATTTTTCTCAGTGTCTGACGGAGAAAAAAAGCTGAAAGCTGCAACTTTAGTGGAAAAAATCAGCTTAAATTAGAGATAAAACAAAAACAAATATCAAACTAATTTAGTGTTTACTGAAAAACTTGACTAACTTTATCACATAATTGATTCTTTGTGGAAAAAACGTCCAGTTCCAATTTAGAAAAAAACTAATCAGTATTTCCAGCTCTGCATACATACAAAATTTTAAGACTCTAGTTTTATAAACTTCGAGTTTATGCCGCAAAAAATCGAAGAAATCGCCCCCAGTGCCTAGATGAAATCCTACTTACGGGTCACCAATACCAGAGCTGTGCGAAAGAGCAGCTCACCGCAGAGGGAGTATCCCTGGATGCCCAGCATTTGCTTGGTGCTTGGCCACGTGACCTGAACGGCGACAAAGAACTGCAAGGGATAACCCAGCAGGACGCCCATGGAGACCATCAGTTTGACGCATTGTGCCAGGCTGGAGATGAAGCAAACGGAATAAGTCTATGTAACTGCCAAAATGCAATTGAAGTGGTTTTCTCACATGGTATCGCCAAGATTTAAAGTTAAGCTGCCGCCAACATGTTCGCCCCATTTCATATAGCCAACGGAGCCGGCAAACATGAACATGACGGAGACGAGGAACATGCCCACATTGAGCACACCCATTGGACTCTCAAACTGGCGTGGCTTGCGCATGGCATTCTTCAGTGGCATCACCAGAGCAATGCCCTCAAAGGCAAAAATGGCGGTGCCAAAAAACAGAGCCAGCTTCGAGCCGTCCGTCCAGTAGGCACGTTCCGATATCTCCGGCAGGCCATCCTTTAGGGCATAATACAATGTGATGGCCAAGCCGACAATCATGCAAACATTGGCAATCAATGAAACTGGCGTTAGCCACTTTAGATTTGTAATCAGCGAACTCAAGAGCACGGGTATAAAGGCCAGCAGCATTACCAGATGCACGTTCATATCAATGCCATAGGCTTGCAGTATCTTCCAAGTATAAGAGGAGTATCAGTCAAGAGTTCTTCTTGCATCTGCCATCCGATCTTCAATCAGCAACTCACCTGCTTCACGTTCGTGCTAATGAACACAAAGTAGATGCAACAGAAGCCCAATTGTGTCACACAGATAAACACATCCACCAATCGTCCCATGGTGCGGGACCAGCGTCTTAGTTTAACCGGACCATGTTCAAAGCACTGTTCCACAGTCACCGCATAATCCGCACAGACTTCGTCTCCCCGCAGATCGCGCATCTTCTTGGAGCAGGTGACCAACACATGCTGGCAATGTATGCAAATGATGGCGATGAAAACTGTCAGCAATGGGGCCACTATCAATCCACCATTTTTGAACGCATCCCCCATCGCAAAGAGTCCCGGTCCAATGTTGCCCTTGAACAGATGCACAATGGTCTCCAGGTAGCTGCATTTTGGTAAATCATCATATCACATCAAATCATCATAGCCACAAAATTTAAATCGTTTTCATCTGTTTGAATTTGTTGTATGTTATTTGTTGATGTTGGGAATTCAAGGATTGGAGAAAACTGTGGGATTCGTTGTCCTTAAGTAAGCCGGCGAAATTGTGCAAGTAACTCGTTTAGTTTTGAGTGTGGGTTGGTTTTTTTATTATACCCTGGGGAGGGATGCCATATTATTATTAACGGGCAGAAGGAAGCATCGCCGACCACATAAAGTATATATAATCTTGATCAGCATCAATAGCCGAGTCGATATACCCTTAAGAGCTAGGACTACCAAATTTGGAAGAAAGACTCCTTATAATGTCAGGCAATACTAGTTTATGTTAAAATTTTGCCACGCCCACTGTGGGCACTGACTTCACCTTTAATTTAGAGTTTTGAGTAATATTTAAAAAAAATTGTTATTTCAACGGGTGTACAAAAACGATCACACGATTGGGCCATAAATAGTGAAGATATTAACAATTTTGTCGATGGCAATGGCAATTCTATAAATAGAATTAATTGTCAATTAAGTAATTTTACATTTACTCCGCTAGAATGTAAATCGAGTTTGCCAGCATCAGATCAAGTGGCGGAGTGGTGGAATTGATAGGTGCTCGGCAAGCGAAACGGGAGATCGCAGTTCAAATCCCCGGTCTGTCGATGCAGATGATTTTTTAATTATGTAATATTTTTCATTTACTTAAATTGTCTGTCTAATGCTAGAGATACGCGCCCGTGCGGCAGAGGTCGTGGGTTCGATTCCTGATTTGATCAACGAATTTTTTAAAATAATTTTTACTTTTAATAATTTTTATATTTTAAGGTATCGGGTAACTTGGTTCAAATCACTCATTTACATCATATATGTTTGTAAGTAGCTGCCACAGAAATGCTAGGTGAATAATTACGGATTAGTATGATAATTGCATTGGCATCAAACCTTCGGAGTGCCGAGTGCACTTGAGTTTGGCCTAAGTTCAGTTAGTTCATGTCGGTCTTGGATCATATTCTACTCAAATCGATATAAGATCATATTATAGATGATTTTTCCAATTTGAAGATCTAGAAAGTTCCAGAGCTTAGAAGGAATTGTTGGATAAGTCAATGATGATGGAATTGGGTTAATAGGGTTTTTAATAGGGTTTATTGGAGTATTATATTTCAACTTTGGTGCAGTTAAGTTAGTCCTAAAATCTGTTAGTTGCTATCAAGGAAATTCAGTTGAGTTAAAGAGAATATTCCAAATTAAAGGGCTAGTCAGCTTCGGAATTTGGAGAGAATTGTTGGTTAGTTGAAATAAGTCAACATATTTGAGTAAAATCATAAGGTCCAGAGATACTTGATGGGTTTGAGTTTTTAGAGCATTTCGCAGAATTTTGGCTTAAACATTTTCAGAGTTAGACACAAATTATAATAAATTACTTAATAATAATTAATTAAGACCGTAGGTTAGAAAACAATTTGCAGTTGATTTGGAATTCATCAAAATTGCGTCCTTTTAAATGTTCAGGATCTTATGTTGGTTTTTCTCATTTGTTGGATTAGGACTGTGGTGAGGTTAGGGTAAGCCTAAGGTCGTAAGTCCTTTGGTTGAGGTGTAAACTTTTAAAATGAGTACGGAAATTAATGGGTTAATCAATTTCAGGACTAGGTAGAATATGTTAGTTGGTTATAGGGCTTAGTTTGTACACTATTTCCGGAACTAAAATGTTAATAAATTCCAGAGGTTGTTGCAATATTTGTTTGAAATTTTGAAAATTAAAATATTGATAGTTCCAATTTGTAGTTGGTTGAAGATGCGATTGGATGAGGTCCTAAAGTCCAAGGGTCCAACAATCTTAAGGTCCATATTTTTTCGGATGTGTGATTAGATTTGGTAGAATATGACAGAGGTTGTTAGTTGTCAATTTTTTGTTTTGTTTTTTTTTTTTGGATTAATTATTTTGCACTTGGTTTATAACTAAAGCGAGTTGTTAGGTTATAGTTTATTTCCATGCAGATTATTGGGAATTGGAAAAGGATTTTGGGTTTATTTGAGGATCTGTTAGTTTGGCCTGGTTGTTGTTAGTGCATTCCATTAGCCATACCTTGTGGGTGGATGGTACGCCGCCTTATCCTCAGCGGGTTGCTTTGTAGCAACTGCTGAAACTGCTGTGGCTGCCCTCGCTGCTGTTACCGTTGCATTTCCCTCCGTTTCCTGCGCTGGCCTCGTCGCCATCTTTGAATTGTTGGAGCTGCCATCTTGATTGAGATTGCTTTGGGCTGCTGTCTGTGAGATTTTGGGCGCCTTTTTTTGGGCCCAAGACACGATAAGTGACATTTATTTTGGGTGAGTAAAAAGACAGTCGCAATGCTGCAGTTAAAAGTTCTTTGTTTTTGACTTTGCCAACTGTTCAACTGTCAGAGGCAATTGACCAGTTGATGACTTTCAATTGCCTCATTTTTTGTTAAAGAATTCCGGTTTCGAAACATTTTTTAATTGGCTTTCAATCAACAGATAAAACTTTTGCATAAACATTTACAATTTAATATTGTCGGATTACTTTGCGGAATAATCATTCAAGTTAAAACTGTAACTTAATAATATAAAGAAATGATTTCTATTTAAAAAATACTTATTTATTATTATTTATTTATTTATTTTCAATATATCAGACCACTTATCAAATAAAACTTTGTTTCCTGTGATTCCCCACTTTGTTGTGGTCGAGCACATGAAACTGATTGATATCGTAAACACAAGTTAAGTTAAGTCACGACACGGGGAATCACTTTTTGTTCTTAGTAGAAGTAATTTCAATATGCAAATAAAAATGCATATCTAAAGTACAGTGAAGCTTGCCAAATGAGGTTGCACACAATTTATTATTATGGCAATATTAATGATATGATATTTATGATAATTTGCCAATATTTATGATTTGTTTTGTTTCGGCGTTTTTCGCCTTATCAGAAAAACAGTGGGAAACGCAATTAAGTGTATTTATAAAGACCAATTGTGATTATTTAAACACAATTGACTACGTACTAATTAATTTAACGGCGTAGATCAGAGCAAAAGCAACAACAACAATAGCAACAATTAAATAAATAATCTACCCAAGGTACGAGTACATCCAATAAAACAGTTTCATTGAAATTTAAAAAAACAAACGAGATTATTCAATTCGCCTTGCATGAAAATGTATCTCACAGATACTATCTATCTGTGCATGTCATTTTAACGATAATGCTATCAAAAGCATGACTGCAGTTAGTTTATTTATAATATATGTATACACGTGTAAGCGAGAATATAAACCAAGTATCTAGAGCAAGTTAATAAAAGGAAAAAAAAAAATAAAATTTTTAATATAAATAGTTTGTAACTATGAAAAAATTTCATTTGAATAAATTTTGTTTATCCATGTTGCTTATATTCAATTCGATTAATTTAAATTTTGTTAACATTTTTTAATCAATTTTTATACCGTGTAAACTTAAAGTACATGAAGGGAATACTGAATCTAAAAAATACATCGAAAAGTTGACAACTCGATACACTTGATTGTTGAATAATAGAAAGATAATAAAGTATCTAACAGCCAGTAAAAAGTATCTAGTTGAACACTTTCACTTTGAGCAATGATACTTTTTTTTATTATAAATTAAATGTATAGCCATAGAATTATTTTTAGGATTTATTAATAAAATTGGCAAGTAACTGAAAAATATTTAAGTGGAATTAATAAATTAATTGCAATATAATTAAACGGAAATTGTTTATATACAGATACTTCTTTTTACTTATTTGATTATGAATTTAATTTAAAGCCATAGTATTATCTTTATGATTTATTAATGAAATTGGTTAGTAACAGAAACATAATCAAGTGGAGTTAATAAATTAATGACAATTTAAATGAACGGAAATTGTTTATTAACATAAATTTCTTTTGTAGTCCCATCAAATACATTAATAAATTAAAAAAAAAAAAATTATAAGCGAATTATTGGCAACAACTGTCAGCCCCATTGAGATTGCGGTACAACGTGTCGTATAATTGATGAGGATCTGAAGGCGAAATACAGGGAAGGGAGAACGGAAAGGGGGAACCATAATGTGACGGCATACGACATGTTACGCTCAAGTGCCGATGCAGTGTGATAGGGTATAAGATAGAGACAAGTTGAGAGAGAGAGAGAGTGAGAGAGAGGAAGAGGTGGAGAGGGGAACTGGCTAAGAGGGCGCTTAGTATAACTGGGTCTCTGGGCCTTGTGTAAATCTAGACAGCACTTTTCTGAAGCTTATCGACAGCTACTAAAAAACACTTAAACGTGGCCATTATAAATTGTTGTTGCCATTGTGTGATTGTTGTTATTCTCTTACGTTTATTGGCATCACAGCACACATCATAACAACAATCAAGTGTCAAGCAGGGGGAGGCAATGTTGGTCAAAAAAATATGTGAAGGAAAAATACCCTATGTTGATAAGATGAATGGAATACGAGTATATTCGTAATTCCTAGTGCGATCACTCAAACGTCTCACACGAAAATTCTCCCACGCAATTATTGTACTCGTAAACCCAGATATTAAATATTAGTACGGGGAAAGGGAGGAGGGGGCCCAACATACCATAAATGCTGTGATATATACATATGTGTATGTAAGCTTATAGTTGTACAATGTACATACATATTCTTGTTATTCATTTGACGTTGCCTTATTCAAGTCAATTCAATGTCTTTGAGTAGAAATTTTCCATGCACGTCAAGGTTTTCAGCACTTGACGCAGTGTTGTGTGTGCTTCTGACCGTTGTCACTCTGCAACTGCGGGGGGGGGGGGGGGGGCGGCTGGTGGAAATGACAGGGGGGAGAGGGGCAGCTGACAAGTAAAAAAAAGGGGGGGTGGGTTCAATGTTCGCAACATTCTGTTATCATTATTAAGAATGATGATGCCGGATATTTGAAAAGACTTATTAAGGAAATGTACTTTTAACAAGTTAATTAAATAATTAAGAATCTTTAGTATTTAAAGTATCATTTTGAATACCAAAAATGAGTATATACTGTAATTTTGTTGAGAATGAAAAAACATACATCAGTTGCCGAAAACTTGACTAGATTTATTGGGGAAATGTACTTCAGACAAGTAGTCTGTAATAATTAAGTATCTATAGTATTCAAATGATTTAAATTTGAGTACCAAAAATAAGTATATGATAGAGAGATGTGTGAATTAAATAAATAAGATTAATTATATCAGTTGCCGGCAATTTGACAAAGATTTATAAAGAAAATCTAATTTTGGGCAAGTCGATGAAAGAATTAAAAATCTATAGCAATTGTAAGAATTGTAAAGAATATGTAAGTAAGCTTGTTTTTGTTTTAGGAATGAGTTCAGTTTTAATTTATTATGTTTAAATAATACTTTAACTTGTTATAATTCTAAGCTATAAAGTATTACCACAATATATTAAAAATAAATATATATATAATATACAACGACAAAAAATCGGAGAATAAATTTACGATCTCTCGTACAATAAAAATGAGTAATAGATATGTACTTTAAATCATTTAAAATTTAGTACCAAGCAACAAACTTGTAAGCAAACTTGATAAGACTCTGCTCATTCCATTATTTCTAATAAATAAAATAAAAGTTTCGAGTTATTTTTTTGGCTGGTTATTAACTTGCTAAGCTTCGCAAAATGTTTGTCAATCATTTGCTGGAAATTCGACTAGATTTATTAAGAAAATGTCATATTTATTTTCAAAACCTTTAAAGCTTTACATACTCGCATAATAAAAAACTGTGCATTTTTACATTTGATGTCAATTCTTTAAGCATGGACTGATCCAAAGTGCACTTTCGAAAGAAATTCCACGGCACACTTTAGGAACTTGTATCTCTGGTTTGTTCAAGGTATCATCATTTTGTCACTAATTCAACACATGTGGACATTGAAATAGGTGCAAGAAGTAAAAAAATTGTTTATTAATTATTCATTAATTCACTGAAATTTGTTTTCACATGCAATTCAATTGGACATACTTATAAGCGGCAAATTCGATGTGGAATTTAACTCACAACAGCTAGTAAATATGAGATAAATAAATTAAATAGAACGTCTTTTAATTTCTTTTAAGCTTATAGTTCAATGTACTCTGTGTTTTTTAAGTATACAGCTTTAAATGTATCTTCTTTTCCATCTACAACGTGACAAAATATGCTCTGAATAAACTTATAGAGTGTTTGATATATTTTATTTTAGTTTGAGTAAATTTCTGGAGTAAAGTATCTTAAAGATACTTGCAATACATTATTACTAATACTGTATCTTACTTCGCCTATTAATTTATTTGCTTATTATCAGGCTGACACAACAAAACTACACATTAAGTTTCAAAAAATAAATAAAACTAAAAAGAAAATGATTAATGCCCCTAAAAAACGGCGCCTCTGTTGACATATGCAACAGCTGCGATTTTTTAAAGGCTGCTAAATGTTGTTGTTGTTACGATTGCTGTTGTTGTTGCTGCTGCCGCTATGTTTGCACTTGAATTTGCGTTTGGAAAATGAAAATGAAGTTGCTTTTCGAGATTTATCTAGTATGGGAAAACAACGTAACTGGTTTCGTTATAAATTTATGTAAGCTATTAAAGGTTTTTATTGTTTTTAAAATGCACTGTAAAAAAAATTATTGCTAATTTGAATTTATACATATATTAATATATATTTTCTTAAATGAAAATAAGCCAAAAAAAATTGTAAAAAAAAGTTAACACAAATATGCGTGTTTTTCTTGATATTTTTTTTTTGTTTTTTTTGGCACACACACAGGTACTTAAGCTAAAAACACACACTCTACACACCTCTGCATCCATGTTGTTGTTGTTGTGGTTGTTGCTGTTGTTGTTGCGGCCAGAACTCGGTCAATGCACGAAGCGTCGGGTAAAATAAATGAACGCGTAATTTGGTAAATTCTTTTGGCGGTTTTATTTTTTATTTTTTTTTATTTGTGTTGTTAATGATTTATTTTTATTGGCGTCTGCATTAAATTGCAGGCATTGTTCTTGTTGGTGTTTTCGTTGCTGCACTTGCTCTCCTTTTGTTGCTCCTTGTTGCCAGTTTGTGTCATTTATTGTTGTTGTTGTTGTTATTGTTGGATACGAATTTCGGTTAATGGCTCAGAACGCAGCGTGTGTTAATCGCTTCACGAAATCATCAAGACTGACGGTGCCTTACTCACAGCCGGCTCTCATTGACGCTGACGTCGCTGCCAGCGGTGCTGCTGGCGTCACCGCTGGTGCTGCCGTAGCTGCTGCTGCTGCTGCTGCTGCTGCTGCCATCTGAATTTGACTTGACGCTGTCGCTGCCGCTGCTTTCGGAATCCTCTGCCGTAATCGTGACGCCGTAACTTATTGCGGCCACATTTTTTTTTTTTGGCTCTTGCCTCACTTCATCTCCGCCTCCTCCCTACTCCCTCCTCCCCCCATTCCTCGCTGCTCTCTCCACTTTTCTTTTGGCCCTTCTCTCCACTATTTACATGTCTTTTTTTTACCTCATCTGTTACAAAAATATTTGTGACGTCTCGCCACACATTCAAGATCAGTTTATGCGTTGCCTAACGAAATGCGTTCTAATGCCTCCAACCGGTTCTTCTTTTTGGTCTGCCCCGCAGCCCCCCGCAGTCCCCCCTTATCGCCTCTCCTGCCACGCCTCTTGCTCACGCTACCGCAACGTAATGTAACGTGCGTCCAATTGAGCGGCTGTCCAACAGGTTGTCACTCAGCTGATGCCAAGTTCGCATCGGCAGGGCATCCGCTGTGGGAGGGGGCGTTGTTGATGCCACCAAAGTTAGGGTATCATTTGGGCATACAGCAGTTTATCAGACACTGCAAGTAAACCAAATTCAATGCAACATTTTAAAATGTGTGAGACTTTGCTGAAATAACAAATTCGCACCCTTCGTTCTGCTTTCGTCACTAGCGCGGACTGCCGTCCGCAGTGATACACTACAGTGGAGTTTCGCTATAAACAACAAAGAGAACAATAAAAGAGTATTTAAGTAGGTATTCTAGTGCACAATTTTAAAAAAAAATCTAAATTTCCAAAGTTTAGACATTCGAGAATATATTATTAAAATTTTTTGTTTCAAAATTCCTATTATTTCATGAGTTATAGCCGTTTTAGTGACGTGGCATCGGTTCCGGTCTTCCTTGTCTCAAAACTTTGAACGCGTTTTTCTCGAAACTACCTTAAGGTAAAGATATCTCGAGTTCTAATGAACCGATTTACTTCAAATTTGGACAGGATGTTCTTTATACATGTCTTCAGCGCATAAGCCCTGCCCAAAACTGTAACTTCTCATTTAGTATTTTTAAAAAATTCGGAATTGTTAAAGAAATGTGAAAAACCAAATTTTTTTTCTTAAACTGCCGCCATTAAAAAAAATTCTTTAACTTATCCAAGGATTATACGATTGCGGCATCTATAATAATTAAAAATCCGTCTGTTTTTATGTTTCAGATCACCAGGAGGGTTGGAATAATGCACGCCAGGATACCCTCTTTTCTTTTGAGCCCCCACTTTGACTGCTAATAACTTTGTCAATTTTAATTTTTTTTTTTGATTATTTTTTTGTGTAATAATAAAACATCAATAAACAAATGATAAGAAATATTGATGGTAAAAATATTTTTTGGTTCCTTTGTACAGCACTTCAAAATCCTTGCGAAATTCATGCCTCTACACTAGAATACCCCCTTAATTACGTGAAAAATTGTTTTGTGCTTAATATATAAAATATTTCAAAATAATGTATTAAAAAATAATTCAAAATGATTTCTTAAAAATGTACGTATTTCATGTTTTTACTTTATTTTGTATTTATAAATACCAAGACTGCAAACCTCCAACATTTTGAAGCAGATTCAGAGCCCAGACTCAGTTAAAAATAAAATAAGTTTATTTTCTTAACTATTTTTAGATTTTTGTGATTTTTTATCTGAGAATTTTAGATAATAATACAAGTCAAAGTGCTTAAAATTTAATTTGAAAGGGTATCAAGCAGTCGTATGACCAAAAAATAAAGCTATTGGCAGCATTTCAATCACTCTGAAAGTATTTATAAGACAAATGCTCGAAACGCCTGAAGACGATTGACAAACAACAAAATGAAAGAAAAAGTGAGCTCTGAATTTTTTGTATTTTTATTTTTTTTTAAGTAGGATTCTCTCTGTTGTGCTTCGAAAGTATTGCCAGAGTATTTGCAATTCGTTACGTCAATGTTGGCGCTACTTTGTTGTTATATGTATGGTACAATAAACGGACCTTTTAATGAACCATTTCTATTTCTATTTCTATTTGTTTATTTTTTTATTTAATTTTTAAAGCAAACGCCGCTTTTGCCTTTTGAAGAATTGCATGCATTCATTCCATGGCGATTTGACGACACACACACACACACACATATACACACACACAATGTCACTTAAGAGTCGCACAGTTTATAGTTTAATTGAAAGTGAACAAACGAATTGTGACTTTGCCTTTGCCCGTCTCCGCCATCAATTCACTATTCCCCCCTGAAATTGTCCCTGACCTTCGCTTTTCGGACTTTTTCTTTTTGGGCAAACATTTACAAGTTTTTTGTCAGCTTTTTTTATTTATTTATACTACAGTAATCACTCGCTAATTATGATTAACAGAAGAGAATTTTATAAAAATTCTTGACTTGAATATAAACTTAAATAAAATGGTGTTTTCAGTTCATGCTGAAAACTTTCTGTAATTCAATTAAAACTAATTTGAATTGCTTGAGGCTCTTAACATAATATTTTAAAGATGGTTATATTAGTTTTCTATTAATTTATTTATTTATTTATTATTATAGCACGACTAAAAGCAGTCTGCAAAAAGTAAATTAAATATGACAATTAAATTTAATGAATTAAACTAGAACTACAATTAAAAAGTAATAAATTAAGTAAATGTAAATTTTAATTGTTCACTAAAAAGAAATAAATTTTGTTAATTAAGTTAAATTAAGTTAAATCTGGGATATGCAAAGAAATTTTAATTGATCCAACATTTGTTGCAAGGATTGGGGAAAACCCAGAAAAACCCAATCAGATCAATACAAATTAGTAAAGTTAAAAGCCTCTAGGAAAATCTCTGATCAGAGATCAGACATTTAACCGCAGGTGATTAAAAAGAGAAGCTTTTATAAGGTGGAGAGAGAGATTGCTTGATAATAAATGATATAATTGTTAAGTTATTACTGTTAGTCAAAGTGATTAACTACTAAAAAGTAAGTAGGAGGCTTAAATTCTTTTAAAATTTTTAATTAAATATATAAATCTTTGGTATTCCATTATTTTTTATGGCTTCATTTTGCGAGGAGTCACTGTCATTGGGACTATGCATACTGAAGACATCTTAAGCTAATCAAGCTGCCACCTTGAACATCACCACATATAGAACACATTCATCTTCTTATCTGACTACTTATACAAATATGTGCGTATCAATAGATACAAAATGTTTGTGCACACTTAAAATTATGGCTTAAAATGTATATACGGCCTAATCTTGAGGTTCATATGACATTAACTCTATTAAATCTATCCATTGATGTTTTTGTTGTATCTTGTTTTCAAAACTTTTGATGTCAACATTTTTTAAATTTGTGTTTAGCATAGTAACACAATTTCTCAATGGTTTTGAAAATCCCTATAAAGTATTTCCGTTGTTAATCATATCTCATTATCGCAAAATTTATTATTAATAAATATTGCAAAATTCTGCTTACAATTATTTTTTTTTTAAATGTTTAAGAATCTTTATAATCCTTGAAAATATTCCTAGGGTAAGGAAATTTAAAAAAGTCTTGAAAAAAAGTGCTAAGTATCAAAACTTAAATCATAAGCAAAATCAAAGTAAAATAAAGTGACTTATAATTTTAAGGCTCAATATTTATAATGAACTGTGAACGAAAGTATACAATGTGCATTTATAGGGTAACTTTTAGGCCAACATTGCCAATTATTACTCCAACAGTCTTCATAAAAAATATCCATGGTAAGTTACGTTCTTCTTTTATAAAAGCTGAAAGTGAAATTGACGTGTAGAAAAACTAGAAAAAATTCGAAAAAAAAAAAATGGAATACTCGACTAGGAGATACCTTAAACATATGACAATGAAAAGATTTGCGAAATAATTGAATTTATATTGATGATGAACTCCTATGTCTTTTCTATTGATACTTATTAAGTGTATGTATGCCGCCTTTGTTATTCACTTCATACAGGGTACAAAATACGAGTATTATATACAGTGAACCACTAATGTCTTCATACACCATAAATTTGTCAAATGCGTATAATAAAGATGTTTTGATGTGAGCTTCTTATATTAATATTTTATTCACTAAAATTCCGTTCGAATGATACAAAAATTTCTTTAACACATTAAGTCCCCCATGGAAAATTTTGAATTTAAAAAAAAGTCTATTTTTAAACTTTTTTCATCGATTTTTTTAAAAAAATATTCTGATGCGGAAAAATTCTTAAAACAATTCTAAGAGTGGCGGCAAAAAAACAATTTTTTATGATTTTTCGAAAATTGCATAAAAGCCACTTTTTGTATGAAAATTAGGAAAATGGGGTTAAAATAGTAATTTTTAGCAATTTTAAAAAAATCATAAAAAAATACTAGCGAAGAGATGTTTGAACATTTTTTTGGGCAGTCACTCTTAGAATTTTTTTAAGAATTTTTCTGCACAAAATATTTTTTTTTAAAAATCGAGGAAAAAATGTAAAAAATATACTTTTTTTAAATTCAAAATTTTCCATGTTTTGTATCTTTCGAACAAAATTTTGGTGAATAAAAGATAAATATAAGAAACCCGCATTAAAACATCTTTATTGTACGCAAATTTGACAAATTTATGGTGTATGAAGACATACTATATAGTAAGTGGTTCACTGTACATATGCAATAGGCAACAGTCAGTGTCAGTCAGTTGAACAGTGATTAGTTCGACTTGAAAAACAGTACAAGTATTTATCAAATCTCTGCTTATCAAATGGTCAATAATGTGTTTCGTTCCTTTCCCCGATCTCTAATTAGTAATTCTTTCTTTTCATAAGTGTTTTTCCGATCTTGAAGCGAGGCACGTGAGCTACCTTTCGCTATTTGTTGATAATTCTATAAATTATATTTTAATACTTGTACTTGAATTTGTGCCATGTACTTGTAAAGTATATATGTACACATATGTATGTATAATATATATCTGTTGTTGTGTAGATATTGTTGTTGTTGAGCACATGACAACTTGGCCTGTTTTTCTGTTTGGGCCACAAAAAGAAAACATGTAATTAAACAGTGTTGCTTTTCGCTATTGTCTATAAGTATTGTCAGTTGCAATATGTGAGTACCTGAATTATAATTATTAACTGTAGCTCACCCGTACAGTGCTCACGTTCTCTTCCTTTCTCTGTCTAACCTCTGCCCGTGACTAGAGATGAACTTTAATTATACTTTCTTTTGGTTAAGCTAAATGTTAAATATAAAAGAGCAAAGAATCCATGTAAAATGGTATACAATTTTGTTAAAATATATATTCTTTATTTTGGTCTTCGACGAAGATGGCGACTTTGTGAAGCCAATTCGCAATAATAACGTAAAGAGCACTGGGAGTCGAAAGAACAGCTAGCTACTTTTTAACATAAATTTTGTTAAGCTATTTAATATACATACAGACTGTCAAGATAACAATAACAATCTCAAAAAAATGTAATGTTTTGACTTTAAATAAGAAAATAATAGTTTATTATATATATTTGGAAGGTCATTTAAATTCCGTTTTAATAATATAAAAAATTTCCTTAACCCGTTAGGTACCCATTGAATATTTTGATTTTTTGTAAAAGTTTTGACTTTTTTCCTCAGTCGCAAAAAAAAAAATTTTATAAAAAAAATTCTTCAATCAATTCTAAGAGTAACAGAAAAAAATTTTTTTTTTAATCTCTTCGCTAGTATTTTTTATGATTTTTTTAAAATTGCTAAAATTTGCTAATTTAACCCATTTTTCCTCCTTTTTATACAAAAAGTGTCTATTGAACTATTCTTTGAAACCTAACCAAAAATTAAAGATTATCTAGTTCTCATTATCTTGACGATATATTATACACGCACCCATCTCTAGCTTTCGTTCTCTAGTCTTGCGACTTACCGTTTTCGGCCTAAACATTTTTTAGTGACGCTCGAGTAATTACTGAATAAAACTAGTTGCTGCTTATTGTTTTAAATTTTAAATATACTGTTGTTATTGTTGTTATCATTATTATAATAGTTATTATTATTAAAGTTGTTGTTGTTGTTGTCTGGCGACAGCAACTTCTTGTGCGACGTTTTCTACGCTGTGATTTACCTTTTGGCCAAAAGGGGGCAGGTTAGTAACCAAGTTGGGAACGGGGCAAGTCGGCAAAAGGGCAAGGGGGGACAACGGGCAACGGCGAAAGTCAAAGGCCCCGCACCGAGGGCGGCAATTTCAACGGCAGAATAAATGTGTAGAAAGTGAAAGAAATATCTTCTGCTGCTGCTTCTGCTTCTTTCTCTCCATTTAGATGCTACCATATGATGCATCCAGTGTGCATGTGTGTGGAACGTCAAATATTTGAATACAGTTCCATAGATAGTCGCGAGTATAGCTGCATATGGACACGTCCAACCAGTATGTTACAGTGTTGCCAGCGTCCTGCACTCCTTACAGTGGCACCGAATATCATTTTATATTTATTTATTTATTTATTGACTATTTCCTAGTGCTAAAAGTAGAAGTACTTTATAATTAGTGCACTAGTCACGCTTACAATCTCATATCAATATATCTCACGATTATAATTAATAATTTATCTATTACATTGCTTATAAAATTATCAATATCATTTCTAATATCATTTATTGTACATTTTAGCTGATTTTCATTGATAAATTATCATAATTAATCTTTTAATATTTTCTTTTGCTCCCGAAATTCGCATAGCTTTTAATTTGAGGTAATTTTTTACCAATAGATCTGGAAAAGTTAAATTTTTTCGAATAGAGTCTTTCCGGTTTTTAAACGATGTTCAGGAAAAAATCAAAACTTTCCTAAATAAATACAAAAATGTAATGTAAATCGGATAGTTCAATCGAATTTTATGGCTGTATATAGTTTTAATTACTCTCGATAATCTCACAGATGCCAGATTTTAAGTTTGAAAAAGTTCGAATTTTTTCAATGGAATTTTTTTTTCAACTTTTGAACGATGTTTAAGAAAATAACAAAAATATTTACTTTCACCATTTTCCTAACAAAATATAGAAATCAAATGTAAATCGGATAGTTCAATCGAAGTTCTGTTGCATTTTTCAAAAATGCAGTGTTCTGTTTAAAACGTACTTATTTTTTAATATATATAAATTTACTGCCTTAAAGCCTTAAATAAAAACAATGATCATAAATATTAAAAACATCAATAAAATTAAGTCGTATCGAAGTTCAGAACTATTCACTACAGCTCTACTACTAATCACAAACTGTACAGGAACATCAATAATAATAAACCCAGGATTCCTTGATCTCTGCTCTCTAGTTTAAAAGAAATATGTGTCGATAGATTGCTCTATTGTTAACAGCAAATATTATTTAATTCTTTGTAGTTAGCTCGTTTCACTCCACTGTGCAACTGACCGAGTTTGTTGCCGCGTTTTGCGACGAGTTTCTTGGATGCGTTCGCGTTCCAAAAACTAGAACTTGCCATGCGACAGACACACAAAATTAAGCGCCAAGCGACAAGCATAAAGTGCAAGCTGGAAAAAACTAACAAATGGCCTATGAGCAAATACACTGCACAGTGGGAGATGGCAGTTTAAAGTGGGCAATCATTTATTAACCATTTACGATCAGTTAAAATCATTGCGTACTTTAAATTAAATTTAAATACCAATTGCTCACTGACTGATCACATTAAGATGATTGATTTAAGTCCTTAAATTATATCAAAAGTGATAAACGTTTTCTTAATAGAGGGTCCGAAATATTTATAATCAAACTAATAATCAAACTAATACGTCTTTATATAAATCTTATAAAAAAAACCTCTTTGCGAAGTAAAAGTCTAGTGACGAAAACATTTTTATGACCTAAAATTTTTGATATCCAATTTTGTGACGAATAAAATAAAATAATTTGTAAAACTACGTCACAAAATTGGATACCAGAAATTTTAGGGCATAAGAATGTTATCGTCACTAGACTTTTACCTTGTAAGGAGTTTTTTTTCAATAATATTTTTATAATAAGACAAACAGGTTTTTGGAAGGTGCCAAAAAATTTCAAAATTAATTATCTTTTGAACCAGTGATCGGATTTTAATGATCGCGGTGTCATTCGACGCGTATTTTTGATTAGAATAGTAAAAAATTCAAAAAAATCAGAAAGGCTCCATCGGCCCCATTTGCTCCAATCATTTAAATTTTGCCCCTCCCATTTACACCTGTTTATCTCACGAACCATGTAAGTTTTCAAAAGTCTTAGTATGCACATTTGTTAGTTGAATTGATACCTTTCGATCGGTATATAACTTGACCTGATCGGGCAGTCATAGCAAATTTTCCATTCTTCCCGTATATATTGCTAGTCGCCTTTCGCACCCTTCGTGCTGCTTTCGTCACTAGCGCGGACTGCCGTCCACAGTGATATTATGTGTCGTGCATTTATTTCCTTTGTTCCTGTCGATAACATCTCATTTAACGCATGATTGAAGCGATCACATGTGTAATATAAATATCACAAATATTTTTACAATTCGCTAAGTACATGTGTGGCTTTCGTGTTGAAAATTTAGGGTGTCGCCAATTGAAAATTACGTACGAATATAAAAGTATACACTTACTTAAATCTAAAAATCTATGACTCTTTTACAGTGCACAAAGGCTATTAAAAAAAATGTTTACAAAAAAAAAATTGAATTATATACAAATTATATTGCTCGATTCCAAGAACTCATAATCAGCTGTGCTCTAAATATTCTACAGATTTTGATGACAGTTGCTTTAAAAACTTGCAAACGAATTTTGGGGATTTCATTTTTTTGTTTTTTCTAATTACTTACTTTTCCTTAATATATTTCTCGAATTTCTATTTAATTTTCAAATGCATTTTATTAAGTTCAATAAATTTGTATTTTTACTCGTAAGCGTCAAAAGCACATTAAAAAAAATTGTAGTGGAAATTTCTTTGAAACTTGCAGTCCATTTTAGGTATCATAAAAATAATAGATAATATTTCTAATACTTGAGGCTTATAGTTGATGCTTTAGGTCAGCGGTGGGCACAAAATCTGAACTCGGGAGCCCTACAACAACAACAACAACAACAACCCTTTTCGCGTCATCCAAATGTAGGAGAAAAAAAAGGGTCTTCGGCGCGCCGTCATCGCGCACACACTGCTCCTTTGCTATGTTGTTGTTGTTAGCTTGATCACAAGTCTTGTGTGCGTTGTTGTTGCTAGCTTGCTCGCGAGTCGTGCGTGCATTGTTGTTGTCTTTTATGAAGGTCATAAAATGCCTTGACTCGAGATGAGCTATGTCGTTGTTGCTATTTTTCTCTTGAGTCTTGTGTGCGACTTCACGGCGCCGAATAAAGTTGGGAGCTGCCACATAGCTCCCGGAGCCCATGCATGCCCGCCCCTCCTTCAGGTACTTAAAGATTGCCGGGATTCCGAGCTAAAATCAATCCCAAAGGATGTCATTTTATCCGCATATTATGCAAGTTTAGCAGTAATGAGCTGAGCTGATATTTAAACTTGAATTGATTTTTTTAAAAATACATATGTACATATATTACTTGCTAAATTTAAGTGTGTTGCACCACTGTGCAGTGTCAACTTTATCTGCTGTCATCTGTGATTAGATCGACAATTTGCAATGCTTCGATGACTATCGCAGGGCACAAACTAAACGGCAACGACAACGACAACAGAACGTTCGACAGAGTGGGAAGGGGAAGGGGAAGGGGGGAAAATAGTCACTCGTATTAGGCAGTTGGGGCTAACATCTTCACTGAAACGTTACGGCCAAAAGTCAAGCAGCCGAAACTCGCATATGACTCGGGACTAATATTGAGTTTCTCTCTTCTTCGGGGTCTCGTTGTCGGGTCGTCGTTTCATTTGTTAACGAGACTCGGAGGCAAACGGTTGCGTACGCGTTAAATTCCAAGAATCTGCGACTGAAACAAACAACAACCACAAAATCCAGTTAAAGCTACTTCTCTAACAACAACAAAAAAGAAAAAGAAAAAAAATTAAATAAAATAAAATAAAATGCCTGCCTTCCACATAGTTGTAAAGCTGCTAATGCTGCGCCTGCTGTTGGCCAATTTATCGGGTCTGCCATGTCTGGCCTATGATTTTGGCTATCATCCCAGTGCCGAGGAGTTTGACAGTTTGTTGCGTGAAACTCGCAGCTGGACACGCGATCGCTTAACGAAAGACCAACAACAACAACATCGGGAGAGCTATAAGCCACGTTATCGTTATCCCCATGAGTTGCATAAAACCGAAACTGAATTGAATTTTCAGCTATTTAGCGATGATCATGTTGATGATCAAGTGCCGCAGGAGCAGCAAACATTTGTGTTTGAATCGGTGCCAGCTTTGGAGCAGGTTCAAAGTCAACTCATTGAGATTACAGAGCATTCCACGACAACAACAACAACAACAACAAAAACACCACACAGTGAAAATAATGTTAGTTTTCCCATTTTTTTTACAAATCCAGCTACAGGCATTGTTTATGCGATTAGCGAGGTGGGACGCAATACCAAATCCCAGACGTGGCTGGGCAATGACAATGATGCCATTGCCATTTATGTGACCAAGGAACAGTATGATGCGGATTTGAAATCATTGCGTGCGAAATATGAGCAACAATGTCCAGAGAAACAGTCTCAAGTCCAAACCCAATCGGTGTTATCCTCCAACCTACAACAAACTCCCATTCAATTAACCACCGCACGTCCTCAAATCATACGCCTGCAAAAGCCCAAAAAGACAACAGTTAGCAACAATAAGTTGCCTACACATAAGCCACCGCCGGTCATGGTAACCAGCTCCAGTTCGAGCTCCTTCATCAGTGATCAGCTGAAGCTGCCCACGAGCACGCCAAAGCCAATGCGCGTTGGCGCCCATAAGACGCCCAAGCCGAAGCGCGGCAAGCGCAAGAAGAAAAAGAGGAAGCCGGGACACAAATTGGGCACCAGCACAGCGGGACCACAATTTGTGCTGGGCAAGCGCACAACAAATAAGTCCGCAAACTTAAACGCCAATCCAATGCCGGCCACGCAGCTGGAGAAGCCGCATTTGAGACCGGAACCAACGGCGACAGTTGCCGGCACAATATTCAATGAAGAACCCTTTGTCGTGTCCAGCGGTTACATTGAGTTGCCCCAACAGCAACAACAACAACAGCTCCGAAGACGACGTTCGTTGGATGTTGGATCAACTCCAGTGGGAGCGAGACCCATCAGTAGTGGTAAGCCGCGACCAGGTGGCAACTCTAGACGGCGACCCAGCAGCAACGGAGGCAAGGTTAACAGACCGCCTGCCACGCCCACAAAGCCAACAGGCAATCAAAAGAAAGGCGGTTCGGGCTATCGAGTGCCGCCTGCGGTGCATTTGCTGCATTCGAAGCACAATGGGAGTGAGGAAAGGTCGAGGAATGGCGAGGAAAGACCGAGGAGTGAGGAAAGATTGAGGAACATTGCCAGAAGACGCAGTGCCGAAATGGATTTTGATTTATTTGATTTGATCACAGGTGGCGATTATGATGATGATGATTCCTATTATGATCCAGAGGAGCAGCAAACAATAAAATTGAAGGGTAAGCGGAAAAAGAGACCAGCAGGGGAAAAGGAGAAAGATCAGCAGGAGCAGAACAGCAGCTCGGCGGAGGAAGGTGCGGATTTTGGTGCCATGGAGGAGGAAACATCCAGTAATAACAGCAGTAGTAATAGCAGCACCACCACAGCAATAGCCACACTTTCGAGCAGTGTAGAGACCTCAGTCGAGGAGGAAAAGGAACAGGAACAGGACTCGAATCAATCGCAGTCGGCGGAGAAACAAAGCAACAACAAAAAACGCATTAAACGGCGTCCAACTGGCGCCGATAAAAACTCCAATGAATACGATTATGATGAGGATGATGATGTGGAACAGGAGCCAGATGTAAAGGACCAGGAGGAGGAGGAGGATGAGGATGAGGAGGACGATGAGGACTCCGATTCAGCCATCAGCAGTTTCTTTCGCATGATTTTCTATCCCGTGCAATTGGCCATGTCGCGACTCTTTGATGGATTCTCCTCTCAATCCGAGGAGCAGAGTGTGCAGAAACCAAAATATCCAAGTTATACGCTATATCATAGTGCACACAGCCACAATGGCGACGAGGAGCAGCTGGAGGAGGAGGAGGAGGAGGAACAGGAGGCGGATGATGATCGTGTGAATGAAAGCAATTCATTGGGCAGCTGGTTTGGTTACTGGTTTGGCAACGGGCGACGCACCAAAAAGATTGGCAGCACCACAGCAATGCCACCTCCTCCACCAGCACCACTGGCAACTCCGGCTCCGGAGCCAGCTGGTTGGCTGGAATCGTGGTTTGGCTTTGGCAAGACCACAACGCAGGCGTCCAGCGAGGAGGATGACTATGACAGTGAGTAATCAGGTTCAGAGATCAAGTTAAATACACTGAAAAACAAATACCACTTTCTTGAGTCAAGAACATTCATCTTAAGTATTTTGTTCTTGAAATAAGAATATTTCAAGACCAAATTACTAAAACTAAGAATATTAATCTGGAAAATCATAAGTTCTTAATATAAGAATATAATTCTCAAATTTAAATATTTTGTTTTTGAAATAAGACCATTTTATAACCAAATTACTTAAACGAAGACTATTATTCTAAAAAATCTTAAGTTCTTAATATAAGAATAAAAATCTCAGATCTTTTTCTCTTAAAATAAGAACAAAAATCTTAAAATTTTAAGCAAATGTGCATAAGTAAATAAACTTCTTAAAATATCAAGAAGCTTAATATTTATTTGAGATTTTTTGTCTTAAGTATTCAAAACTTTTATCATATAATCTTAGAAAATAATATGTTTTATTCTTATACTAAGATTTGTGGTCTTGAAAATCTTATAAAAAAAACATCTTTACGAGGTAAAAGTCTAGTGACGAAAACATTTTCATATCCCAAATTTTCTGATATCCAATTTTGTGACGAATAATATTAAGTATTACATATAAATTATTTAAAAAAAATTTTGGCACTCGGCACTGTGCTCTAAAATGTCTCAATTCTTCATACCAAATAAAACACACGCAGTGCCGAACCCTTCGTGCTGCTTTTGTCACTAGCGAGGACTGCCGTCCGCAGTGATATAAGAATTTATGATCTTAAAAATAAGAACTTGTTTTTAGGTTCAAGATGTGTTTAGACCAAAGTTCTTAGTTCTGAGACCAAAATCTTGATTTTAGATCCTTTTTTTTTATAAGTGTAGGATTTAAGCAACTGAATAAATTGATAAACACAAGTTGTTTGAATATACTATTTGGTTGAGGCCGATGGTTGAAGCAAGCTCAGTTACAGGGTATTTTGCAGTTCACCTTCCTCAGTATGTCTATACGTCAAGTAGTTCCAAATGACCAGAGACTAAATTAAAATACAGAAAATACAGGCAAAATTAAAAAAAAAAACCCTGAACCTTGTTTCATTTAATTTAAAAATATATATATATTTGATTTGCTTTTATCCTTGAACTTTGAAATCATTTAAATTTTTAATACAAAAATTATATTTCTAAAAAAGTATTTAATTTAATTTTATAATTTACACATTTTTACCGAAACGAACCCAATTTTTAGGAATATAGTTCGGTTTGCAGCCTTGATTTAAATTCAGTCGAATGAAAAACACTAGTGACATTTATTTATTTACAGTATGATGAGCCAATGAATATTAGGGACAGTAAAGATTCGAATTTTTTAAATATAAATAAAACAATTTTATTTGTTGATTTTTTATTTGTTTTTTTTAAAAAATACAAAAAGATATTATTCAGTTTATATAATAGATATTGAAAATGAAAGATTTTCTAAAATTGTTGAATTAAAATTATTTTTAAATAAGAAAATTTATTTTTTCTCCGTCCTTACACATTTTGTCCACTTGATTAGGTTAATTCAATTTTATATTGTTGGGAAGTGAACACGCAATAAATAAACAAACTCGTTGTTAAATATTGTACAAAACTCAATCTTAATAGAGTATCTCGCAGTCGATCAATTTCTTCCATAACACAGTTTATACACCACACACTGCCAGCCATAAGTATGCGTACATACGCTCGGCAACTGAGCGGATAATTGCGGTGCGACCCACTGACCCCTTGTCACAGTGCCTAACGGTGGCACCGTCTTCGGGTAACCGTCGGTTGCTGCACTCTTCTTCTTTCTCCTCCCATGGTTTTCAAGGGGGCGCCACGCTTTCTGCACAGTGAGTGCGAGCAGTCTGTGTCTGAGCCTCGTCTTTTGACATGATAAAGCCTAAGATTAACACGCTTTTCCCTCTCTCTCACTCTGTCTGTTTTTCTCTCCTTTTCTTAGAGTGGTTTTCCGGCTGGTTTGATGCCACGCCCAAGCCGAAGGCGCGACGCCGCAAGACAACAACAACAACAACGTCGACAACAACAACAATGCCACAAATGCCCATCTTGACCATTGTGGATCCCCTGCATAATCCGCAAAACTGGATTGGCATTCTGGCCCATCACATTGTGAATGCCACCGGTGGTGCTGCCACCTCAACCACCACCAAAAATCCACTGTTGCAGGCACTGGTAACACGTGCCACAAGCACCACAACACCACCGCCGGATGTGCCACGACGGATCAGCTATGATAAGTATCAAATCTGGAGATTAAAGCCACAGGATGAGACGCAGGTGCGGGCACTGGAGGAGTTCAAAAAGGGCGACGACGGCAACAAGATGCAGTGGCTCAAGGGACCAAGTCTCCGGTGAGCTTACCCATGAATAATACCCTATAATAACACTAGGTAACAGACAGATTCTTACATAAACCAAACTAAAAATTGTATAACAAAAAATTAGTTTGCTATTTTTAAAGATTTTTAAGTATTTTTTTTAAGTTAAAAAAATTAAACTAGTCGTCCTTTTGTCATCAAGATTTGAGATAAGAAATCTTTTTTGAATCGACTGTAGCATTCTCGAGAAATGATAAAAAGTGCAAGCTTAAAAAACAAACGAAATTTATCTATACATATAAAACTCTTTGTCCTGACTGACTCACTGACTGACCGACTGACTTCACACAACATAGATGAGATAATTTCATTGTGCAATAAGACGGCGTTTTGCGAAATTCTACCTATGAGTGGGTCAAAATCGGGGTCAAAGGTCAGGAAATTTTTAGTATGAAAAACTTGTTTGTTTATTAAGATATCTCAACCAAACTCACATTTTGCATGTTTGGGACTGTTTCTTACATCCTAACCAAATTTGGGCTAAGTCGGATGACTATATCATATAGCTGCCATAGGAACAATCGGATGCAATCGGAGATATCCTAACAACAAAACTCTCAGATTAACTCTTCTTGCCAAATTTGGACTAAATCGCTTAATTTAGCTTTTTCCCGCCAAATCACTAAATCCTACTTTTTAGCCAAAGTTCAATTGCAAGGAAAAACTAGTGGACGGTGCTATAGTCGAGCATTCTCGACTGTCGGAGACCCCGTACTTACTATGGAAAAAAAGTTTTTCATACTAAGACTTGATTTTTGACTGATCGTTCCTATGGTAGCTATATGATATAGTTGTCCGATTCCAATCAAATTTGGTCAGGATGTATATGATCATCCCATATGCATATACTGTCAGTTTGGTTAAGATATCTCAAAGAACAAAAAGGTTTTTTTATACTAAGACTTGATTTTCTACTGATCCTTCCTATGGCAGCTATATGATATAGCGGCCCGATTCCAACCAAATTTGGTCAGGATGTATGGGACCATTATACATGCATATTCTGTCAGTTTGGTTGATCTCAAACAGCAAAAAAGATTTCCATACTAAGACTTGATTTTCAACTGATTGTTTCTATGGGAGCTATATGATATAGTGGTCCGATCCAAAATCTAAAACAAACTCGATCTGCTTGCAATATAGACGAACCTACATACCAAGTTTGGAGTCTCTAGCTCTTATAGTCTCTGAGATCTAGGCGCTCTTACAGACGGACAGACGGACGGACGGACAGACGGACATGGCTATATCGACTCGGCTGTTGATGCTGATTAAGAATATATATACTTTATGGGGTCTGCCACACCTCCTTCTGCCTGTTACGCACATTTTTTTTTGTGACAAAGTTAATAGACCCCTTTACTTTTTTAAAGTACGGGGTCTAAAAATTAAGGCAGCGGACAGCGGAAGCTAAATATTTCCGTTTTTTTTTTTAGAAAACATTTAATATTATATAAATTTGTTAAACCGGGCAACTAAAGACAATGTTGCGAGCGAAGCCAGCTGGGGTTTGGCGACCGAAGCGAGCAGGGGGCGGAGCTCCCTTGTATTATATAAATTTGTTAAACCGGGCAACAAAAGACCATTCTTTCAATGTTGCGAGCGAAGCGAGCAGGGGGCAGAGCCCCCTAGTAGCATCTAAAATAAGAAGAAATGTATTTATTTAAGTTTTATTTATCTATTGATTTTTTTATGAATAAGAAGTGATCTTGGTACAAAATTTAAATCTGAGTTTTTCGCCATTGTTATTAAACAGTTGAAATCGTTAAATTCTCCGAGTCTTCGACTTATGTTGTGAACTAAAGTTTGAAACGACCGTCACTAACATTTTATTTATCCGATCTTGATGCCATTATTTAGGATGATTATGGATCTAGAGTTGCTTGAGTGGCGGTGAGGAGTGAAACAAAATAAATTTATGTACATCGATGTTAAGAGTCCAGCTCTGATATTATTTATTTACTTTATTTGGACATTTTTAAAAGGGTGTGACAAATTTGGTCTCTCTATCTCTTTTAGTCTCTGGGGTCATGACGAAGCGGAGAAAAAAAATATATTATTTTTGTAGTCAAAAGACATTAGACAGGAAATTACGTAAACTCATTTCATTTCGTTTTACAGAGGCCTCACGGATGTCCTTGTGCCGCCAAAGATGCTGGTCGACTTTCAGGGCACGCTCAGTTTCGAGAGCATTGGCCACGAGGTGCTGATCTTTGATGTGGGCAAGGCGATCTCCTATGAGCGGACCAAGGAACAGTATCTGTATACGACAACCAGACGACCCAACAAGCATCCGGTGACACCGCCTCCGATGACCTGGAACAAGTATTACGAGCACGACGACATCCTCAAGTATCTGGAGACGATGCGGATGCGACACGCGCAGCTCGTCGAGCTCATTCACATCGGCAGGTCCTACGAGGGACGTCCCCTCATTGTCGTCAAGATCGAGTCCAAGCAGACGGCGGCGGCGGCGACAGCAGCTGCTGCCTCCAGCTATAAGCGTCTAAAGCACAAGCGTCGTTCTGGCCAGGCCAATGCCGTCTTCATTGAGGCTGGCTCGCAGGGACTCGCTTGGATTGGACCCGCCTCTGCCACGTGGATGATTGGGGAACTCCTTCGACTCATGCGTGCCAACAGTAAGTAAAGGGGTTAGCATTAAACCAAGGAACTGGGCACATATAATAAAGTATCATTCTGAAATTCAAGTTTAACATTCTTCAGTTTAACACATATTTTTTGAATATGTTTTTAGTATAATATAAAAATTTGTCTCGACTCGAAGCAGCGCTAGGGTCATAAATGATCTGTCAGCTGCGTCGAAAGACCACGACAACATTTTAAATATAATTTTTGATTAACAAATGTTTTGAATGAGTGATTTGAACTTATTTGTACAATATCTTTAAATTTTAAAAATTTATGAAAAGTAAAAATTTAAAAAAAAAAAAATAAACCAAACCAAGAGTCGAGCCCACGACCTCTGCCGCACGGGCGCGCATCTCTAGCATTAGACAGACAATGCAAATAAATGAAAAATATTAAATAATTAAAAATCATCTGCAACGACAGACCGGGGATTCGAACCGCGATCTCCCGTTTCGCTTGCCGAGCACCTATCACTTCCACCACTCCGCCACTTGATCTGATGCTGGCAAACTCGATTTACATTATCGATGTACACTCTGGCAGAGTAAATGTAAAATGAATTAATTGACAAGTAATTATATTTATAGATACAGTGGCGAGCAAAAGTGAGTCCATGTTCACAACACTGACTTTCATGATTCATAAAAATAAAACCATACAAGGGAATCCAAATTTTTTTTTTTCTAATTTTTTTTCATTTCATTCTTAACAAATAATTTTTTGAAAATTGCAAAATAGGCACTTTTTTTCATTTTCATGCAAAAGATGACTTTTTTTGAAAATTTAAAAAAATTTAAAAAAAAAACTAGCGAAGAGATTTTTGAAACTTTTTTTTTGCTGTCACTAATAGAATTGATTTTGTCGGCTTTTTGCATCAAAACTTTCTTTCCAAAAAATCTAGGTTAAAAGTTGAAAAAGTAAGCTAACTTTTTTTTCCTTTTCCTTTTTCCTTTTTCTTTCAAAATCTAAGAATTTGTCTTTTTTATTAATGTTGCCTTACTCCTATTTGTTAAGAATGAAATGATAAAAATTTAGAAAAAAAAAATTTGGATTCCCTTGTATGGTTTTGTTTTTATGAATCATGAAAGTCAGTGTTGTGAACATGGACTCACTTTTGCTCGCCACTGTATATCTGCAATTCAAGACGTTTGACAAAATAATTAATATCTTCACTATTTATAGTTCAGTCTTGTTGAAAGTTGGTGATTAGTTTCTGGGCATGTTCCTAGACCCGCTAGATTAAAAAAAATTAAAAAATTTAACTGAAAATCCTAAATTAAAGGTGATGTAAGTTTTTGATAAATTATGCCCCCACAGTGGGCGGGGAAAAATTTTGACATAAACTTGTCCTGCCTGACATTCCAAATTTGGTGGTCCTAGCTCTTACCATCTCTGAGATCCTTTCGCTTATACGGACCGTCAGAAAGACAGACAGACGGACATGTCTATATCGACTCGATTGTTGATGCTGATCAAGAATATATATACTTTATGGAGTCGGAGAGGCTTTCTTTTGCCCCTTACATACTTTTGAACAAACGTAATATACCCCCAGGGTATAAAAAGAATCGTACTGTCGATCAATCGGGAAACAATACTGATATGTCGAGTTTTCTCAAGTTTTTGTAATTACAAAATACACGCGAGCCTTTGACATTTCAAAGTTTTTAAAAAAGCATTTGGGAGAATTTATAGACATAAAAGTCGATTAAGTTTTGACAAAATTATGGGAGTTAAAAGTTTATGACTACCTAATTTGGCTCGTTGGCTCATTAAATATTCAACGATTAAACTTAATTCCTTAAAGGAATAACGATAAGTAATCTCCAGAAAATTGTCAATTTTTCATGAAAATCAATTTTTTTTTAAGCCCGACACATCGTCAAAAATAATTGAACTATACTTAGTACTTGAAAATTGCAAATTCAGAAAATTCCTTTGAAAAACGTGAATAGAAATAAATGTAAATTGGCCTCAAGATCAGAGTTTAGTTGATAAGGAGGTTAAGACTAGGAATTTGGGACTGATCGAAAGTGAATAGCATAAATAATGGAAAAATTAAAAAAAATAAAAATAGTTGCAAATTGGCTTCAATATCTGAGTTTATTTTTCTGAATTTCCGATTTAATGATATGGATGATGAGACTATGAATTTGGGACTGATCGAAAATGAATACCAGAGATGGGAAATAAATTGTAAGAAGAATGATTACTGTCTGTTGAAAAATTCGTTAGCGTATTCGCGCAACCAAACGATCCACGTGGGCGGTTGCTTCATTTCAATGAGTATGGAATTGCGTCGGGATCTATTGAATATGGCACGACCCTGGGAATCTGTATACCTGCGTGAAGTCTTTGGTTTCTTGAGCATCTTGGACTTTTGGCTGGGAGTTGCTTTGGGAGGTTGGGGCTTCACCGACAACATGGGGCATTTTTGGGACATCGGTGGAGTTGGTTTGAGTTTCGGTTTTGAGCTCATTTTGCATTTCATAGCGCAGGATCTTTTGGCGGCAGCTGTGGCGGATTTGGTGCACTTTTTGCAGCTGGAAACGGAGGTGGTCGCCGAAGATTCGATGCCCTTGCGAATGGCCTGGACACGACTTCGACAGGATCCATCGGTGTGGGTAACCAACGTGATGGCAAACGCCAAAAACAACAAACTGATGGCGACACCAACGGCCACATGGACATTGCGATCGGCATTCTTGAGATCAATCAGCAACTGGACAATGTAGTAGCCCAACGTTATCCAAAACGTGATAGTGCAGATGGAAAAGAAGCTACAAAACAAGAAATAAGTGCCGTGGTTAGAAAAAACAGGAATTATAGAAAGTCTGAGAAGTTGCAGAATACTATAGATTTCTAAAAACTCTTGAAAAGAAAGTAACATTAATGCCCTTTTTTTTCAATGTACTTATAAACTGTATCCAAGATATAAATTAAAATTTGACAGTAATTTCAATACATTTTACGTCAAAATATATTTGCAATAGTTATCAAATACCTTATTTAGATATTGAAAAAACGGGCCTAAGTAATTATTACATTTAAAAATTTCATTTCATTTAGTTGAAATTATTGGAAAACGAAACAATTTCATCTCCAAATTTAATACTGATCGTTTCTATGGAGGCTATAAAAACTTATAAAAAAATCTCTTTACGAGGTAAAAGTCTAGTGACGAAAACATGTCATGTCCCAAAATTTCTGATATCCAATTTTGTGAAAAATAATATTAAGTACATATAAATTATAAATAAAATTTTTTTTTGGCACTTGGAACATTGCGCTAAAAGGTCCCCATTCTCCAACTTATAAAAAATAATTTTTTGCGCAGTGCCGAGTGCCAAAAAAATGTTTTTTTTAACGGTTTTTAGCGATTTCCAGCTATACTAGCGATTTTTCGAAAAAGTCGTAGAACAAAAGCTTCTAGATTTTTGATCGGGAACAAGTCCTCATTCAAACTTTTAAGCTACTTATATATACGATTTGATACCAACAGACAAACAAACAGACAGACTGACTTTCATCTCATTTTGGGAAGACCACTAAAAATTTCATAATGAATTATCTTTTGAACCAGTGGTCGGATTTTGATGATCGAGGGTCATTCGAAGAGTGTTTTTGATAAAAAAAAGTAAAAAAGAAAATTAAAAAAAATTTCAAAAGGCCCGATTTGCTCTAATCGTTTAAATTTTGCCCCCTCCACTGACACCTGTTTTTCTTACGAACCAGGTGAGTTTATATTTAAAATTATACCTCTCGGTATATAACTCGACCTGATCGGACGGTCATAGCAAATTTTACATTCTTCCTGTATATATTGCTAGTCGCCTTTCGCACTCTTCGTGCTGCTTTCGTCACTAGCGCGGACTGCCGTCCGCAGTGATAGTGCTATTCTGTTAAGTGTTTTATTCGAATTTAGTCGGGATCCTTAAGACACTACCAATTACACAATATGTGAGTTTGGTAAAGAAATCTCCAGAAAATAACAGATTTTCATACTAAACAGCTGAGACAGCTTTATGATATAGTCCGATTCTTATCTGAACTTTATCAAAATATATAGGACAGTTCTAATTTATCAATCTGTAAGTTTAGTTAAGATATCTCAATAAATACGACGGGGCTTATCACGGGTTTTCATTGAATATAAATAATATAAAACAATATTGAAATGTTCAAAGCTCGATTTTTGCGGAGACAATTTTCGAATAGTTTAACTCGACAAATTGTTTAAAATGCACTCGAGTTAATTAAACGTATTTTCATAAAAAATTGGCAACTTACTAAAGTTTGTTTATGAAATTTTTAAGCTCGATATATCGGTATTTCGATTCTTTCTTGTCGATTTTTACATTTCGATAATTGACTTGATTCACTGTTTTAATTTACAATCGTTTGGGAAATACTTACACCAGTATGCCCAGCACCTCCATTAGGAAGGTCACAATCATGTTGACATACTCGTTGCTGCAGACATGAATCCCCATGGATCGCTGCGATCCGTCAGCAGGAAATCGGCCACCTCCAATTGGAGGGTGACTCTTGGCACAGGCGGGATTGCAACCGGTGTCCTTGCCACAAAATTCATCGCAGGACAAATTGCCATGACAATATCCACCATTTTCGGTATTGAGAATTCCGGTATTGCCCTGAAATTAGGGTTGTTGGAATAATATTGATGTATCGATATATCGATAAATATAAGAAATAGTTTTTCAAACGATAATATAATGGCAATAAAATAGTAAAAATTAGTGGCAACTCAAGCAATTTCAGGTGGAAAAACGACTCATCCCATACAAATGAAAGTGTCAACGAAAATGCTTTGCGGAGCGTCCACTGGAATATGTTCCCGATCTGGCAATATTGTTCGAGTGGAGTTTTTAAAAATTAAGGGTGTTTTCTTAAATAAAATAATGTGGGTAAAATTATTTAAGAGTAGGGGGCATTTCATAGTTTGCAAGCAACGGCCTCAAAAATAAAATCGCTTCTTTCGAATCGTCCACTAGAAAAATATTGCCAGATCGGTAACATAGTGACACATTCATTTGTATGGTATGAGTTCCCTATAGGTTACATGCTTAGTGCTCGCACCCAGATATTAATGTTATCGGTATCATCGATATTTTTTGTTAAAAAACCCAACCTGCAAAATAACGGGCAACCCGAAAGTATCCCGGCCAGATAACTCCTCATATCTCGTATACCTGTCCGGCCACGTATTATTCTCATAGTCGCCGTAGTCCAAGTTGCCGGCGCAGCCCGAACGCAGCATTGGCAACGCATTCACGTGGTAGCCACTTTCGGTCATACTCGATTTCCGCAACTCTGTCAATCCACCGAATGTTATGCCGGCACTTTCACTCTCGTCCGAGGGTGCCCTGAAAGCCGTTAGACCTGCGGCATCCATTTTCGCACCCTCGCACTGGCACTTAGGACTGTTGTTGGGGGTGCTGGGGGTATTGGAACTCATGGGATGACAGCCTTGGTCTCGGGTATTACCTGGAGCTATTTCAGGTTGCAGTGCGGGTCCCCATCCTGGTTCCATTGTGGGTCCTCTTTCAGGATCCATTGCAGGTGACATTCCAGGACCCATTGCAGGTGACACTCCGGGTCCTTTTCCAGGTGCCATTCTGGGTCCTTTTCCTGGTCCCATTTCAGGTCCCATTCCAGGTCCCATTCCAGGTCCCATTCCAGGTCCCATTCCAGGTCCCATTCCAGGCCCCATTCCAGAACCTTTTCCACATCCCGTGCTTGCTCCCTTTCCTGGACCCATTCCTTGTCCCATTCCAGGTCCCATTCCAGGACCTCTTCCTTGTCCCATTCCTGGTCCCATTCCAGGTCCTCTTCCTTGTCCCATTCCAGGACCCATTCCTTGTCCCATTCCTTGTCCCATTCCTGGTCCCATTCCAGGTCCTCTTCCTTGTCCCATTCCTGGCCCCATTCCTTGACTACTGCCAGCGCATTGACATGGCGGCTCCTTCCCCGCCCCCATACCCATTCCCGGCGGCTTACCAATCAGCATTCCATTAACGCATTGCCCACAAACTCCCGATTTGCTTTGGGCAATCGCCTGAATTTGCGCCTCGTGTCGCTCCCGTGCCCGATCCTTGCACTTGATGCACGGACACGGCGGCTGCGAAAACTGCCGCGACATCATTCCCATACTCAATGCTGGTGCCGCTGGGCTTGGACCCATGCAAGCGCACTTGGCCGCCGACATTGCGCTACTTCCGCCTTGGTCCAAGATTTCACTCTTCCGACCCTGGGAATTCTGCTACAAAATTTTGACTATAGACTTACTACTGACAGTTTCTGAGGGGAGACTGCTCTCGTCGTCTATGTCGTGCTCGGACGCCTACATTGATCCAGGAAATTTTCAATCAAATTTCATAACTTCTTTATAATTTATATTTTTTATGTACACTAGTCGGCATATTTATTTTGACAACATTTAAAGTTCAATCTACTTAAATTTTAAACTACTTCATTTAAATTTTGGCATCAATGAAAAGGTGATTTCAATTCCGTTTGAATGTTACAAATCTTTCCTTAACCCATTAAGTACTCATTGCAAATTTTGAATTCTTGTAAAGGTCTATTTGAAACTTTTTTCCTCGATTAAAAAAAAAAATTGTTTTGATGCAAAAAAATGCTTCAAACAATTCTAATAGTGACTGCAAACATTTTTTTTCAAAAATCTCATTGATAGTATTTCTTATAATTTTTTGAAAACTGCAAAAAAAAGACTATTTTAACCCCTTTTTTCGCCTTTTCATACAACAAGTGGCTTTTTTGCAATTTTCAAAAAATTATGAAAAATATTTGCGAACAGATTTTTGAAAAAAAATTTTTGCAGTCCCTATTAGAATTGTTTGAAGAATTTTTTTGAATCAAAAATTTTTTTTTTAAAATCGAGGAAAAAAGTTTTGAAAATTGACTTTAACAAAAATTCGAAATTTTCAAAGGGTACTTAATAGGTTAAGGAAAGTTTTGTATCATTCAAACGGAATTTAAATGACCTTTTCCCAAAATTGAAGAGGCTTGCTGTGTCAATAAATATGTTCGCCAGTGTATGTTGGGGCAAATAAAAAAAAAATGTTAATAAGGATTTTAAGTTCAAAATTGTGAATAATTAACTTGCAACATTTCAAATCATATTAAAAGAGATTTTAACAAAAAGTCTTGTCTTGTGTATTTCAATGCCAAATCCAAACCGGCTTCTATTTTTGTCGCATAAAATTATCGGTCTTTTTAAGAACGAGTAAATGGAGTGCAACTTTAAAATAAATTTCTACAAATTTAAAACTTTTCTTGATTTCAACAATATATTTTGTATGACTGTGCAACAAATAAGTGTTGAATAGATAAGCAAATTCGTATAATAATATTAATATTCAACTAATACAAATGGCCAAATAATATACATTAATAAAATATTGAATAAAACATAAGCAATACCTTCAACTTGCAGAGAGCGATGTGGAGCACGAATTCATACGTAACACGACGTGGTACATAATGCCAGTACTCAATCCGGATGGCTATGTCTACAGTCACGAGTACGATCGGTTCTGGAAGAAGTCGCGGTCCCAGCACGTGGCCAAGGCGTCGGGGGGTCTGCTCGACTCGGCGATGACCTGGCTGCAACAGAAGCGGGCCAAGGATAAGGTCTGCTACGGCGTCGACTTGGATCGCAACTGGTTGTACCATTGGGGCAAGCGGGGCAGCTCCAAGGGACCATGCAACGAGTTCTTTGCGGGACCAGCGCCCTTCTCCGAGCCCGAAACGAAGGCGGTGTCCGAGTTTTTAATGGACTATAGGACGCAGATCAAGGTGGGTTCCACCAGCCTTTGGAATAATACCTCACTCGTATTCCAAACATTTATTTAACATTTACATAAATTAAAAAAAAAAAGAAACGAAGCATTTAATTTAAGGAAATCAAAATAAGGCTGGAAAAGAGCAAGAATGTATTATAATATTTATTTAGGAAACACATTCAAAGTACAAAAATTAGGACATTAAAAACAAAAAATATTTGGGGCACAAAAATTAGAAAAAATTAAAAAAGATATAATATTATTGCATTTTTAAACAATGTTTTATACAATATTAATATGTATTTATTAGAGTACAAAAATTAGAAAAAATTAAAAAACAAAATATTATTGAATTTTTAAACAATGTTTTATACAATACTTACAATATACAATGCAAAATTTGTTTTTTAATTTTTTTATAAAAAAAAATAAGACTTAAAAAAATTATAAAATTATAAAAGATTTAATATTATTGATATGTTTTAAACAATCGTTATATTTATTTATTAATTTTTATATAAAAAAAAATTATAATACAAAAATTAAAAAAGATATAATATTATTGAATTTTAAAACAATGTTTTATACAATACTTACAATACAATATTTATTTATTAATTTTTTTATAAAAAAAATTAGAGTGCAAAAATTAGAAAAAATTCAAAAAGATATAATATTATTAAATATTTAAACAATGTTTAATACAATACTTACAATATACTACAATACAATATTTATTTATTAATTTTTTTTACAAAAAAATGAGAGAACAAAAATTAAAAAAGATTTAATATTTTTTTACTTTGTGGCATACACTACTAAGTATATTTATATTCTGACATTCATTGACCTTAAAAATTTTAAAAAAAAAATGGTTCGACAAAATATAGAGTTTTTTCAGCTTCATAATAATTTTTTCTGAAGAATTTTTAGAATATTAAATTAAAATAGAAAACGTGCCAAGTTTTTATAAAATTTTTTAATGTCGGCTTTTTTCAATTATTGCATTTCCAACATTGTTTCCCAATTTTATTTATTCCTAATGAATTTATTACTAATTGTAGGTTAATAATTTCTATTTAAATATTTTGTTATTCTGTAAATTTTTGTAAATTTCTATATAAAATATGCATTTTTGGTGATTGCAGCTGTACATATCACTGCAGGCCTACGGTCAGGTGGTGTCCTATCCGGTGAAGGCGAATTCCACCTTCAATGTGGAGCGCATGGATGATTTCCTGGACGTGGCCATGGTGGGCACCGATGGCCTCCGCAAGAAGGGCAGCAAATCCCGCTACAAGGTGGACTCGGCCAACGATTTAATTGAACAGCGTTCGGGTAAGTCTTCACCAAGATGCACTGCATCATCAGATTAAACCCACAATTTGAGATTTTGCACTACATTTCAGGCTGTGCGGATGCCTTTGCCGCCTTTGAGATTGGCATACCCTTTAGCTATACCCTGCAGCTGGCCGATAACGGCGTGCACGGCTATCTGCTGCCCAGCAGTGCCATTGAGCCGACGGCCAGGGATGCCTTTGAGATAATTAGCGGCATGCTGGACTATATCTAGGACCCTTTGGTTTATCTGTTAAATACGGGCTATAACTCAAATCTTAGTTCCTTTTCAATGGCACAATGAATTAATAATACTTTTTTTTTATTAACTTAATTTACATTTTGTTAGTCCTAATATTTTAAGACGTGTGTGAAATTAGCAAATCTTAAATATTAATTTATTACAAAAATTCAAATTTTTGTACAGACTTTTTATTTATTTATTTTTTTTATTAACTTTATATTTTGTTAGTCTTAATATTTACAAACGTATGTTAAATTAGAAAATAAAAGATATTAATTTATTGCATATACTTTTTTATCCAGATATTAATATTTTATTTTTATGGCTCGCAACTCAAATTTTAGTTCCTTTTCAAAGGCCTTATTTATTAAATTTGGGCTTTTTTTTAATTTATTTAGATTTGATTAATTCTAATGTTAATAAATGTGTGTGAAATTAGCCGATAATAAATATTAATTTATTACACATATATTCACCTTTTTTACGCCGACTTTAAGACTTTATCTACATACAATAGATAATAATCTTCGGTTTTATACAAAAACAAGAAAATTATAGCATGGATGCCATGCAAGTTGACAAAATATGCAACCACATTAAATAAACAAGAGTTGCAACAAATTAAGTAACATTATTCAAAAGTTTGCTACAACTTCGATATATCTTCCAATTATCGTATATATAGCGTAGAAACTTTGACGAGGAACATTTTTGGATTGGGCGTCCATATTAAACGCTAGTTTATCTAATTAGCATAATATGGACAGGCACATGTAGCAGTCATAATGTTGTTGTTGTTGCTGTTGTTTTCTCAGCGCAGTCCTTGCGAGAGGCGAATCCTTTCAGAGAGCTCCGAAAAATTATGGTACAACTCGTTGCCGCAAAAATAGAGTCCGATGAGGAGCTTAAATTGTGCCTGGGACAGTGGATATGCCTCGGTGGGCATAATAACAATTGTGTCCACTGGGTGCTCCTTTCCAGTTGATCGGCTCAGTTCCAGCTTCGAGACGTGCACCATTTCACGGTAGTTGCAAAAGGCAGCCGAACATTTGGCTATGTGACGGACGAGCGTCTCTCTCGAACACTGCTGCAGCACGGGTCGACCGATTAGTTCGGCAATTATTGAATGCATATCGAAGACAATTAGATCGGGACGTGGTGCACAATCGTACAGTTCGATGATGCGACATGGTGCGCTCTCAATGTCCTTGAACGCAATGTGCAGCCAATTTTCCAACTGATGCAGCGAACGCGGCTTTTCCAATATACTCGACATTTTGCGTTGCGTCAGCAGCAGCACCTTTTTTTCGTGTTGAACACATCGCTCGCACAACTGCAACATGCAAAATATTAATATTATTATAATGCTATCAAATATTCTCGCATTGCCGGCATTTTGAGTCTTACCTTCACCAAATGGCGGCTGTAGTCGCCGTTAGGCGACAGAAAAATATGATTTCTGCTTAACTGCAATGTGTACACAATTTATATAATTCTATTTGTATACATATAAACAAATTACACACGGAAACTGTATACTTACGTCGTTCTGTGGAATGTGGTGCATAATATCCGCGGGCTTTTTTTAATTCGTTTCGAAACCCGCTTCTTTTTTGTGATATTATTTTCTGATAGTGTGCGTGTGTGTTAGTGTTGTGTAGTGATGTAAAAATCGATGTATCTTGGCGATATTTCTCGATGCTTTCCGATGTTAAGCGATGCAACGATGTTTTGCAAAACATCGGTTGATGCCTTTCAACACGCTATTTTCGCCGCCCTTACAGTGCGTTATAGTAATTTAAGCAGTGTTTGCATGGCCAAAGTAAATAAATTGACTAAAATTGGTCAGAGATACCAGTGCTACGAGATGTCTTTCTTGCAGTTTGTATTTATACTTTTAAGATAAAAACTGTTCGAAACTTAAAAACAGCAATGAAAGCATACGTTTTTAAGATAAAATAAGCTTAATTAAACTTAGAAATATTAATGGGATTCCGGAAAACAGTTTTGGATTTGGTTTAGATTTCTCCAAACAAAATTTTCAGTGTGCCCTAATTTTTCCCTCATTTGCTCCGGGCACACTGAAAATTTTGTATGGAGAAATCTAAACCAAATCTTAACCGAATCTAAAACTGTTTTCCGGAATCCCTTTTCTATTTTTCTTAAAAAAATTGTGTGATTTTAGGACATTAAACGTACATTGATGTATCGAAGTTTCGACCCGATGGATCAACCAACATCGATGTTTAATTTTGAAAACATCGATGTTTCCACTCAAATTTACATCACTAGTTTAGTTGTTCAGTTTGTTCGAATGTGAATAAATTAATTTCAATATATAATTTAAAAATGAGAAAGTTGGTATTTTATTGTTTACTTATTTTTACATCCCTCTAATTGTTGTTCTTGAATCAATCTTGGGGTATTCCTTGGGTTATTTATACAGTCGTACTTCCCTAAGTCAAATCACCATTATCCAAAGGTTCGAGTTATGGATATATTCGACTTAAAGTTCGTTTTTTTTTAGTTTATTGCTTTTACTGTTACACTAAGCACTTTGTGTGTAAGCAGCTGATTGACAAAATCAAAACCTAATATTAATTTGTTTCAGGAATACCCCTACTTTCTTTTACCCACAATGTGTATTTCATCCTGGCAAATATATGTAAATGTATACATGAGTATCTTAAGAGTTTGTATTCTTAGAATCGACAACAGCTTTTTGCCGTTTCTTACGGACATCTAATAATATTTTCTGCAAGCGAGCCCGAAGTTGATTTGCATTGCTTTCTGGCAAAGATCGCAATTCATGTAGTAAGCTTGTTGTTACGGCTTCATCTTTGTCCAAAGGAGTGTCTTCCTTTTCCGGAGGTTGTTCCTCAATAGACGAGTAAGACGCAGCATCATCATAGACTACGAAGTCGTCGTCTGGAGGCTGTCCCTCTATAGACGAGGAGGATGCAGCATCATGACTGGCCATGAGGAAGTCTTCGTCGTCGTCGTCTGGAGCCTGTTGCTCAATTGTCGAGGAGGACGCATCATCATGATTGGGCATAAAGTCTTCGTCGTCGTTGTCTTCTGGAGGTTGTTCCTCAGTATAAGAGGATGACTCATAATCGTCATAGATTATTAAGTGGTTATCTGGATGTTGCTGCTCAGTAGGCGAGGAGGCCGCAACAGTATCGTAGACCACGAAGTGTTCGTTCATACTTTGCAAATAAAGTGTTGGTTTCCTCTTCACTTTGGCCATGCGTCGTTTTTTCGCACTCCTTGCCGACGCGCATTCTGCAGACCTTGCCTTTTTCATTTCACGCAGTTTATCGATTAAAAACGGATGACGCCGCTGCCAGGTTAAAATTTAAAATTAGAAAATTGCCAAATTCGCAATCGCAAAACGAATCAGAGCGGACAGATGCTTTACCTTGATGTGCCTATGAAAATTGCCTGTGCAGCGTATGCTGCCGTAATGTTTGTGCGTACGAGACTCCGGACAATAAAGGCATTGCACGGTCACAGCATCGCCATCCCGACTTTCGATACGAAAAATTTCACCGTTTAAAATGTATGGTATCCTCTCTCTCTCCTTCATAATGATTTGTTGGTTGCTGAAAGGTTTGCGTGAGACCCTTTCTTAGTAACGGTGAATTGATCCGCGCGCACCAGTTTTTTTTTTTAAACGCAGGGTCAGTCAATAGCATCTGTGGCAACCTTGGTACCCAGAAATGGGACGATGTTCCTTAGATTGTCTGATGGCGTGCTAAATTGAAAGTGAGAATTGTTGAATAGTAAATGAGAAAAAGGTGTGACCAATTTAGGTTAAAATAAAAATGTAATTGATCGATAAGCAAAGTTGCCACAGAGTTCTGTTTAGTGATTCATAGTAATTAGTTATACATTTAAATTAAATTCAATCAATTGATAAATTAAAAAATAAGACTAATAATTAATTATACAATTTTATATCGAATAGTGATGTAAAAGTTTTTTTACATCGATGCAGCCCTGGCTAAACTTGGCCAAAAAAAAAACGGTGGCAGCCTTCTGGTTCGACGGATAACTTAATTCCAATTTAACTCATTAAAAAACCTCGAGTTGAATTCGGAACTTGATTAATTTTAAAGCTAGAATTTTGAAAATTTCACTCGAATTTTTAAGATTTTTTTTTTTAGAATTTGTTTACTAAACTTCACCACTCGAAGACATGCACCAAACCAATTTTAAAATAAACATCATTATTTTTGAAAATTGTTAATTTTGTTGGTTTTTTGAATTTGTAAGTAATATTTTTTAATTAATCTTTTGAAAATAATTAATTTCATTAGAGAAACTACATGGGACCAATTTCTATCGATATTTTTTTTCAGTATAATAACATCTCAACAGTTGAGTTGTTGCGAACGATTCATTTCTCAACAGTTTAAATTAAATTCTTAGCTTATTATGAAGCTTGTTTCCTTAAACTAACTTTCATTTAATTAACAAAACAATTATATATGAAAATAATTGGAAATACTGAATGCGAACATTTATGTTAACTTAACATATCCATAAACTGTAATTTGTTTATATCATGTTTATTGCTGCACTTTATTGACATTGAAATTATAGTTCTGCGGTACAATCGTGTATGAAAAGCAATGTAATTGAATACTTAAATTTTTATTTATTAATTTTAACATTACATTTCGATAGTTAACAGTGCGTTTACATAATGATTTAATTTTGAACAATAACATTACGTCTGAGCAGTAACATTGATTCAAACGTTCAATTGAGCTGTAACATGCCCATTTCGAGTACAACATAGTAACTTTTACACCACACCGAAATATTTGTGCTGTAAATGGCCGGCCGTCAGTATGTACTTGCTTTCGATAGGAATGACAGGGATGAATATACAAGATGTATCGAGCGAGACAAATATATTGACTATCGGTTTGAACTCAACACAGCCGTGCCGTGCCGACGTACGAAAGAGCGCACAAAGCGTAATGTAAAAGAATTGAAAAAAATCATCAAGTATAGAGGCCAAAAGCAAACGCAGCAGTTGGGCGAATTATATTTTATTTGATAAATAACTTAAAGCATCTCGCGCTGCCTGCATAAGCAATAAAGTGAATGCAAGCGGCAAATAATTTGCGGTAAGATAAATAGCCAGATCGAACAGCCAAATAAAATTCGAAGAAGCGACGACGACCAACCAACACTTACATACACACACACACAAATAAGCATAAGCACACACACTCCAGCGAAAAAGTGCAAGCCGCGAGCGCTTTTGAAGGCGTGAAACACAGCAGCTTCCAGAGAAAAGTCAATCAAACGCAAAGAGGACAAGAAAATTTGATTGCGTTTCATACTGCGGCCAGATGCTGATGTTTGCAAACACATTTTCGTGTTTTTAGGACGGCAACATCGTACGGCAAACGGCACTTGCCGACGACGGCTGCGACCGCGATAGAGCCCACATTCACACACACACACATCCCTAGACACACAGATCTGCTGCAAATACGTTGAGAAACGCACACAATAGCGCCACACTCACATACACAACACATACCCGCGCGCTCCACAGTGGGAGCAGCAGCAAGAAGGAGTCACAAGGAAGAGGAGGCCATAGATAACTAAGGAAGTGGCCAGGCAGAGGGAAGAGCGCGGCGTCGGGAGCACAAGCGAATTCTGACACCAGGAAACCTGAACTCTACAACAACAACGTTAACAACAACAATAACAAGAAGAGAAGCGTATTGGCGAAAATTTTGCATTGATGGTAATGCATGCTAGAAAACCGCAGCGTATGAACGATGGGTAAATTACAAAATTTCAATAACATAACAAATGTAGTAGCTAACTAACAATATATTGCCCCGTCTCCCCACCTAATGTACACATAAAATACGTACAAGAAAAACATAAACGCCAACTTTTGTTTACATATACATATGTATATGTACTCACGTTCCGTCTTTCTGGTTGCTGCACACACTCATACACACACACATGCATAATACCACTCCACTTACGTCCCCCACCCAGAAACCCCAACAGTGGCCAAGACGCTTTCAGATACATACATTCATACATGTGTGTGTAAATTATAAGTAGTAGTTGCATGCAAATAACCAAAAAAACAAAACATTTCAATAATATAGCGTTTATATTGTCATCGTTTTTATTATTTGGATTACTGCTTTGTTCCATTGCGTTGCTCTCGTTTAGCGCGTTTTAGCTCATTCTCCAAACGTTCGTCGGTTCATTCGTTTCGTGTGTCTACGTAAAGTTTTTCACCACACTCTGTTGGCCTCTCGCTCGCACGCCCTCGCTGGCTCAGCTGTATTTCGCTTTCTGTCACCTCTCACTCATTTACCGCTTGCAATCGGCATTACAAAAAAAAAGAAAAACGGTCCAGCCTCAAATTTGTGTCTTTTAATTTATATTTTTTTATCAAGAACGTAAAGAGAACTTGTACCTTGTATTTCTTATTAGCCTTATTTTCCCGATAACCTTAAGACACTGCATGTTTTTTTTTTCTACTAACAGCTGATTTTTCATCAGAACCATGAAATCAAATTATTTGCATATCATTGTTTTTGTTGTTATTGCTATTGCTTGTGGTTAAATTATCACTGCTGATGTATCCTTTTGGACAAGCGGCATGCCGAATCTGTGTATGGCAATGTCTGTATGTCGGTTACAATTGGAGTGATTGTTACAAGGATTTGGCCAATGACATGGCTATAACCTCTTGCCGGATGCTGATAACAACGAGAACGAGCTGAGGCCAAGTATTCATTTGGTTTATGTGTGTGGTATAGAACTGTTTTAAGCCGGCAAGCAGTTGATATGAAGCAAACCTGGCTAAAACGGCTACAAAGATAAGAAGCAAATATCATTGAGTGTATTGACCCAGTTATGACGTGTGTGATAAGCCAGTGCAGTGGCTAAGTGCAATAAATGGAATAAAGCTGAAATCAGTCTGGCCACTCTCATTTACAGTGTGTCAAGTAATTGTTTTGACAAATAGAAAATTGACATGTTTGTTTTAAATTTGCAAAAAGAGTTTATCGTTCTTTCCTTTTGTTTTTTGTTTAACTTGTTCTAAGAATCAAGGGCAATTTTACCTAATAAGAAAACCAAACAAACAAATGTCAAAACAATTACAGCTCTAAGTGTATAATTTTCCTAAACTCTTGTCACTGTTTACTTGTTGCTTTGTGTTGCATGCTTAGCCCTTTATTGAGTTATATTAACTTATCTTATTGATTTGTTTATTAATGTCATGATTTTTCTCTTCCATTTGCAGGTACTTTGAGAAGCATACCAGTCACACATCCTACCAGGTGAGCCATGGGCGGATTATCCATAAGCCGAAAGCCAGACCCGTGTCTCTCTTCTCCCCCGCCCCACTAACTAATCTCTCCTGGTTTTCGTAAATCAGTATTAGACTTGGTGTTTTCTTTATTTAGTTATTGCTTGTGTTTAAATTCGATTAGTGAGCAATTGTTTGTAACATTTAGAAATGCCAAAAAAAAAAAAAAAACCATTTGTAGTGTTCATATTTGTATGATTATGCTTGTATCCTTCCAACCCGACCCTAGTGTGTGTGTGTAATTCGTTTGACATTCAAATATGTAGATAATTGTATCTATATGAATATATGCATGTATCTGACTGTCTATCTGTATATACAGTATGTCAAGCAACTGTTTAAAAGTATCTAAAAATAAAAAATTGGTAACTAATGCGAATTTTGTAATTTGTCAAACGAGTTACTTGACCAACTGTATGTATGTTTGTAGTACTGATGCTAGTCTCATTTATACCCCCTCTCCAACCCACTCTCTCTCCGCATTTTTTTGGGCACGCGGCATTGCAGCGAATCAAACGAACTGATCTAACTAACGTACACGTAAATTAGAGTATTACACGCTTTTTTTTGTGGATGATATAAAGCAACAATCATATTACTGGATCCAATCTATACCACAAAAACTCACTCAATACCAAATTCTAAAACGAATCGAAAATCGTAACGAAGTGCACAACAATTAATTACAATTTTATGAACAAAAACAAATTAACTAAAATAAACGCGCTGAAATCGTATATTGTTAATCAAGCAAAAAATATTAAATAAACATTTTATTAAATTAATAGCAAATCAATTTGATAATCAAATATGTTACAAAAAACAAAAAAAAAAATTAACCATTGCCTGACCAAAAAAACGCAAAAGCAATAAACATTTAAAGCACAACAAATTAACAACAATAAAAAATATTAAAAATATCAACAACACTGCGCAAATTCGAAAGTAGCCTTAATGTATAATAAACAAAAAAATGAACGTAAAACTCGCCTATAAACAACAACAACAAGGAGAACAACAACACAAACGTGCCTAAGCTATAAACACCAGCAGCGACAACAACGACAACATTATAATCTACAATAATTAGAGGGTATCTACAGGTGTATAAATACATCTTAGAGATATATATATTAAAAGTTGTAATCAGACTGCAGTGCATCAGCAACATTGAGGTGTTGCTGCTGCAGCAGCGGACAACAACGACGGCAACGACGACGCGACAGTTAAGGACGACGCGGCCACGTGCCAGGACGAGCACGACGCCGACGCCAACGTCGTCATCTATGACGAGCGGCAGCGGCGGCAGCAGCAGCAGCGGCAGCAGCAGCAGAAGCAGCAACAACCACAATCACAACATCAACAACAACAACATGGCCGTTGATTTGTCGCTGCTGACCAACAACAGCAGCAGCAACAACAATAATAATAACACCAGCAACAACAACATCAGTAGCAGCAATAGCCACAGCAACAACAACAATAGTCACAGCCACAGCAGCAGCGGCGGCAGCAGCAATAAATTTGCAGTAGCAGCGACGTCGGCAGCGATCGGAATGTGTCGCGTTGATGTAAGTAAAATAATCAAAAACCATAACAAAACAAAGCAAAGAAGAAGAAGAAGAAGAAGAAACAAGAATCAGAATCAAAGTAAACAAAAGTTGAAATGTCAAGTGGAAAATAAAAATGAAAAATGAAGCAAACACAATTAAAGTGAAGCAAGTGCGATAAAAAATAAATAATAGCAATTTAAATAAAGTCAAAACAAATATTTATACATGAAAATATAAAAAGAAATAGTATGATATTATTAAATTCATGAAAGTAAATAATAATAATAGTAGAGTATAAATAGATTTTAAATAAAAATAAATCTTAAATAACTACATGAAAATTAATTTTAATAATAATAGTAAAAGTTTTATATAAATCAGTTTTTGTGCATTAATTCAAATGGTATTTTTTAAATAATAGCAACAGTATGTCAAAGAGTCAAACGCACACACACACACAAACACACACACACATACTCGACATATAAACAAAGCAACAACAATGTGCAACAACATGTTAATTGACAAAAATGCAAAAAATACAAATACAAAAAAAAAGAAGAATAAATCCAGAAATAAATTAATAATTTAATAACGTTTTTTTGATTGTGTTTCGTGTTTTTATGTTCGTTTTGTGTTCGTTTCGTGTCGCCCATAAACCACCTCCCCTCCCCTCTTGCCACGCCCACTCTTGATACCAAACACTCAGCTTTATTAGCAACAAATTCACACACAAACACACAAGCAAACATCACACACACATTTTGGCGCATAAAAAATTAAAAATTAAAAACATCAAGAAAAACAAACAATTATTGGCTTATTAAACAAACGATATCATTGTAATGATAACTTTTATTTATATGGTAGTTTTTGTTTTTCTTATTATTATTATTTTTTTTTTGGTACTGAACAACCCTTTCCCTTCACAACCCGCCCCCCCTGGCCCACAATCTTACCAAAGTTTTCCCACATATTGGTAACAAGTTTAATGAACAACAGTAACAAAGCATAATCATAAATATACAAATAGTATATCGATAAAATTTCAATTAATTAATAATAATAACAACAAGTACAAATAACAAAATGTATAACTAAACAACAAAAACAACAAACATTTGCAATTGAGTGTAATTTTTTTTGATTAATTAACGCAAATCAAATTGAATCAAATCTTATTTCGACAGAGCTCAAAGTACAGCAGTTCAAAGCGCGACTATGAACGCGATCGTTCCTCCAACTATCGCGATCGTGACATCTCGCCTGGCGCTGGCGGCGGCGGTGGCAGTGGTGGAGGCGGCGGAGGTGGCGGTGGTGGCAACAGCGGCGGCCCATTAAATAATGGCAACAGCTATCGTTCACAATCACCGGACATAGATTCACCATCGTCGCGTTCGCATGATCTGCGCGATCGCAGCGATCATCGTAGTGGTGGTGGCGGTGGAGGTGGCGGAGGAGGCGGCGGTGGCAGCAACGATCGTTACAGTTTCATGCAAAAGATGCGCGATCGGGATCGTGATGTCTACAAAAAGGATAAATATTCCGGTAACTATCAATCAACTAACCAACAAATCATTGTTATGATCTCTGATTGAAATACCTTCATTAATCGGTCGCTTTTAATGCTTTTTGTCCCAGATAAACGTGATCGGCGTGGCAATGATCGCGACTCGGAGTCGTATCGCACGAATCATGACAGGGATCGTCGTGGTGGCGGCGGTGGCGGCGCCAAGCTCTGCTCATCGCGGGACAACGACAAGCGCTCCGGCTCCGATGATCGCGATCGCGAGCGTGAACGCGATTTGCGCGACAAGCGTGACAGAGGCGCCGATCGTGATCGGGATATGTACAAGAAGGACAAATATGCAGGTAAATATCTCAGGCAATCATCAAGTGTCTCAGAAATAACTCATAAACTCTACCTTTCTTATAGACAAACGTGAGCGCAGCGATCGCGGGGAGCGTGTGGCGCGCTATGGCGACTGGAGCGAGCATGTTAGCTCGTCTGGTATGTAAATGTCTCTAATATAAATTCTCCAGATGTCTAATGTGTATTACTTTTCCAACTCACAGGCAAAATGTATTACTATAACTGCAAAACTGAAGTCTCCCAGTGGGAGAAGCCTAAGGAATGGGTAGACAGAGAAAGGTAAACTAAAGTCAGCTTCGATCAAGTCGAAGCGAATCTGTTGATCTGTTATCGCCATCCTATCCATAATCTATCCAAACTAGGAGTATCCATGTTATTCACCACTTTTATAATCCCTAAGATGTCTCTCTTTTGTAAGAGATTGTCAGAAGAGCATTTACTCAAATTTAATTTTAGGAATCTTCCGCTTTTATATGATATCTAGCTTGACCATTAAATTTAATTTCAGTATTATTTCAAACACTTCAATATTTAACACAAGATTTTCGATTATAATGCGTTAAACAAGGTTTCAATATGTATTTAAAATCGTCTCTTCTGAAGAATCATCTTGATTTGTTGAGATATTTGCAAACTTAATAGATTTACGTGTCTTACAGCATTTTATACTCCTTCACTAAGTGCTGGGATTGAAAAAAAAACTACTGAAAAAAAAAAAATAAATTTGACAACTGGATTTTTGCGGATTTTTCAATTACATTTTTTTTTTTCGATGCTTTGACGATATAACGACGACCCGATTTTGGTCTTGACGATTTAAAAATTTCGAATTAAAACTAGATCCATAATTTGGATCATTAGAGGAGACTATATTCTAGTCAAATTTAGGAGTATTTTTTAGCAGCTGTCAAAAGAATATATCAAAACGGTTAGGAGTCGAGTGGTTAACGTCTTATTCACAGATTCACAGCATTATAGACGGTATATTTATTAACAAATTTCGTTGTTTATTTCTAGAAATCTGCCGCGTGATCAGCATCGTGAGAAGGATTATCGCGACAAGGATCGGGACAGAGATCGCGATGATCGCTTCTCAAGATCGAGTAAGTTGAATGTCGCATTCCTTAGATAATGAACAATAATTTAAGCGTTCTCTTTTTATTCGCACAGCATACAAACATTCCAATTCATCGCGCGACAATTCACGACTGAGATGGAATTACGACAACGATGGCGGTCCGCCGAGTCATCGAAGACGTTTAGATGGTGAGCCGGGAGAGAAACAGCAAATAACATTTGTTTTTCATTACATGTATTTGGTTTTTTTTAGGTCGACATAACGACAATGCTGATATGGATATCAGTGGCGACTCGACGCCCACCTCGGAGGCAAGCTATTCGCTAAGCGGCACGCCCACCACACATGGCAACAGCGGTGGCGGTGGCGGTGGTGTTGGTGGTGGCATTCAGTCTAGCGAACAGGGCGCTTTAGGCAATGCACTGCCACGACTGGCCTCGCATCCAAATCCCAGCGCAGTCGTTACGCCCATGGGAGCACATTATGGCGCCGCTTCAGTGGGCGCCACAGGTGGTGGTGGTGTTGGTGGACCCGTTAGTGGCGCCACAATGTTACCCACCAGCGGATTGGCCTCGGTGCCATCCAGCATTGCCAACAGCAGCAACAGTAGCCTTAGAAACTCAGTTGTCGGTCACATTGGCTCCACCTCCAGCGTAAGTGCATCCCAAAGAAACCCAGTATAAATAACATGATTAACTTGTGATTTATTTGATTTAATAGACGACTGTCCCGACGCTGGCGAACCAGGAGCATCATCTGAACTCGAATGCGCCCGGGCCGCCTGGGAAGCTAAGCGGCGGTAAGGATCAATCGTTGATGATGCGTCAGAAGCTACATTTAGGACTAAGTGGCTTGGATGTGCCGCACCATCATATGCTGGTTTCCGGCGGCAATGGTCCAACGGGTGCCGGCAGCGGCACAGTCGGCGATGCAGTGAATCATGCCTACAATTCGGTCAACAATGTGACTGCCAGCAGCTTAAGCAGTTTAAGGTTGTATCTAATTGTTGTTCGTCACACTTTGTTCTCAAAAACAGATCTTTAATTATGCTTGTTTTGCATCCATATTCATTTGTAGAGACAACAGCCAACTCAACTCACCGCTGTGCATGCCGCATGCACATCACAGTATGTCGCCATCGCTGAGCTATACCAAGAGTCCCATACCAACGATCGTGGGTCACACGAATAACGTGAATGCCAGCAACGCCTATACCTGCAATGCGCCATTTGGCCTAAAGACGGTCGATGGCGTTGCCGCTGCCTCGCCGATGGCAACGAATGCCATTGGCAACAGCAATAGCAACAACAACAACAGCAGCAGCAACAGCTGCAGCATACCCGGAATGGGCACTGTGAGCGGCATCAGCGTCATCACCTCCATGGGCAGTAATAGTCTCTGCGGCAGTGGAGCCATTGGTGGCGAGGGGCCGCCAACGCCCACGCAGGAATTAGATTTAAGTGGCTCAGCTTTAGAACAACACCAACACCTACAACAACAACAACAGGTGGCCGCTGCAGCAGCCGCCGCGGCAGCAGCAGCACTTTCAGCGGCACAGGCAACGCAACAACTGGCGCAACAGTCCCAGCAGCAGCGAAAAAGTAAGTTCCACTTAAAAACCACTTTTGGCTCGTTTATGCGACAGCTAAAGTCGCTTTAACGGAAATCGATTGCAGACTTTAACACAATTAACACTATTTTTAAGGCACTTCCATGCGAAGCTTTAACGAAGCTCACTTTTTAATCTCGTCCTTAACAGATAACTGTTTTTTAGTTTCACATAACTTTTTCTGTACATTTTACGGCAATTTATTTATGTATCTGTCATTTTAAAAATGTACTTAAGTCGATTAAAATTGCTGCATAAACGTTTTTTGCTGTTAAATCGATTTCAAAATAAATTGATACTCAAAATAACATTTTAATTTCAATAAAATGATGCTATCAAAATTAAAATGTATTTTAGATGTTATCTAGAATATTCGTGATTTTGATTAAATCAGTTTTAGCTGTCGTAATAACAAAGAACTATGTATTTCCTTAAAATTAATTCGAATCTATCTCTTTTAGTGGATGGCAGCGGTTCCGCCACACTCAGCACGCTGCAGAGCTGTGTGGGCTCTGTGCAGGCGTCCAATCTCCGGGGTCCCGAAATCTCGCCCAAATTGGCGAAATACTTTCGCGCCGATTTAATTGCACATGTGACCAACTGGCAGGCGGAGGTATTGGAGCGTCAGGTAAGTCACAAACACTGCAAACTGCATTAACTCATGATTAAGGAGGCGTTGTTAACTAATGATGGCTCATTCTAAAGAGTTTATTTGCCCAGAAGCCAAGACTATTGGATCATTAGGCGCTGCATTAATTGTAGCATTCGAGTAGATTTAAAATCAACAAGAATAAGTAGCTGAATATTTCAAGTGAACTCCATTTGCCACAATCACAACAACTAAAGTCATAAAATAAATTCGAGGAGTATGAGATGCCTAAATTGTATTTTTAATTTATTATTTACTTTATACGATGCTATGTAAGACATGAATTAAATTACGGCTCAATGCTCTCTAGTGTTGTGTCCTTGCTCTTCTTTTCATCATCCCATTAACTTGGACAGAAGAATTCAATTTCATAGACTATTATTTTTTTTGGTGACTTTTTCATCAGATGTAAGGAAGCAATCAATTGTAGTTTATTTCTATAATTTCGTTTTGGATTGTAAAATAATAATCTTTGTTCAATTGTCAGGAATGGAATAAATTCTAGTTGATTTTTATAAGAAAGTGCAATTGAATAAATAAACCTTTTTACAGGCGCAAAAGTGCTGCGAGGACACACATCTATTTGGGGACATCACCTGCACTCGAATATGCGCTGAGCTGAAATGTGCACGCAGTTTGGTGCGAACCACGGAGATCAATGCGACGCTGCAGGAGCAAAAGTGAGTATGCAAACTATGCATTGATGGATTTCCAATTATTAACAATATTTTTTTGATTTTTTTGTTGTGATTTTGTTGAAGAATCATGTATCTGCGACAGCAAATTCGCCGCATTGAGGAGTCGAAGACTCAGAACGCGTTCATGTCGGACGATACTTAGGATCAGGAGCAAGTTAGGCTGCGCGTGCATCGCAAGCTGTCTGTCAGGCTCAAAAAGAGCACACTCTGGCGCAGCTGATGATGATGATTGTAATGCCTCTCCCACGATCTGACCCAACCCGACTCACGGCACCAAAAAAACCAATGCAAATCTGTTGCTAGATCATGATCATTGTCAATGTCAGTTGTGATCTCGGGTGGGGCAGAGCGGGGCTGGCCAATTTACGCGTGCATCCTTCTTCGTCCTGCGGCCGACAAAGCTCTTTTTGATGACGGTGTTGGTGACTTTGCAAGTGGCATGCAACAGTCGCAACACAAAAACATCAACGAGCAGTGAACATCAGCAGATACAACCACATCAACAACAACAGAAGCAGCAGCAGCGACAAAAACAACAAGAAAAAACATCAGTAACAGTAACAGCAACTTCAACATAATGATGAAGATAAATATGAAGAGAGAGAGAGAGAGAGAGAGAAGAAAACACAAAAATAAAACATAATTTATAATTAGCAAAGCGTAATTAATAACTTAAATAAGCATGAAGCGAAACGGCAATGTTGGGCCTATGTTGCCGGTATCTAAGAACAACAACAATAACACCAATAACAACAATCATAACAATATTTAGCAAAATGAAATTGAAAGCAAAAATTAAATAGCGAACAACAGAGACTACAGACCAGACAACAACAAAAAACGAAACCAATACAGACGCAATAAGAAAAGAATCCTCCTCGTATCGAATCGAAGCAACAACAAATAAATCCAGTTAACAAGATTGATTGCAAAACACCAAACAACAACAACAACAACAGAAATTAAAACTAAATAAAAAACAAAAGGAAAACACGAATTGAAAACAAGTCAACCTAGTATACTCAACTGCAATAAAATGCTAATTAAACTATATACAAATTATATATATAGAGTATATGAAAATGTATATTTACAACAACAAACAAACAAACAACATAAGGTGTGTGGCAGCCTCGATAAAATCCTCTTTTTCTCAAAGGAACTCGATGTAAAGCACTGAAAACCGAATGTAGTTACAAATGGATCAGAAAGGGACAGACTAAGAGTGAGTGAGTGAGCTAGCGATAGATAGATAGATAGAGGGAGAGGGAGAGAACCACACACTTAGCCTTCATAGTAGCCGCAGTAAATCCATTAGGGGTATTCACGCTGTGACAGTCAACTTTAATTGCAGTCGCCTTGTTGAATACCAAAATAAGTTTTCTTTTGTTTTTGTTTTCGTTTTATAATACTTATTATTGCCTAAGTGCATTGCATTACAAACGTTTAATCACTTGGTTTATTTTCTTTGTTCTTTCCGGGGCTTTAGGTAAATACTTGTCAAATTGTCAAAATCACCCAAAAATAAATAAAACACCCGATCAATAAATTGCAGCTAACAACTACAGATACACCCACAGACACATTCATTTGCACACATACACTCACATCCACATTTATGTAGAGCATCTGAAACTCGCCTGGCCGATTAGGCATCATTTCTAGCTTCCTAGCTCATATGCGAAAATGTATTTATTTGTTTTTTGAAATTGAATTTGCCTACATTTGTTTTTTTTTTCTACGCATTATTTTTAAAATTTTTTTTAAATTAAAATATAAATATGCATATATTAAAAAAAATATATATATCTATATATTTGAATTTATATATACATACATATAAATATAAACATAAAGCATAATTTTTCTTATTTAAGCAGTATAACAAATAACACAATAAAAAAAGAATAAGCTGAAAAGAAGAGGAAAAATAACACCCTATTTGAGTTCTTAATTTAAAACTTGTCCAAAAAATTAAATCCGAGGAATACCGATAAAAAGAAATAATATAAATCAAAGCAAAACAAGTTTAAAATTATAAATAAACTTAAATAATAATAATAACTACTGTAGATATACATATAATTAAATACAATGGTATATATAAATAAATATATATATATAAATATATTTAAATACAAAAAGAAGGTAAAAATAAAAAATTTATATTATTTAGCTAAGCGTCGAAACCGAAAAATATAAAAACTTTTATGATTAAAACCGAAAAGTCAACTTTTTTCTTATTGCTAATGGGGGGAAAAACTTGAATGGTCGTTTTCTGCGAATATGGAAACAGGTAATCGAGGGAGAGATCTAGGATTAGAATCAACTCTTGATAAACAATTTCGATGGCAGCGATTGAGATAATTTAGGTGTGTCCAAAATAGTTCATAAAACTGGCACACAAAAGTATGCAATGGTATGCGTTGGATTGGATTTAATTGTTATTAGCTTGATATGGGGGCAGTGTTGCCAAAACAGCTTTTTCCCGTCAAATCTGGTTCTTTTTAAACCTTTATTGTAAGAACAAACCAAGAACTGCGTGACAACTCCGAATTTTATTAAAATTAGCACAAATATAATATTGAATGAATGAACTTTAAAAGCACAAGAAATAACAGTCGAGTTTGCTCGACTGGAGGATACCCTGTGCCAGTCTTCATAAAATAGAATATTGGTTGGGACCATCTCATATGCATATTTGGTCAGTTTGGTTCAGTTATCTCAAGTTGTTCACACTAAGACTTGATTTTTGACTGATCGTTCCTAAGGCAGCTATACGATATAGTGGTCCGATCCAATTTTAAAAACAAACTTGATCTGCGTCCGGTATCCAACCTACATACGAATTTTAAAGTCTCTAGCTATTATAGTTTCTGAGATCGGCTGTCTCAAACAGACGGACGGACGGACAGACAGACGGACATGGCTCAATCGTCTTGGCTGTTGATGCTGATCCAGAATATGTATACTTTTTGGGGTCGCAGATGCTTCCTTCTCCCTGTTTCATACATCTCACAAATCTAATATACCATTTTTGACCATTTTCAATGGGCACAGGGTATAATAAAAATGTATCAAAAACACGTTATTGTTGGCATATTTTATACACATATTATCTGCAACTTAAATGAATTTTATGCCATGAAGTTTAATTTAAAAATGAATTTAATTAAAGTGGGAAAACGTTGTTTAAGAGTTTTTTTTTTTTAAATTAATTTTTCACAATAATAACAGCTTTTTTTCTTGTCAAAAAGTCTAGTTTGAATTGCCGCTGAAAGCTGCAAAAGCTTTACGTTTGCCGGCTCAGTGAAAGAGAGAGAGAGAGAGAAGCCGCAAAGCTTTCGCTGCAAAGTAGCGGCATTTAACCCAGCAGACAATGCGCAGCGCAGCGAATTCGCCATGCGAAATGAATGCTGGGGAGAAGAAGTCGCGAAATGGATGAACACGCAACACGAGGCCAACAAAAGCCGACGATGACTTTTTACCGTACACTGAGCGTTGCCTCTCTTCACACCGTATCGCGCCGCAGTTATCGCCCCATTGTTGGTGTTGTATTATTTGCTGTGTTGCTTTTGGCATCTTTGGGCTGTCAGAGGACAGCGAATGCCAACAAGTAGCAGTTCAGCATCGACAACGCCAGCGTTCGCTTGCGCCTCGTTGATGGCAGCGCAGTGACAGTGACATTACAAAAGCAACAACAGCGACTAAAAACCCATCGAACGATTTGAATCATCAACAAAATTAACGAAAATACAGACGCGACTTTTCAAATTTCTAACGGTCATTCATAGATTTTGTTCTTGTGTTTTTGTGCTGTGTTTTTTCTAATCCGTAGTGCATTTCTTAATGAAAGAACCGGAAATAAAAAGAAAAGATAATTATTCTCAATAAGCCTGCAAACCATTCAGTGTTTTTGCTCCAATAATTTTGCGTAAAGCCATAAAAAACGAAAAGAGAAGAGTTAAACAATAGGTAAGTACATACAAGTTCCTGAACTAGTTTTGATTTTGATTTGAACAGTTAAATGATTTTTAATGAAAGTTTGATGTAATTTATTTATTTATGATTTTAATCAATGAGTGAATTCTGTCATTTGAAAACTTTATACACAAATAATTAAATGCTTACACTACAAATTTCACTATATTTGCTTTTATTTAAACTTTTCTTTCAATATTCAAGAATTGAAAAAATCTTAAAAACTCAGAATTCTGTACCTAAACTTTGCAGCGGGAATGGTTTTTGAATCTGAAAGTGGTAACAATTAATGAAATAATGAATAAAAATTTTCAAAATCTTGTGAATGATATTTTAAATTTTCATATTTTATTATATGATTATTATTATTATTGATATTTTTTGATAACACATTTATCAATCTGAAAAAGGGCTAACAATTATTAAAAAATAAATTCAAATCTCCAGAATCGAGTCGAGTACATGTATTCATAAATTTAATAGATTATAATTTTTCAACTTTAAACACAGTTAGAATAAAACTTTGACAGTTAAAGAAATTATTTTCAACCCCAAAAAGTATGCTAGACAACTTTCGATAATTTGCTGTGAATTTCAAATAAAGCTTAAGCCAAATCGCCAAATTTTACAACTCGGAACATTATTTAAAGTGAATTATTTGTTGTTGCCCAAAGCCTTATTTTTATTATCTGTTTGCCTTGGGTCATATTTCGCAGTTCCTTTGCCGTGTTGCAAGTTGCATTTGCAATTTGCGAGCCGTCAGCGGCAGACACAACATCCAATAACAAAAAAATAACTCTTTGCTATTATTTTCTTCCTTTTTCACTTTGAATGCCAACAAAATTCACATTCATATATATAAATACATTTGTATATGCAGAAAAAAGAAAATAGTTTTTTTTTTGTTTTTTTTTTAATTTTTTATTTTTGTTTATGAGTGTGTTGAAAGTTTTGTCATTCACTTCCGGGTAAAAAGGAATTTATTCTGTTCATTCGTTTGAGTTTTTCTCCATTTAATATATTCGCCTTAAAAATTTCAGCTGATTTGACAAATGTCAATTTATCCATTTCCTGGGGGAAGTCAAAAACAGAAAATCTTTTGAAATGTTAAAAAATATTCAAAAAACTTAGTTAAATGGATATCAAGACTTAAATAGATATTTCAAGCTGATCTTAAGTTCATTCTCGATATAATTTAATTTATGAAAGTTTTTAAACTGTATGAAGTATTTAACTGTATTTTATTTAAAAGTCCACTGAAATGAATGGTTTTTTTTTTCAATATATGTAAATGCTATAAAAAAATTTAAAAAAAATATATTTTCTAAAATCTATTAATTTTTTTTTAATAAATAAAATTATGTTGTCTTCTTGATTTACACTTGATTTAGCACACTGACTACAAAATTGCTTTCTAGAATCAATTATTTTTTTTTTATAAATAATATAAAGTCCACTTTAAAATAAAAATACGAAAGTCATGACCATTTTTTAAATACTTTAAAATTGCAAATTGATGATAACTCCAGTAAGAGTATACAAATATGACCATAGAGGAAATGTAGATTCTTTCAGTGACAGTCACAGTCACTGCTCAATAGTGTGGCGTTGTCCCTTACATTGATTTGCTCTTGGCCTGGCCAAGAGTACTTGGGCTAATTACCAATGGGATGAAACAGAAAAGGGTGGGGGTGGGTTGGAATGGGTTGGGATGGTATAGGACTTGAATGGAGTAGGTACACAAGGACGCGCATTCAATATGAATGTAAAGTGCGTTCCCTTTCGAAATTTTGTATGATTTGTGTGCTGGCAATTTCTGCTGTTGTTGTCATTGCTCTCAATGTTGTTGTTGTTGTCGTAATGTGCCACGCCCATTCGGGTTTCGCCTCTGCGCTTTTATGCATTTCTGTCGCTGTCAAAATGGCTGGCACTTAAAAGTGGCGCGCGCCAAAAGCATTTGACGTTTGCCAATGTTGACAATTTGCATTGCCCAATGCCAAAAGCCATAAATTTGACGCCATCAAGACCCGGACTGAACAAATTATTTACTATACTATATATGGGAAAGGGGGGGAAGAGATTGCCAAACCAAAATGGAGTCTGAAGCGCTTTAAAGTCTGCCAGTTGCAATTCTCAAAGAGTATTCCTTATATTATTACTAAGTACTCCCCTAATGCGTTTGACTTCAAGTTAATGCCAGACATATAATGCAAAATATTTCCTTTTGGGTATTAATTTAAAAAGTTGACATTTCCACGCGTATTAAGTAAAATTTTTAAGTTACAGCACAATTTTTGTGCGTGACACAAAAGTTTTTCATGTGTCATAAAAACATTTCTGATTGCCCCCACAAAGTTTAAGTTAGTGGCAATCCTATAGGGTATTAGCAAGCAGTGCATTTTTCTGTAAGAGTGTTGTATTAAATATACAGTTGAACTTCCATTACTCGAATTTCTCTCTAACTCGAGCTAACTCAATTAAAAGACTTGAGAAAAAGAACTCTATAAGTCGAATATCTCCATAACTCTAACCTTTTCTTGGGTTAATGGGGATTCGAGTTAGGGAAGTTCAACTTAATATGTATTTATTTATTTTTTTTATATCTATAAAATAATTCTTAAATTTTGATATTTCTGGTAAAATTTTAATTTAAGTACGACTTGAAAGTACAAATATAGTTTCCAAATTTCGCATGTATTCCAATGTTTTATTTTGTAGTAGACTTAAGCATTTTTCAAATTATTTAAATTACTAAGTTAACAGCAATATTATAACTGTAAGTTTAAAAATTTATTTAAATATGTGAAATTGTTGACTTGTCAATTTCAGTTGAAATATTTACTCGAAAGTATTTTCTTTTCGGTTGAAAACTTAAAATCTAATCAGATCCTAATTTACAAGGCTGAATAATCAAGAAACATTTCGAATTTTAAAATGATAGCAAAATGATTTTAAATTTGAACTGTATCCACATTTCCCAACTTTTTAAGATATTGATAACAGTATTCTAAAACGGTGAATGGGATATTTATATACAAAATATACAATTTAAATATAGTATGTAAATTATTGAAAGTACCTCACTTAACTTATAAATTGTTGACATTTCTATTATATAAAATTCTAAATACATATGTGAGAGTAGAATATAGTGAGAGATGAATTTTAAAATATCAAGATTAGTTCTATTAAAAGTGCATATTTTGTACTTTTAAATACGACTATAAATGTACATACATATACATACATATATATTTAATTAAACCATAAGATTGGATTTCTTCGACTTTTCTTCTCACTTTGTTTTTGATATACTTATAGTGAGAGCAGAATTTTAAAATATCAAGATTAGTTCTATTAAAAGTGCACATTTTGTACTTTTAAAATTAAGTGAGTATATTTAATTAAATCATAAGATTGGATTTTAACGATTTTTCTTCTCACTTTGTCCTGTTGCACAGATTGAACAGTGGTCAGGACCCTGAAACAAATTTCAAGTTAGTCGTAACAAGTTATTGCTGCCCTTTTTTTTATGCGGACTTCTGTGTTTTAGACCTTGTGGTTTCATTTTCTGCGCTTTTTCCGTTTGTTTTTTTTTGTATTTTGTTTGCTTTTCGCATTCAAATTATGTGAATGTATTTCATTTTCATTTGCGACTTGCGCTTGTTTTAGATTTGTTGTGGGTTTTTGTTGTTTTATGACTTGACCATTTGGCAGCACTGCGGTTCCAAGCTGATGTTGGCTAGAAAAGGCAGACCAAGGGGCTTTGGAGGGCAAGGGGAAAGGGATGTTAAGGGGAAGGAGGCTTTAAGTCGGCCTGTGTCTGCGTGCCTGGCAAACATTTTCGATGGAATTTCCAAATGTTTTTCGGCAACTGCACTCAATTTTTATAGGCTAGAACTCGCATTTTACTTAGTTTGTTACCCTCTGTGTATTGTGCTATGATTTGGAGCGTTCTTATGTGGCAGGTGAGGGGGTGAGAGCTCCTCCCTCCCCTACCCTCCGCCCAGCTGCACTCTCCTCAGCTACCCCGCTGTGCACCATGGGATAAAAGCCTGATATTTTAACATATATTTTTTCATATTTTTGTTTTTTAGTATATTGAAATTTTATAATTTTCTAAATCTGATTACTCAAGGTAGAATAAAAAGAACTACGCTTTTTAGATTTTTAGGGACTGCCCTTAATACTTAAAGTTCCATCAAAGCCAATGAAAAACTTCGCAACTCGTAGCGCGAATTGTGTTTGTTTTTTTAACATATTAAGAAGTGAAAATAAGGATATTAAACATGAAAATTCTATATTAATTTGACTAATTAAAAGGCTCTAGTCTTATATTTAAAGTCTATGCCAAAATATCGGGCTTTTAGCCCATTGCCTGTTTTTGCCTGGGTCTATGGTCACTAGTGGCTAGATTTTATATCTCCCTCGGTTCTACCTTACGCCCCCTAGTTATTATTGTTGACACACACACACACACCGACACACACACACACACACACTTGGTGTTATAATTTCATTTGAGGTTTAGGCAACGGCCTCTGCTTACATTTACATTTATATTTCCTCTCGGTCGCTTTCATTGGGGTCAGAACGGTCCAGATCTATTCCGTTCTTGTTGTTGTTGTTGTTGCCGCTTCATGACTTTCTGCCTAATGCTTTTTGTTGCTAAATCTTTTTTGCCTGATTTAAATGAGACTCAGTGCTTAGCTATCTTCTTAGCTGCTGCTGCTTCCCCACATCCAAATTTCAATTTCATGCCAGCCGCGTGACATTTTTACAAATTGCATTTTCCCGGTTTCCCAAAAAAAAAATACAAAAAATATGAACCAGCCGCTGTGAGAGTCAAAAAAAAAAATAAACAAACAGCATAAAAACAACTTCAAACATCGTCAGCAATAACGCCGGCTGACTCCAGATTGACTCGACCCACGCACAGTTGCATAACCCAGTCGTACATATCGAACACACACACACACACACACACACACACATATAAACTCCGCCCATTTCAGTTGCCATTTCCAAGCCTGAACTATGCGCCGTTTGCCGTGTGTTTTATGAGGGTTTTATTCCAGCTTTTTGGCTAAGTCTAAGGCGACAAGCGACAACAGCACAAAAATAAAAAAGAAAGAAAAATAAGAAAAAATTGTCTAAAACGAAGAAAAAAAAGGAATAAAAATGGCAACACGGCTATGAAATCGTAAACAGTTGATTCTGATTTTTCGTTTATTCGCACTTTTTCTCCCGGGCTAGACTTACTTATGAGGCTATATGAACATATATGTTTATATGTTTTGTGGGTGTATATGTGTGTGCTTTTATGGATTGCTGAAATATTGTCACTGCAACGAATTGCAAATACTCTTTTTGCCTTGAATTGTATCAAAAATGTAGCACACTTTTTGGGGCAGCTTATAATATTCTTGAAAATAGTCTTAAATTGAACAAAAAATGTAGCACACTTTTCGGCGCTGCTCAAAATAGTTCGTTTGCTTGCACTATGGTCCCGATGACGATTTTTTTGGAAAAAACTAATAACTCAAGAACGAAACAAGATATTTAGGTCTAGTTTTTTGCATTGGACTCATAGAGTCAATTGGCATCGGTGATGTAAAAAGTAGGCGTGGCACCGCCTTTTTTCTTAATTTTAGCATATGCAAATATTTTGCTTTTCACGCTATATGAACCAAACTTGCACGATTGATTTGTTCTTATGCTCCTAACACTTTGTTAAAAAATAATTCAAATCGGACAACTATATCATATAGCTCCCATATGAATAATCGGTTGAAAAAAGATTTTTTGTATAAAAATCATCTTGTTTTCCAAGATATCTGGACCAAATTTATAACACATGACATTTATTGTAGGCCAGACATATTGCCCAAAATTTATCAAGATAGGTCAACTATAGCATTTAACTTTCATAGGAACAATCAATTCTTAGTCGAGTCTCGCATGGAAAAATATGTGTTTCCTGTATTTTTTGTTGTTCTTTCTGTTAAAATACATTAAAATATATTCTTTTCTACTAATTCGCGCAACAAAATGCTCAAAAAACCAATTTTGAAACTTGATTGCTTCTTCTGTTTTTGCCGCATTTCAGCTTAATCGATACTTTTGACAGAGAGGTTATGTGCAATAAAGTTAAATTTCTCAGAGAACGCAAAACGACGCATATTGAGCTTCACTGCCCAGTTTCAGAATTGAATACTTTACAATATACATATAGTCACATTTCTAGCAAATGCTAGCAAAATTTGTTTTGTTTCCTCAAAGATAAAATATTTTTCCAAAATTTATTTTTGAGGCAACTTTTTAAAGCACACAGAACAACACAAAGCAGGCTGATTTTCAACAGCGGAAATTTACCAACACAAAGTACAAGCCCCATTGAATAATGTCCATTATAAATTTTGGTTAATTAGCTTTTGGATTAGTGTTGAAAATCTCTTGAATTTAACCTAAAATATTGGCGTAAGACTTGCATGTGCTCATCGTTCAAATCATCTCTGTTTCAGAGCTGTTAACTTAACAGTGTTGGGCAATGATAAAATTCAAACTATGTAAACTTTTTGTCTGATGTATTTCCAATGTATTGCCATCATAAGATCATTAATTTGAGCAACTTTAAAAATGCACTTTTTTCCATTTTAATCGTCATCGGGACCATAGTGGCTTGCATGTATTTTGAGTGTAGTCCAAAAATTACTTAAAACTTTGCTGTACAATTTGAGGTAAGACAAAAGTTTTTAAACGTCTTAACACTTGTTGAGAGATTTTAAATTTAAATTGTAAGCTCATTGAATTAAAATAAACTCATTTTTAATATAAACAAGTGGGCGCGGCTACAGTCGAGTTTGCTCGACAGGAGGATACCCTGTGCCAGTCTCCATAAAATAGAATATTGGTTGGGACCATCGCGTATGCATATTATGTGAGTTTGATTCAGATAGCTCAAACAACAAAAAGTTGTTCACACTAAGACTTGATTTTTGACTGATCGTTCCTATGGCAGCTATATAGTGGTCCGATCCAAATTTAAAAACAAACTTGATCTGCGTCCGGCACTTTTGACCATTTTCAATGGGCACAGGGTATAAAAAGAAAATGCATTTGTTGGTATAAAATATACCCATAACTAATAATTTTATTTAAATTGTAAGTAAATGTATGCCAGTCAATTTGGTGACTCCGAAAATATGTTCCAAATTCTGAAATTTAAGAAATATCGACTTTTGGCTAAGCTTTTCGAAAGACGACACATTTAAATGAAAAAAATTCAGAACTCATAAATATAATATTTTCATTGATTGTATTCTACTAATAAATTTTATAATTTTTTAAGAAACTTTCTTAAAAGTCAATTCAAAAAATTTAATTTTAAATAACGATATTTTCTATCACTATTGATTGACTCCGCTTTAGTTATTCTGTCTCTTTGAATCTATTCATAAGTGTAGAATTCATCAGCTTTACATATATAGTGTATAAAATGCAATAAGGAAGTATTATATAAAGCCTACCAATACACAGTTCTATCAAAGGCTCGACTATCAAAAGCCACAGGTCATCAAAGGTAATCGCTTCCTTTGTCAGAGTCTATGGGTCTTACTTTGGAATTGAGGCATAGAATTATGGTAGTATCAGTCCTCCATGGCCACATAAATCGCAATTGGCATGCTTATTTTTCTTACAGTCCTAAATCGGAATTTCCTTATCATATTATCTGATTAATATGATTAATATAATGCAATAAAAAAGGGGAAAGGCTGTAGAATATATTTCTAATTACAATTATTATCTGTTGTCATCCATTGTCAGTTTTTCCTAGAATCGAATTGACATGTAAGAAGCGTTCTCTCATATCAGCAAATAATGATGTACATTAGAAATTATCTGTAATTCAGATCTTTTGGAGGCACTTGCTCTTCGTTTTTGTCAATTCGCATTCGTTGCCACGATGCGGCTGTTTTTTAAACACACTTTGATTATATTTGTTCTCCTTTGCCCCCTCCGTCTTCTCTTACAGTAATCCCAGCCTGACTTTAGATTCGCTTTGTAGGCCATCCGCCAGTTGTTTTTCCCCCCATTGTGGACTAACATAAGATTTCCCTCAGCGCTTAGCGTATCACAACATCAGGAACTGTGCACATATCGCATTGGAGAGGTGATGTAGGATGGGAGAGTGATAGAGGGAGATAGAAAGAGAGAGCAGTATTGGTACACTGAACTAAATATGTTTTTAATTTTACTTTAGGTTAGGTTAGGCCCGTTGTGATCCCGCGGATCTAAAGGTCCCTTCTTCCCACATGGAAGACCTGCATCTAACTTAGAAGGGAGTCCAGCTTGATGACTGGACGAATTGAGCAAATTTTACTTTAATTTCTATACAATTTTAAACAGCTGTCACATATCTTTTTGATACATATAATATTAATATTATAATATAATATTATATAGACATATCATATTAACCTTAAAATACAGCCCAAAGGTAATACAAATGTATTCAATTAAAAATGAGGTTTCATGCCCGAATATATTATGAATGGTATTTAATTTGACACTATAAGTTATGGATATTTATAATAAATGTAATTTAACCAGGGACTAAAACCGAAACGAACATCGGTTTCAGTTACGGTTTCGGTTATGTTCGAATTTGGGTTTTCGGTTATCGGTTACGCAAAATCTTTGAATAAAGGTTTCGTAACGGTGAACCGGTTTTTGTAGGTTTCGGTTTTGAAATACCGGTATGGTTTCGGTTCACTACAAAATTTTTTTTTGCAAAAATAAAATTATATTAATAATATTATAGTAATAATTAAAAAGGCATTACTTTCTTAATGTTTCATTCACACACTAACTTCACATCTTCTTCAGTTTGATGTAGTTTACTTACATTTTAACAATTTTAAATATTTTATTTAACAAATTTATTTATTTGTGCTCATTCAGTGAAATGCAAATTCGATCATGAATATCACAAAAAAAAAGATTCAAAATTAAACACAAAAAAATTAGAATCAAAAATCAAAATTAAAAATGAAAAATTATTTTTTTTTTATGTATAAAAAACCGAAATTAACACTTACAAATGAAACGGTTACTAAACGGTTATTTCGGTTTACAGAGTTTCGGTTTTAAGGTTTCGGTCAAATGCAAATTTTTCTTTTCGGTTACGGTTTCAGTTACGGTTTTAAATTTCAATCAGTATTTAGCGGTTTAAGGTTACGGTTTCGGTTAGGGTTTTAATCCCTGAATTTAACCTTAATGTATGTAATTGCAAAATAATATAAAATCTTACATGAACCGAGCTTGTATGGTTTGATAGAAACGTTAAACCAGATTTCATGACAATATAAATATGTTCATATTAAAACAGATTTAAGAGTACACAATTTAAATCAACAAAAAACATCCATTGTCTAAAAATTGAGCTGAAAGAAGAATAAAAAAAGAAACCCCTGTACTTTTTTTAAGTACAGGTTTTAAATATTTGAATCAAAATAGAAATATTAAGATTTACCTAATTCTTTTTGCTCAGTGTAACTCGTGAATAGAGTTGGCTGACATTGGCGTGCGAGTTTGGTTGGCATATGTCACTAAGGTGTTACCATTTTTATTTTGTTTGTTGTGCTCCTGTGTATGTATAGCTGTAAGTGTGTGTGTGTATTGTGTGCTTGTATTTGTGGGATTGGCATTAAGTTTAATGCGTACAGTGCGCACACATCCAACGACTTGCGAAGTGTGCGAATCTTTTCAAGTTCCATTTTACACCCTCCATCAATTTAAAATGTAAAGTGCGTATCTGCAAATGTAGACAACACTTAGAAAGAGAAATCGCATACACTACATGTTAAGGAGTATCCCTTAGTCGAGCCTTTAATTGTTTGCAATCAAGTATTTCACTTTATTTTAGAGCTTGACAACTCTGAGCTCAAAAAGTTAAGTCAGCTTTTTTTTTTTTTTTTTTTTTTTATTATTATAAATGAAATGATTTTTACACAGACAGGTGTCCTGCTACCTTGTTAGGCAACTTAAACAAATCAGAAATTAAACTAAAACAATAATTATTTACCAAACTGACATAAAGAAATGGTTTAAAGCTAATTTATAAGGTGGGAGGTTTGAGTGGTGTATTAGGATAAATGTTGGATTTCAGGGAGTTAAGTCAGCTGTTATAATAAGTTTATCGGGGATGCCACAGAAATCGCTTTCGCTTGAATTTCTCTTCAATTTCATTTCGCTGTGCCACAGGTCAAATCGCAGAATAATTTTACGCGTATTAAACTAGCGCTAAAATCGCTGGCGTCCGATGCTGCCACCTAGTTCGATTTAGATTTTCGAAGTCAGGGTAGCGATGCCACATTTTTTAGTCAGAACTCGAAGTAAAGCATTTAAAAAAAATATATGGAACCACTTCAGTTTTATTTAAATTAAGCATTAAAATAGGACTTTTGAGGTAAATCAAGTTTTACCGAAAAAGTCCTTTGACTTATTGTGCAATTTGTGAAAACACTTTTCACGAAGAGTTGCCAGATTAATGGCAGACAATTGCTAGAGTTGTCGAGTATTTTTTTTTTTTCGCGCCAATTACTTTTAAATTTTTTTCAGTTAAACAAAATCAATTATTACATAAATAAATTAAATTATATTAATTAAAAAAGAAAAAAATTTAAAAACTTTTGTTCTACAATCTTAAACTTAAAAAAGTTGCTAAACAAACCCTTGGGTAATTTAATCTAAGAAGGTGTCAGCCCTTAGCAGCCTAGTTGGAAAAGGTTGGTGAAATGTCTAAAAAACATTAAATCATTCGAAGTTCTGTGGCACCTCGAAAATTTCCGTGCGGAATTGCTTTCTGCGGATTTCTATTTCGCTTGCGATTTCTGTGGCATCCCTGTATATTGAATTTCAGACATTCGACTGTTGTTGTCGTGCTTGTTGTTGTTGTTGTTGCAGGTAGAACCAATTAATGAACTAGATGTTTATAGCTCCAGCATTTAAGATTCCTAATGGGTCAGTCCAAGTCGCCAGTTGTCCAGTTGTCTTTTTCTGTAAAAGTAAATTTGATTAGTGAAAAGTTCGCAGTTGGCAAAGAAAATGAAAACAACATTTTTGTCTTCATCCTTAAAGAGTCGATTTTATGACAGTTTTATGGACAGATAAATATAGAATAGTAATTTCAACTTAAAAATAAATTTTATGTTGTTCCATTTCTAATCAGAGAGGTGACATTTCTGAAATCTGATTAAAGCGAATCAGATAAGAAAGAAAAAACATTTTTAAATTTACGCTCACGTTTTCTAATTTTCTATATAAAGTCAAAATACGGTGGAAAAATATCTTTAGATTTTTTAAAATCTATATCTATAGTTTTATCCTTCTATGGAAGTACTCAACCAATATATAAGCATTGTTGAAAATATTTATTCAATCAAAAGTCAGAGTATAAGTCTGTTTGTTCTTTTTTTTTTTATTTATTTCGTTTTGTTGTTTTGTTTAGCATCTCTAGAATTTGCATAACATTTTAATGATGTTAGCGACTGGCAGAGATTTTTTGAGGCTTCACAAACACTTTTAGCCCTTTTATGCCACGCCCCTTAAATGACAGCGGGTATTTTGGCATTCACGCCCGCGCTTGACAGTAAATTTATGTAAATAACAAAATCCTTAAATTGTCATTAGCTAAGCCTTTTGAGATTTGCCGAGTGTGCTGTTTTTACGGCGAAGGTCCTTGTTTATTTTAGCGCCAAAATGCGGAGCCACAATGACTTCATCCCCGTCTCCTCTCCTACTCACTCCATTTACAGACCAGTCCATGTCTGTCCAGTCACCTTTATAATGGCCATCAGGGCGGATTTTAACTCTCAAATGGAACGGAATGCAACGGCCCAAAAAAGTAGGCAACATTTTTTATTGCTGCTCGATTAATTGCTGTATGCCAATGCACTATGGGGCGAAATCTGAAAAATCGAATATTTAGTTATTTTATTAAAGTATTAATATTACTAGTTTTTTTGTGTGAACATCTTTAGAAAACTTCAAACTGTAAAGTTCAGTATCAAAAATGTTATTTAACAGCTTATTTTCAAATTAATATTTCTCAAAGGTTAATCATTTTTTATATTAAACTTAAAATGGATACCAATTATACGGGCTTGTGCTATTTATTGGTTGTACTACTATTTTGTATTTGAGCATGTTCTATTAATATTTTGTAAAATTGGATAATGCTTTGAAAGTTAATTTCTTGGAAAGAAATATCAGCTTTGCAAAAGAATTTAGCAATGATGCTTAACAAGGCTTAATGTACGTCCAACTGTATGTCGTAGATACATTCATTGTAATTTAAAGCCAATTTGTCTCAATGTGAACAATTTGCGACAATCTGCGCAAATTAATTTTTTATGACATAACCTCACCATTTTCCAATGCTGATTTTCTCATTTGTCGTATGAGGTATTTGACCAGTTTTTGAGGTATTTATTAATAACTCGAAAACTACTTCGGATATTTTGATGCGGTTTTTTTTTTCTAGTGTTATATATACCCATAGAATTTTTTTTTCGGAAAAGTGGGCAATATTATTTTTTTTATTTTATGCTCACATCCATCTATAAGAGCACTCAACTTTCTTTGTCAAACAAGTACTTTTCTCTATATTGCTAATAATGAACAAGGTCAAAGCTTGTTATTTGGAATAAAAATTATGAGCTTACTTGTTACCGATAAAAAAAAAAGATGTAAAATTAAGGGTGGGGGTGGTGACACGCCCACTTTTCCAAAAATATTTCTGAGCGAGTATATAACATAAATAAAAAAACCCTCATTCAAAAATCTAGCTTATTTTAAAAGTTATTAATAAATATTCGAAATATTGGATTTCGCCCCATAGTGCAATGGCAAATGCAATTGCAATTGCAGTTGCTTCTATGTTATTATTTTTATTACTTCAATTTCAATATGCAATTTAAAGCAAATGAATGAAAAATTCAGTTCTTACATATACACGTATGTAAGCTCAGATGTTGTTGCTTATTTTAAGCCCGAGCAATAACTCGATTTTTATAAAAAATATTTAAGCTTGCAGTAAAGTGAATAAAGTTGTTATTAATTAATAAATGTACACTATATAATATGCCATTTAATTATTGAGAGTTATTAGTTATTTAGTGACAAATTAAAGCTGCTGGTTTTGCACTTCATTGTTTTAATATACAGAATTCTAAACTTTAATATTAACATGATCATTTCATATTGTGCACAGATTTTGTTAGTTTTCCCCTTTTTCTACATTTTAACTTTTGAGTGCTGATTGGAAGCTTGTTAAGCCTCGATGGCCATTTGCAACATCTTTCGGCTATAAATCACAATTCATTTGAGCCAATTGCAACAACGAAAGGAAAACTGTTGCCAACTTAAGTGCCCATCCGGCTGGCATTTTGCTTTTGTGCTTTGTATACCCTGTAAACATACAAATGCTTGTCAGGGGTAGGTAAATTAACTATTACAGTTTTCTTATAGAGAAAACTTTGCGTTTTTCCAAAAGAAACTTCTTTGACATGTGAACTTTAAATAACTGTGTGTGTTAGGGGAATTTAATTTGTGCACTGAAAAATAAAATGACTTCCAAACAATGTCAAAAATTCGAGTACAAATTACTTGATTCAAGTGCGAGTTTTCAATTCCAACTTCACAAATATTTTGATTTTGGGTTGGTTTTGGCAAATTTCAATGCTGCGTGGCTAATGGTTAATTTAATAATAATATTCTAAATATATTCTCAAAAGATACATGCTAAAATCAAGAATTTTAAATTTGAATTTAAGAATGATTGTTTTTCCCAGAGTATCTGCAAGTTGAGCAGCATTTTGTCTGGCTGAGTATAACAAGTTTTACATGTGCGTTTCATTTTGTTTTAAGAGCTGTTTTTGCTCTGAGCTTGTTCTTTTCTTGTTTATCTGCTTATCATTTTGCCTGTAACTCTCTGTGTATGTGTATGTGTGTGTGTGTGTGACTGCGTGTATATGTGCATTTCCGCTTCCGTTTGTGATAGTTTCCGTTGCGTTGCCGGATTGTTGATGGCTTGATTGCGACTTTATGGCACGCAATGTTGTTGATGCTGTTATGGTCAAAGGCTAAGGGCTAAGAGGCAAAGAGAAGAAGAGAAAGGAGGGGGGGGGGGGGGGCGTCAAAGACGCTTACTTTGGTCATCTATAGCGCACAAATGATGTGCCAATAAAGTTGGGGCGCCTCTCAATTGTTCTCAATAAAATTCATCTTTGCTTTTATGGCCAGACGCTGGCATCTGGGCGTTGTCACGCCCCCAATTCATTACACACATAAACAAGAGCAACAACAAGAATAGCAACATCTGGCGTTGCTTTGCAGTGATGCCAAACATTTTCTGCAAAAAAAAAAAGTCAACACGTCCAAAGAAAACAGGGAAAAGAAGCTGTACAACTTAAAAAAAAAGTCTGAAAAACAGGCCAAATTTTTTTCCAATTTTTTGTATTTAATTAAGAAGTTTTTTTTCATCTGTATTTTGATGTTACATTTGAAAAATGCTTTGTTAATGTCTGATTCATCAGCAATCGCGAAATTTTAAAAACCCGACAAATCTATCCGAAAAAAGGCCAATTTGGCATCACTGTTGCTTTAAGCCCTTGTCAAATGTCATGTGGGTTTAGCTTTTGGCAGAGCTTCAATTGTCATTAAACTTGGCGCTGCTTTCAATTCGAAGGCCTCGTCCAACGCTGCGTATACTTAACTTAACTTAGCTTAACTTAACTTTACTTATTTTCTAGCACTTTTGTTGCTTTTGGTGCGTGGATCTCATCAGCTAAATAGTTGCAATTATTCCAGCAAATAGTTTGGCGCCAAAAACTAACAAATGCATAACACGTTTTCAAAGACTTGATGGACAAAAGAATATAGGTGCGAGGGTTGGCTGATGAGTCATTGACCTAAGTAGAAAATCGCCACTTTCTTAATCAAATTATTATTTCGTTTGATACTGCACTTCATTAATAGATGACTGAAAATTTTGTATAAAGTGCGGTCATAGTGATTAATTGGAAACATTTTATGTTAAAGAGCTTCGAAAAGTTTTCTCTTTCATCTTTAATTTTTAGATCATAACACTTCGTTTAAAACAACATTAATTATTGAAACTTGGCTCTCCAAAATTATTATCAAGTTTACAATTGGTTTCAAATTTAAACAAAATTGTTCATTGAAATGTATACAATTTTCATTTCAAGCAACTTAACTAATCAGAATACCTGAAGATATGGGCTAATCCGAAAATTTTTAAACCAAGAGCGAAAACTTAAAGTTGTCAAAAAATGGCATGTTTTTTAATAATAGTTGTTTTATCTTATAATAGAATACATTTTCAGGCTTCAAATTACAAATTCAAAAAGGTTTTACGGTGGTTTTGTTGTTCATGGCCGAGCCTAATCAATTAATTCCTCTTTTTGCCTCTTAATTTCAATAATTCTTGTAAAAAAAAGGGTATTTTCAATGGCCAAAAAAGTGGGCAAAGCGGTCGTCTGAGTGTTTAGCGCTTAGCTCATCTTTAACTTTGTTTTGTTCTCTTTTATTTACGATAAAAACTATATCGAAAAAATATTCAATATGTATTAATAATTTGAAAAAAAGTGTGTGTGTAAAAAGTGTAACGTCCGCAACGTAACGTCCGCAACAGACAAAAATTAAGATTTTTAATTAACGAGACTACTTATCTTAATTTTTGATGCTGAATTGATATGGTCATATATTCCACTTAATTTTTTGTATTTGGATATTTTTTGTTTATTATGCAAAATTCGCTAATATCTGTGCAAATGCACCTTAACCTCAAATCGACTTCCATTCTTTGTAACGGCCGCAACGGAACTTTCAGCAAGTCTTATTTTTTTCCAAAAACACTAAGGCTTTTTTCTTAAAATAGGTTTAAGAGTACTCACATTGAAATGCATTATCCTGCAAATTTCATTAAAATTCACCAATCTGAGCTCGAGCTGTATCAGTTTAAACATGAAAATTTGCGTGCAAATGTAACGTCCGCAACTCAGGATTAGCCCATATACAGAAGTTGTAAAACCGCCAGATAAAGCGAGTTACTATAAAAGAAAGTAATATTGAAAAGATAGTTTATTTCACTTATTTATTATTATTTAATTTGAATTATAAGATAAAAATGTGTAATCAACAACAAAATTATATATGTATATAAAACAATTTTAACGAAACGTTAAAATGTTATACTGAAAAGATATAAAAGCTTAATTATAATAAATTAATTATCTTTCCTGTTTAGCATAATGACTTATTAGGCTACCCTCGCCAAGTTAGGGAATGTGAATGGAGCTGAGAGAATAAGTTAAGCGCGTGGTTTGAGGCGCATTAAATTGAATAGTCGAGGCGAGACTGAACAACCACAACAACAACAACAACAACGACAATAACAACAACAAGAACAGCACAAACCAGAACTAAGCACTAAAATGTTGTTCCATATAACATACACTCTGAAAAATATATGACATCCGAAAACTATTTACTTTACTGACAACTATTTTTGACTTTTCAATCATTCCTTAATTTAGTATGAAACGATCTTAAATTTAAAATTCACAGCTTAATGATATTATAGTCCGATATTTTCCAAACTTTGTCGTTTGCTTACAGACTTGAATTAATCCCAAAACGCATTTGAAGTGTACCAAGAAATGTTAACTTAAACTTGAAATGGTATTTTTGTACTTAGTTTTGGAAAATATCGAGGTTAGTCAGTTTCGAAGATTGTTTTTACATGAATATCCCCCGCTTAAATACGGATAACTAGATTATTTTTTTGAGTGTACTCGTTCTCGTTGATATATTATTGTCTTTTGCTTTAGTTGTTGTGGCTTGGAACTCAAGCAAAACGGATTCTCAAGCGATGACAATGTTAGACGCCAGCAGAGGCTCTATTTCACCATCTCATTGTATATATATATATGTATGTGTGTAGGTGCGTGTGTGTGTGGGAGTGTGTTTGTCTGTGTGACTAGTGAGCAACAGGAATCGTCGCCGCAGAAATGCAGGACATAAGAGTAAATATTTCAACTGCTGCTCTCCTCATCATCATCATCATTATCATCATCATCGTCAGCATCAGCATCAGCATCATCATCATCTACTAAGTTGTTGCCTCACTTGTTATTGTTGTTGTTCTTCTTCATCTTCATCTTCTTGTTATTGTTGTTCTTGTTTCAACCGCCTCTGTTTATCTTTTTACCAAATTAACTGACCAAGTTTTGTTTTTAAAGAATGAGTATTTCCTTCAACTCTCGTAAATTGAAAACTTAAACAAATCAAAATAAACTGCTATAAATATTGTGTAAAGTTATACTAAGTATGTAATTTGCAATTATTTTTTTAATTACTTAATTGTGTTATTTGAAATTTGCAGATGTGAATAAACCATCAAACTTAACTGACAAATTTTCAAAAATAATTAATACTTGTTGAACATTGTTCAAATTTGTCAGACATACGTACACACACATATTGGAATATACTTTTAAAACTTTTGTTGTATTTTGTGTTTTTATTAAACTTTTTGAGTCAATACAATTTAAGCTCCTGATTGTTTTTATTAAAACAATATTATAATTGTTTTTCGAGCATCAAAAAAAGTGATAAAGAGTTTTACAAGTCCTAAAGACATTTCTAAGTATCTGTTTTTAGTTTTTTAATACAAGCTCAAATTTTCTTTATTTATACTATAATTAACAAAATATTTCAAAAATATAAAATATATTTTACCATTTCAGTTTGCGACTTGTTGTCAGAAAGCAACAAGTACAATTTACAGTGCTGCCTCGATATGACATTCGCTTTTTAAAGTCCTTTGTAAGCTGTTTTAAAGTTTCTTTCGAGAAAAAAAAAACGCCCGCAGTGCTCATAAATTACGCTACGATTTCAACTTTCTGTTGCACCTTTCACTCTCTATTTTTTACTTCCTTCTGTTCGTGTAGACATTTTGTTGTTGCTTGTGTTGACAGCGCCATTTCTTGTTCTTTTTCTTGTTCTTGTTTTTTCTGTTCTTGTTGTTGTGGCGCAATTAAAAAACTACAACAAATGCTCCAACCTTTTGTCTTTTGCAACGGCTGCTGTTGTTTTTTTTTTGACGGTTTGCCATTTGGCAGCTTTCAGCTTTCGAGGTGCTAATGACTGGCGGTTAAAGCCAGGAAGCCGAGCCAACTTGTTGTTTTTGCCGATCTCGCTTTTCTCTCACAGTTTTTAAAGGCTTCCACTCCAGCTTAGCTTCATGAGTTTCAAGAGATTAAGACACGCACAGATACAGTTAGTCAAGTAATTCTTTTGATACATCGAAAAATTCGGATAAAAAAAATGGCTTTTCTTGTATTTTATTTTATTTAAAAATACATCGAAAAGTTAATGACTCGACTTTCGCGGAATCGATTTTCAAGTACTTAACTCGATCATTTGTTTTGACTATTAATTGATTTAAATTTTGAATTTTTTAAATTTTTTTTTGGGAAAAGTCCATATGTTTTTTTGTCGATTTTTATTACATCTCGATATCGAATTTGATCTACAGTTTGGGTTTACAACATAATTTTAAAATATAAGCGAAACATATTTTTTTGTCAAAACTGTTACTTGACATACTGTATATTTACATAAAAACATATGTATGCATGTGCTATGTTAGTATACACACACACACACACACACACACACACACACATTAAACGACGGCAAGTGTTGGGAACAATGAAGCACTTTTAGCCTAAGTAAGTGCTCGTCGGCCCCAAAAGCGTAGTCTTTGTTAAATGTTGCCATACCCTGCAAATACTTAAAAAAGGTTGTTCGAAAATGCAGTGAGCATCTAATCTAATGAAAAATCTTATCAATATAATATGTTTGGTAAATCTTTCAATGTCAAGTTAATTTACTAAAAAATAAATATTTCGGCAAAAAACATATAGAAATAACTGTTGAATTGAAAAATAGCTCTCAATAGAAATTTAAATAGACCATAAAATAACTAGGCCTTAGCACTGTGAAATAATATTTATTCTTATTTAAGCCCTTGAATTTTAAAAAAAATTGTATAACATAATTTGAATGAAAATAAGTAGGATAAAATAAATAAATATATTTGCCAATCATATCAGACTGATTCTATATATCTAGCTTTTTTTTGCCCAAATACAGGGTATCATGTATTTAGTTTCAAATAAAACCGTTTGTAGACATTTTGTTTGGCGATTATTTTGTGGTCCATGCATATGGCCAAGTGTGTGTGTGTGTGTGTGTGTGTGTGTGTGTGTGTGTGTGTGTGTGTGTGTGTGTGTGTGTGTGTGTGTGTATGTGTGTGTGTGTGTGTGTGTGTGTGTGTGTGTGTGTGTAGGTTCGTAGTAGATAATTACGCGCAAGGACGAAATTGTTGTTTTTTATTGACGTAGTGTAGTAAATAAAGTGGTGAAACCGTGCTGTGAAAATTTGATGAAGCAATCGTGATATGTTAAGTTATAGGCTGACAAAAATGATTGAGAACTTAATGAAGTATTTATGAGAGCACATTATTTGCAGTAAATAATTAAAAAGTAGTACGATTTCTTTAATTAACAAAAACTTATGGCTTGAGTGATTGGCTAATATTTAAATTGTTTTAAATAATAATTTTGTATATACATTTTATTTAGTTCGAAGTGCGTTTAAAGTAATTTTAGAGCAAATTTAAAAAAAAAATTTATGAAACACAATTTTGTCTTTTATTTGTAGTCATAAAAAAGCTAAAATTTTTAACTAAGATTTTTAAAGCTTGCTCCAAAGATTAAATTTGCATTGCTGCTTTAATATTTCAGTAAGTTGAAAGCGGATTAAGGTCTTAAAAACATGAATCGAAAGCCCAAAAAGATTACATCTTACTGCACATTCACATCCTGTATTCGGTTTTTGGTTCGTAGATTTGCAAACAAAGTGTTAGAAGGTAAAACCACTTTCAGTTTCTGTATGTGGCAACTTGTTTTTATAGTATGTGCAAAATTGAAGAAGAACTCCAAAGTGTGTCATAAATTAGTGAGTATGTAACTAACATTGTAGCTAATGTCTTAACGAGTATGTAAATAAGTTGTTTACATTGTTAACACTTGAGAACGGAAATAGGTTTCTTTCTCACTCTAGGCAATAGAAGGAAATTGGATACTTTTTAGCGCATGTTTACTGTAGAGGACGAAACTTTCATCGCAAGACGTGCAAATGAAATCATTTTGTGGCCTAATGAACTCGAGTAGTTGCACTGACAGTCATTTTATGGTTACTTACAATTTATGTGGGATTCGCTTGTGTCTTTTCTTTGTTGTTGTTTTTTGTGCCACGTAGCTGAAACGATTGTGGCTAATTGCAAGATATTTAACCCAAGTTAATATTTCGACCGAAAAAAACGTTCATGTTAATAAATTTTTAATACAATTTTATTCAAATATATTTAAATGTCTCGGAAAAATCTAATTAAAGTAAGACTAAATCATCAAAAAAATCATGTGCTTAAACTTTTACATAAAAGTTTATTAAAATTTGAATTAGTTGATTCAATAAAATTTCATTATATAACTAATTTCAAAAAAAAGTTTATCTAAATCACCTTGAGAACATTTCTCAACAAATCTAGTTTTCTTAAATCGTTAACCCTCTAACACCCAAGCGTGCCTCAAGACACTTATCCGTTAAATCACAATAACTAAAAAAGTAATCCGTATTTTAACATGAAAATATTTTTTAACTATTGGTAATAAACAGAGCTTGATATTTGCAACAAGTTTTAAAGCTTTCGGCAGCTGTTAATAGTGGTTTTATTTTGACTTGGACATGCCATGTGATTTTTCAGTTTTTCTCACTCGAAAAATCTCGGAAGGGTCAATTTCAATCTTTTCTTATGCTGAACACACAACAAAATCTGTTGAATTGGAGTTACATATTAAAAGATAATTGACAAATTTAAAATGTAAAAATAATTTCAGCCGACTTTTTTCACTGATAGCCCCAAAAAAACCTTGAGCCACTTTTAACATTTTGTCACCTTACAGGTAAACGAAGGCTTGTACACCTTTTTTGAGTTCATTTTTGAATTCAGAGGCCCAAGTTCATCTTAAAAAATATTGTTCGACTTCTGTTTCTTCATTATTTTCAAAGATAGCCTTAGAGGGTTAATTAATATTATTATCCTTCACAAATTTACAATCTATGAGATAATAGGAGCCTATTAATTAAATGCACAGAATGAAATTACATGATTTAAGCTTTATGTTAAGTTATTAGCTTAAAAACAATCTGTTTCTGCCATTAATGTTCATTTTCTGCGGTTGAGCTGTGACAATTTAAATAAAAAATCTGCAAATCGCTAAACCGTAAAAAACTATTAATTAAAATTGCTCGTTAGTGTGTATGGTATCATTTATTTAAAGTAGATTTTTTTCAGATATTTTTGCAATTGATTTTCCTCTTATGTGGTTAACCACGAAAAAGCTAAAGTTAGTGAAACGTTTTGGATTGACTGATTAAGCAATACTCTGTATGCCGTTTCGGCATAGAACGAATAAATGAAAACTACTTTTTGAATGAAGAATGTATTTTAATCTGAAAGTAAGATTTTATTAAAATTATTATTATTTTATAATTATTAAAAATCAAAGATTTTTACGAAGGTTTCTCCGACCCAATAAATAATACAGATGCATTTTAACCTATATTCTCAATTAATATATAAATTATATATTATGGGGTGTAAAAAATATACTTAAGTATATTGAATTGTTGTGGAACTGCCCTTGATTGAAACGTAAAGTAGCTACTTTTACGGGTCAACACAGAATTAAAATACAATTTTAATACATAATTAATGTGCTGATGAATAATAACAAAAGGCAAATAAAGTTCTAAGTGGTGGAAATCGTTATTGCTGAAATTAATAAGCAAACAATTGCCAATTAATTATCCACAATTGTTTTTCTGTCGTTCTGTCGCAAAGTGTCATTGACAATAAATTTTAGTATATTTTCACAATTATTATTAAATAATAATATTAATAATAATAATATCTTTGACTGTGTTTGTGTGAGTTGTGTGTGTTGTGTTTATTTGGCTGAGTGTTGCAGTTGGCTGACAAGTGACGACTGTCAACTGTTTGATTTGTTATGCAACAACAAAAAGAAAAACAGTAACACAAATTGGCAACAACTGTGCAAATGGTTTGGCATTAATCAAGGGCATCAGCAAAGTGTCAAAAGTCAAGTCACAGTTTGGACGCCCTGTTGTCCTTACGAGTATAGGTGAAAAGCTTTACAAATGAGCCAAAGCACCAACACAAGCTAACAAACATTCACAAAGCACTAACAAACACACATACAAATTTACACAGCAAAAAATTATTTTCAAATTAAAATTTGATTTACTTTTTAAGTATGTATTAAGAATATTGTTGTTAAATTAACATAATATGCAAATAAAATAATAGCAAGTGGATCAGTCGAGTGCACTCGACAGTAATATACCCTGAGCCTATGCCACGGCAATTCATACATTATCTTTAAATTTTAAAAATTTATTAAAAGTAAAAATATTTTTAGAACCGAAAAAAATTCGTTGACCTATTCAGGAATTGAACCCACGCCCCCCGCGTGTCTCTACCATTAAACTGACAATTCAAATAAACGAAAAATATTAAATAATTAAAAATCATTCGCATCGACCAGACCGGGGTTCGAACCCCGATCTCCCGTTTCGCGTGCCTAGCACCTATCACTTGGACCACTCCGCCTCTTAGACTGATCCTGGCAAATTCGATTAACATTCTCGATGTCCATTCTGACAGAGTAAATGTAAAATCAATTAAATGACGAATAATTCTATTTATATACATATATTCTGCCAATCTTTATAGCTTATTATCTTCACTATTTATGGCCCAATAATGTTGAAAGTTGGTGATTAGCCTCTGGACATGATCCTACACCCTTTGGTGTAAAAAAAATTTAAAATTTTAACTTAAAACCCTAGATAAAATTTGATGAAAGTTTTTGATGAATTACGCCCACCACAGTGGGCGTGGCAAAATTTTAACATAAACTTGTCCTGCCTGACATTATAGGTAGTCTTCATTCCAAATTTGGTGGTCCTAGCTCTTACCATCTCTGAGATCCTTTCGTTTACACGGACCGACAGACAGACGGACAGACGGACATGGCTATATCGACTCGGCTGTTGATGCTGATCAAGAATATATATACTTTATGGGGTCGGAGATGCTTCCTTCTCCCTGTTACATACTTTTGAACAAACTTAATATACCCTCAGGGTATAAAAAGAGCTTAAGACACTTTCATTGAAATAATTCTTATAAAGCGCCGACTGGCAAAATATTTGCGGAGAAGGATTTGCAAAATGTTGAATCAAGTGTTTCGTATTCGATTTAAAAAATTACCAAACACTTAATACCATTTGGGATTAATCATATTTCGAAATGCAGGATTTTTTTTCAGTGTATCTTTTACGACTGCAATACAAATGATTGATTGTGTGAGCTATTGGCTGTTATTCTGACTGCTCTCACCCTCTGCCCGCTCGCTCCTCTCCTCTTGCTTGTCTACATCATGCGACTCTTCTTTCTCCTCCCTCTCTCTCTCTCTCTCTCTTTCTCTGTGGCGTTCACCTTTTTATTTTCAGCATTAAGCGCTGAAATTTTAATGAGGTTTTGATGTGAAAAACACGTTAAGCTGCGTGCCACATTATTTATGGTAAATACGTTGAATATTTAAATGTGCCAATGATGAATACAAATAACACAGACTCCCAACTAAACGGGGTCAAGTGGCATTTCCCATTGGATTTTAACCTGATCAAGTAATTGATTAAATTGTAAAACAAAGAGCAAGAATTAAAATTTAAATAAAATACTAGCAGATAATTATGCTGGCCATCGAATTGAATGCTTTTCAGTTTCAGTTTCATCGTTTGCGATTTATTTCATCCTTTTTTCTGTGTACGGTCATTAAAGCATTAACTGTATTTAACATGTTACAGGGTATCGCAACTGCTTAAATATTCTTTTCTTTACCACACAAGAATGCTTTATTTGCCGTTTGTAATACTCTATTTGCGTTAACTTCATTGTACTCTGCACATGAAACATAATATTATTTGATTTCTCCATTTCATTTGTCTACTAACTTCATAAAATTAAACAATTTTCCATTTTCTGCATATTGCACGAAGTTTGCATGCAAAATATGACCCAACGTTGAGACTTAGAGATGAGAAATGAGAGTTAAGAAGTAAACAAGACTAACATGATAAAAAACACTCAAATTAATGTATTATCATTTAAAAAAAATGTGTATTAATTTTATCATTTAATTAAAATTATTCATTTAAAATTTTTTTTTAATAATTATATTATATTTTCATACATACATTCATATCACCAAGAGAACATAATTTTCTCCTATTTTTAAAGTAAATTTGGTAATAGAGGTGGAGAACTATCGATAGTCGGCGCCATCGATAGCCGACGATAGTATTTTCAAAACCATCGATAGTCGACGATAGTCGACTATAGTGCTATCGATTGTCGACGATAGTCCCGGACACAAAAAATACATACAGTTTGTCAAGAAACACTTTACACACTGAAAAAAACTTAATTTTTTGACTATACATAAGAAAATAAAAGCTTACCTATTGAAAATTTCGAATATTTGTAAATATCTACTTTTTCAACTTTGTTTTGATGCAAAAAAATTCTTCAAACAATTCTAAGAGTGACTGTAAAAAGAAAATTTCAAAAATCTCTTCGCTAGTATTTTTTATGATTTGGAATATTGCTAACAAGCCACTTTTTGTTTGAAAATGAGGAAAAAGGTGGAAAAATGGTAGCATTTTGCAAATTTTGAACTATCGATAGAACTTCGGGAACTATCGAAAGTGGGTGGCTGCTAACGATGGTAGCTCGATAGCGCCCAACCATCGATAGTGTCGATAGTGCTATCGATAGTTCCCCACATCTATTTGGTGGTATTGCATAATGTATAGATTTCTTGAAGAATAAGGAAAGCTGCATTATATAATTACGAAATTTAAATTATTGTAAATAGTAGTAAATGATTTTTTTGCTTTAAACTATATATTAGTTGGTATTTTTTTTATCAATTTTGTTTTTTATTTTTCGTATGTACTCTTAAGTACTTATATATTTTATTAAAAAAAGATTAAAACCCTAATAAAATGTAGAATTTACTTATATTTTTTGTTGATTATTCAAATATACTGTTTTTTTTTTGTGATGTATTTTTTGACGAGCTCATCTCTAGTCAACATACGTATGTACATAATATATTTTTATTCGTTCCGTTCAGACTCGTACACTGGGCAATTTGTCAGAGCTCGCGGTTGAGTCTAATTGCCATGCTATTTGGATATGAAATAGAGTTTGGTTTCCGATTTGCATTTTCTGTCTGCCACAATAATATTTAAACTTTTTCCTGGGCAATCTATAATTTTGTGTACGCCAAATTTATGTGACTTTCAATTGTTCATTCAGAAAGTTAAGAAAGAAAATAAAAATGCAGCTCGTTGAGGCAATTATACAAATTTCGTTGGTTGAACTCAACCATCAGTTTGGTCATTTGGGTTCTTCAATTATGCAAAACCAATAAACCATAAATTCAAAAGTGCGGCATGCCTCAAAATTGGAACGGATAACAACGTCAAGTGCATTTTATCGTTAAACAGCGTAAACAGCGAAAGCAATAAAACAATTCAATGAATTTGGGACTTAATGGTGTTGTGTTTATGGGAAAATAACCATCAATTCTAATTGTTACTATTGGAATTATTGTAATAAATAGTTAAGATTTAAGAAAAGCAAAGTATACAAAAAAATACTTAACAACATTTTTCTGAATGTTTTATTTGCTTACTTCGAAAATAATGCAAGAAATATTGAAAGAACTATAAGAAAAATAGTTTTACTTACGAAAGTTTTTGGTCACGTTGGGCATTTTGGAAAATAAGTCTGTTAAAAAAAGTATAATGTAATAAATATTTTTAATGAAAAGTTTGCATATCGAACCATATAAAATGCATTTTACACATCAAAAACAGTTTGAATTTGTGTAAGGATAATTGTTAATTTTAAAACAAATATAGTTTTAACACCCTAATTACATAAAAACAACAAATTAAGATTGGAACTCTGTGTAGTTCTTCGCCTAATTAAATTGCACCTCGATCAAATCGAGTTGTGTAAGACATGATGTCTAAGTACTTTATACTAGTAGCGATTTGCATGCTGAACTCATATGACAGTGCTTGGAATATAATTTGTAGGGTATAAGCCAATGGCCAATCGCCAATTGGGCGCCTCGTAGCCAATGCCATTTGCCCGACATTGTTTACATTTCGCCTTTTGCATTTGGCTTTCGACTTTCGCAATTGGCAAGTTTGCAAAACAAATCGAAATTGCGAGAGAGCATTTGCATATTTTGTAGATTTGCCCAAAATAATCAGCATGATGCCAGTGGGAAGTTGCAAGTGGCATTAGGCATGAGGCATGTGGCAAGTGCAACAGTTGCGTCGTTTGAGACAGTTGCAGTTGGCAATTGCGACTTTTGGCCGCCGCCAAATACAGTCAACGTGAGTGCCTTCGATGCGTGGGAGGAAGGTGTCATGTGGTGGCAGGAAGTGGAAGCGAGTTGTGGAAAGTCCTCTGTTGCGGCCGCATGCACCTTGTGGGCTCATTAACGCTGAGCACACACTACACAACAAAAAATAGTCCGGGATTCCGAAATGAAATCAATCGAAAACGGTATCAATAGTTCGTTATTTATGTAGGTATTTACTCAAATAAGAAATACTTGATAAAAGTATGATTTTTCAATTCATTCTCTGCAAATATTTTGATTACTGAACTCTGTACGATTTTTTCAGTGACATCAAAAATGTTTTATTTATTTTTTTTGACTATTTTAATGCAGACTGTTTGCCATTTTATCCGCATATTGTGTTAATTTAAAATTATTATTCAGAAAACACACTCAAAAAATTTGCTTATATTAAGCTTGAATTTTAGAATGGACATTTTTTTTCTGTGTACGCCATGAAGATGGGCTTTTAAAATGTGCAAAATATGAAGACTCAAAGTGCATGAAACGAAGTTAACTTGCACATACTCGTAAGTATGGCAATATGAGGAAGGACGAGGAGAAAATGAGGACATTTTGCTTTATAATGTAGCTACATACATATACAGATATGAGGCCTTTGTGTGCGTCGAGCCAAGCTACTTGTCCTCTGTCAACTCTGAGAGATCGTTCAGAAAATTGGTTACTCTATTTGTTTCGTTTCCAGCTCAGTCAGTTTACGGTCTACAGCTACCTCAGCCACTTAACCATCCGATCCCCAAACCACTTGCCAAAGCGAATTCCATTACAAACTTTTTATTTGGGTTTTGCGTGTGTCGCATGTCAAACAATTTCATGAGCGACAACATTTTGAATACCCTTTGAGCCAAAGTTTCTTACCGGGTATATGTGGGTTGAGGCGCCCTCTGCCATCAGCAATCATATTCATTTGTATATATTAAGTAATGCGCTGATTCATTCATGAACTGATTGACTTAAGCCTGACAGGTCATTATGCGTACATCACAGACATATGGAAATGGGGATGACCTTTTGGGGCTCAAGGGATGTTCTTTGTATTCATGTGAAGTTCAAACAAAGTTAATTAATTGATTTCAGGAAATACATACATATAAGCTGTGACTACTTTCTAGGAAACTTTAGTAAGGCATTTTTATCATATTTTAAGACAACCTAATGTAACTTATAGCATTTAGTAAAAAATATAAATAATCATGGCAAAATTGCTAATGATAATGCTATTGCTAATGGAAGTGCAAATGCTATCAATAAATTTTATAATTGATACAATAAAATTGCTAATGCTAATACTAATCTTAATAATAATGCTGATGCAAATGACAAGGCTATCAATAAAATGCATGAAAGCAATTGAATTAAAGTCCCAACATAATGGAAATTGATATTACTAATGCTAATGCTATTGCTTAAATTTAAAAATGTATGAAGTTTATTTTTTTAATAAAAATACTAAAGCTGTTGACTAACTGAAATATTAGCGCAAATGCTAATGTCACTAATATTCATTCAAAAATAATTATAATTATAAATAAGTAATAATAATCATTATGTTGGGTATCCCAGATAAGTCTGATTGTACTTGAGGGCTCCCAAGTTATTCGAGCTGACAAATTTTGTGCGCATCTGTGCAATTTCGTACCCACTGCTGTGGCCAAATAACGAATGTTAATGGAATTCGCAAATTAGGAACGACCCTTAAAAAACCGCAATGGGGGCGAGCTAAGGAAAATGAGAAAATTCAGTTGAAGAGCGCCACAAAGCAGGTTGGGAAAAACTCTTAACTGCAACTTCATTAAAGGCCAACAAAGGCAGCAGCAAAAATTAAAGAAATATATGCATACATATATAAAACAAAAACAAAAACAAACACTAAAAAGATTGCAAAGTAAAAAACAATAACAGCTCGGCGAAGTTGCCGTTCTCCATTGAGGCTGAATTGTCGAATTCGGGACCCAGTTGAAAAAAAGGGCATGAAATCGCAACTGACTTTGGCAGGGCTTTCAAACAGGTGTTACATTTTTTTAATTTATGTTTTACAGTATTGTACAACACTCAATATTCGTCGAGTAAAATCTTAGAATGTTTTTGAGTTATGATTATATTTTTATTATTATTTTTTTGTTATTATTATTATTTTCTCGTGCTTTTTCCCTTTGCGGCTGACACGTCCAACCTGCTAAAGTGGGTCGCACTTTATGGACTCGCATGGAAGCCAACATTAAATCAGTTACGCAGTCGTTTACAGTGCAAAAGGAGGAGGAAAGTGGCAAGAATAGGGGATGAAGAGGAGAAGAATGAGGAAGGCAGTTCTGCTTACCTGTTGGCGGCTTCAACTGCTGCGATTTCAATTATTTTTCGCACATTGTTGACGTTGCTTGACTCGCACGCAAATTGGAAGCAGTTGTGGTAATTGTAACAGTTACACGACTGCGGAATACCCTGTAATGCAGTAGAAAATCTGTTTCAAGAGGTAACTGGGCTTTATTTTCTGACCAAGCAGAACATAAACATGACAGCTATTTATTAAAAAACTCTACTAGCTTATGACTACCTTCTAATTATAAAAATACCCCATTGTCTACGACTGTAGGGTAAAACCAAGTTGGATAAAATCACAATGACAGTTGCCACTCAAAATTTCAATCAAGCCAAATAATTTTCAATCTTTCACTGGTTTTGTCACAATAGTCTAGACTGTGTCAACTGTTGACTATTCAAATTAACGCGTAACACAGATATCGATAGTTTTGCAAATAGTGGAGATAATGTTATATTTCAACTGAAAGGTAGTTCAGTCTTTCAAATGTCAAAGTTCCGATAGTTTCAACATTTAAGGTTATGGGCTATCCACATATACAAGTGATAGAGTTATTGATGACTTTGTGACCGTTAAAAATTACTTATTCTTATTAATTTTGAACTTATCAGTAACTTAAAGCTAGTGTTAATGTATTTTCGAAAAATCTGACTGCGGCATCTAGAGACTTTCACATTGAATAAGTTGCACAGTTATCGATAGTTCCGCAATGATTTTATTATTAATAACAGTCTAGTGAATAGTAGCTAAGAGTAAATGCACTCAAACTTTTGATAATCTTGCATTTGCTATTCAATGCAAAGTGTGATTCAGTTATCGATAACAAATGTAGATGTGCATTTTTCGATAACTATTAACTGAGTACTAATTGAGAGTACTGCCAAATTGCGAATAGTGTCAACTAGAGATGGGCATGGGCCGTGCCGTGCCTCAAAAAGGAGACTCATGCCCATCTCTAGTGTCAACTGAGTTGCCGATACTGTTATCGATAGTTTTGATAACTCCCATTTTAGGTGATATCTAAAATAAAATATATATAAAAATTGAATAAATATATTAATAAATAAATAAGTAAATAAATAAAACAATAAAATACAAAAATTCATAAAAAAAAGTCGCTCAAATTACAATCTCTAAGTAAATAAATAATGTAAATAAAAAGTCTGATCACAAACAGAACGAGAACGTATAGCAATTGTTGTTCACTGAGCTGACTATTAAATCTCATTAAGCCATTTATCCCCCACTGAAGTCGAGTATTGAAGTGAAGTTTGTTCTTCCATTCATTGTTAATCTTATGCCACCTTCAGGCATCCGCTTCATTTGTCAATCAACAACATCCCCAGGCGCATTCGAGACATTCGTTGTATGGGGGATGTCGGGATGAGTTCAGTTCAGTTGAGTTGAGTTGCGTTGAATTGAGTTGAGTGCACTAAATCTTTCGAGAATCCTTTACGAGTTCGAAGTGAGCTCGCCAATCCCCAATGCTGGGATATCCAAAGCCAAAAGTGCAAGTCGCGTCTTCGGTCTTTCCACTTTTAACTCTTCTGGCCCCCTTGAGTTTCCCCTCCCCTCCCCGTTCCTTCAATTTCAATTTGACAACACTTGCTGCTTTCTTGTACGCTAACTCGTATTTATTTCATTTCATTTATTTCAGCTTTCGCGTGTTGTTCTTGTCTTTGGCCCAGTACTGAAAAGGCACAATGGCTTTTGTGTTTGTGGCAATGTCAGTCCTTAAAATACCTATGTATGGCCGATCTCAGAGCATGCCAATTTGTTGACTATTCTTCTAATTTAAGTGCAGTTTTGAAGATACAACCTTAATATTTGGCACATAAAATGTATGCTATAATTCGAACATTTTTAATCATCTTCGAATTATAGAATAAGTATATAATTGAGATATAGTCATGAATAATTAAATGAAGTAAGTTTAATTGCTGTTGGCATCAATCATAATTAGGAAAAAATACTATTTTTTTACTCTTTCTAATATTTAAGATTTTTACTTCTTATTTACCAAATTTGTTTAAATATATTGTTTTATTGTTTGTAAATATTCAGAGCCTTAGTTTGATATTTTGAAAAAGAAATTGTTTTTACTCTTTCTATGATTTAATATTATTTATTTTTATAAATAAGTAAAAGGGGATATTGTATTCGTTGCAATGTATGTAAAAGAAAGAAGGAAGCATCTCCGACCCTATAAAGTATATATATTCTTGATCAGCATCGACAGCCGAGTCGATACAGCCATGTCCGTCTGTCCGTCCGTCCGTCTGTCCGTCTGTGTGAGCGCCTAGATCTCAGAGACTATTAGAGCTAGAGCAACCAAATTTGGCACACAGATTTCTATAAACCCCACGCAGGTCAAGTTTGTTTCAAAATTTTGCAACGCCCCTTTCCGCCTACGTAAATCGCGAAAACCCACCACAAGTACAGTTTTCAAGATATTAGGTTTTTTGTAACGGTGAACGTTAGCTACTGTTATTACCTATCATCCTACTAAATCCCAACAAGATCGGACAAATAGAAAGGTGGTACTGGCTGATTAAAGCTTTTAAGCAATTAAAGTGCCTAAAAGCATGCAATAAAAAAATTTTAATTTGTTTATGTAACGGGAATGTGTTTGGGAAAACGTAAAAAAGTACAAATAAATATTTAAAGAAATATTAAAAATAAATAGAAATAAAAAATGTAATATATGTACATATGTACTATATAAACGAATTAAATAAATGTAAAAATAACAAAAGTTGGAAAAAATATGAAAAGAATTATTAAGAATGAAAAGAATAACAAGTGGAAGAGGCTATAGTCGAGCTCCCGACTATAGGATATAGGAGGATCAGCCTCCACATAACGGGTATCCTATAGTCGGGAGCTCGACTACAGCCTCTTCCACTTGTTATTCTTTTCATTCTTAATAATTCTTTTCATATTTTTTCCAACTTTTGTTATTTTTACATTTATTTAATTCGTTTATATAGTACATATGTACATATATTACATTTTTTATTTCTATTTATTTTTAATATTTCTTTAAATATTTATTTGTACTTTTTTACGTTTTCCCAAACACATTTTATTATTTGTGACTGAATCGAAAGACTGCAAAGTTACGGGTAATGGGCATCTAATGGTCGATCACCTCCACTGCAGAACATTACTTGTCATATCGTTGTAACTGTTGCTGTTGTTGTTGCTGCTGTTGTTGTTGTTGCTGTTGCTGTTGTTGTTGTTGTTGTTGCTGTTGTTGTTGCTGCTGTTGTTGAGGCAGCACTTGAGCTGAAATCCCATTGTCTATGCCAAGTTGCCAACTAGTCGAGCGGAGCGCACACAACTTGGCAGCGTCCGTTTGTCTCAATGCAGCCGTTGCACATGATGCACATTGCTCCCCTCGGCCGCAAGGTTCTCTCCTCCTCCTCATCCTCCTCCTGCCTTAACAATTGAAGGTCTCTATCTTTCCCTTTCGCTTCCCTTTTCCATTCATTTGGTTGAGCAAAGCGCATCCTTGGCTGGCGCCCACTTAAGTATGCTAAGATTTCCGTTGCGCTGGCGTTGCTTTATTGCACTTACAACAAGCGACATCAGCAACGGCAACAGCAACAACAATAATAATAACAAATAAATATAAATAATGAAATACAAAGTAATTTCTCGCTGACAATGGCAACTGTATCTCTCTTTCTCTCTCTCTCTCTCTCCCTCTCTCTCTCTTTCTCTCTCTCTCTCTCTCTCTCTCTCTCTCGGTGTGTGTTTGTGTTCCGTTGTTAGTCTGACATTATTCCATCTGCCTTGAAATTTGTCCGTCTTCTGTTTTTTTGTTGTTTCTTCCATCTGCCTGTTTATTATCCAGACAATGATAACACAAATACTGATACGACAGTTGAAAGCCAAGTGGAAACTGAAACCAAACGAAAACCAAATCAGCCACAATAGGCAGCAATAGCTGAAATTGTCTCGATTGTGGTCTTAACACTCCAAGGATGCCCAACAAAATTGTGACTTTGTTTGCAAACTGCGACTGCGACTTTAACTGTAACTGTGACTTTGTTTAATTTGAGCTCAGCTTGCATTAGGCAGATGACTAACAGCTACCCTGTAAATTTGTGCCATATATCCGATGGGGATTTCTAGATTTAAGACAATATTCAAATGTATGTTTGCCTATTCAAATTCTTTGCATTGTTTTCTATTTAAAATTCTGTCATTTATTTAATGTGCACTTGTTTTTTGTTACTTTTTGATTTATTCCTAGTACTACAAAACTAGATAAGTTGTTTTAAAATTAAAAATATGTATGAAATAAGATTTTAAACTGAAAAAATAAAACGTCTAAGTTAATCGAAATATTTGTAATTGCTCCAAAATTTTTTGCAAGGGCTAGGATGTATCCAGAGGGACTTAATCAGCTCAATAAGTATAAGTGATAGTTGCTACTAGTTGAAAAGCTTAAAATAAGATGGTAGAAAAAGGGCTTTAAGTTGACTTGAAATTTATGTGTAAATAAAATAATAATAAATAAATAGAACTAATTTACTATTGGTTACTTTCGTTAAATATTTGAAACAGTTTTTTAAAAAACTGCAAAAAATGTTTAGAAATATTTACAATGTTTAAAAATGTTAAGCGAATTTTGTTGGTCTTTTATTTGAAGATGTTTAAAGTATGTTGATCATCAGATAAAAATCATGTTAAATTCTGTTGTTGAATTGCGTAGAGTCAGTAGATGTGTGTGCAGTTGAGTTGTTCATCTCTGAAATGAAGTCATTATGCAAGCAACGAGTTTGGCTCTCATGAGGCCATCCATACATATGGCTGACACGCACACACATGCAGATGTTGGGGATAATAGACACTTGGCCAGAATGACAACACAACACAACACAACGCAACACACAACCAGACTTGTCTCCTTGTGGTCCTTGCCTATCGGTTAACTTGTCTGCTTGTCTATGCTCCTTGTTGGCATTTCGGTTGCGGCTGCCGATGGAAAATCAAAGCCAAAAGCCGCAACCGACAACTTTAGTTTACCGACAGCGACAACGAGTCGACCACGCCCACCACATACATGTACATGCATATATACATATATATACACACATATATGTATATACACTGGGGACACTGCACAACTTGAGGCACAATTCAAAGTGCGTTGGTAAAGAAAAATATGGTTGAAAATTTAGTTAAAGAGTCACGGCTCCAACTGTCTATGGCTGAGATGGAAAATGGGGGCAGAAAATGGGGAGTGGAGTTTTTTTGGGGCACGTGGGAATCGAAATTGCAATCAAATGAACTAATTACTTATGCAAACGCATCAATGCAGAGGAAACTGCTAACAATCGAATGACCAAAAGGACACCCTTGAATATGCAATGGCAGTTGGGGAGGTGAACGAGGTTTTCTACACAGTCATGTTCCAACAATTGCCTATTGATTGGCCTACGAAACAAAAGGGACAGGAATCATGAATGAATTGTGTAAATGCAACAGAGCAGCATAAAATATAAAAAATGGTGAAACATCATTTATGAATTGCATTTACAAACAACGCGACAATCGTTCATAAGAAGATTCAACTCTGCCCCAAAATAGGAATTCGTGCAACAAAATAAACGAAATAAATATAAACCTTTCAAAAAAGTTCGAAAATCAAACAGGAAACAAATTTGATGCATACTTAACTTAATAATAAAAATTTATTTAATTTTATTTGAATCCCATTTTTTAATAATCTTATTTTTTAAATAAAATTACAGATTAGACTTGTTTTTTATTTAAATTTAAAATTTAATGTAACAGAATCAAAGTAATTAAAATGTTCAATTTAAATAAAAATCACAAAAATTTAACATTTGATGCTTTGAAATTTTTGAAAATTAGTAATCATATTTCTATTTAAATATAGATTAATAAAATAAAATAATAAATGAATAAAAAATTTTTTTTGTATTATTTATTATGTGAATGAAAACTTTTTGGTTTAGATGAAAATCTTGCTGAATGATTGGAACTTTTGAGCCGAACTTTCTCCCAATTTATGGAGGTTTGCAAACAAAATGAAACGTCTCAAAATCAAGCTTAAGGTGTTGTTTTTTTTTTTTTTTTTCTAATTATGACAAAAGAAGTTTATTGCAAGACAAAACTTGCGTTTAAAATTTTGAATTTTCGAAAAACAGAAGGAGTGGGGAATATTTTTGTTGTAAAGTAGAAGTAAACATCTTCGAAACGAGTAAAGAAAAGTCGAGAATAGGAAAAGTCTCACTGCAATTAAAACTCTTGTATTTAAATAAATAAATGAGTTGTGAGATTTAGAATAACTTCCCTTGGCAATGGAGGGGAATGTCTGTCGCATATGCATGTACACCTGGGCAGCCCGAGGGGGCACTTGACTGGTCGAGGACTCGCGTTAAATTGAGCCGCTACCAAGTTTGCCAGATGACACCAGAGGCACGTGGAGGACAGAGGCATACACAGGAAAAAATCCGAGATTCCGCAATAAAATCAATCCCAAACGAAGTAGAAGACTGTTAAATTTTGAATTTCTTAAATTGAGTACGAAATACTTGATTTAAGTAATTATGATTTTTTCATTCCTTAGGAATGTTTTCATAGAAATCAACAATGTTTTAGACTTTTTTGACTATTTTAATGCCGAGTGGTTGTCATTGTAACAATAATAAACTGAATGCATTCTAAAAAAAAAACCAATGCCACAATCGAGAATTTTAAGCTGAAGTTTTCGGATTATTTGTGTTTTTTTTTTCTGTGTATGGGAATTGTCTCTTGACTGCTGCAAGGCACTTGCAACAGGACGCGGCGAGTGGACAAAGTGCAACCAGACAGGCAGAGAGTGAAAATAACTAGAAATAGCAGCTTCACTTGCCACAAGATGTGGCAACAAAGTTGATGTTGAAGGCGCCCTCAGCTCCCCAGTCGAGTTTGCTTGTGAATAAGTAAAAAGGCGCAAATTTAATTTAAAATTGTAGCCGCTGCGACTGGGAGAGTGTTGTCGTTGTTGCCTTTTTGCCTCCAGGCAAAAAATATTTCTATGGCGCGAGCAACGGGTCGTATACGCAATGCAAATAGTCACATTGAAGTTGAGCCGCTGTCTGCGGTTGTTAACCGCGATTATCGCCAATCACAACACAGTCTAAGTCAAGTTAATATTTTTTTTTAGATTCAGCACGTGTGTGTGTGTGTGGGTGTGTGTGTTTATCTGCGTGTTTGCCTGCTTTTAAAAGCTTGGTCCTTCGATAAGCAGAAGTTGCCAGCAAAGTGCCGAAGGACATTCATTAGAGCCGCTACAGCTACAGCAGAAATATCAGCAACAGTACACACACACATAATATATATATACACTCATACACTCATAAAAATATATATATATATATATATATTCACTGCCTTCTTTTTTTTTATTTTGTCTTACAAGCAACAACAGCAGCAGGCAGCCGTAAATTTCTCACATCATTTTTCGCTTTCTTTTATATTCTGCTCGGTTTTGTTCTTACTGCTCGTCTTTTTATTGTTCCTCTGCTTTTTGGGGCTTTGCGGCTAGATGTTAAAGCTCGCAGCAGTTACTTAGAGTATATTTTTGAACTAATATATATTTATTTTTTTTAAAACTGCATTTTCGTAAAAACTTGTGAATATCAAACGGAACCTTTAACAAGAGTAGATGTATTTGATTGATGATGCTGGTAAAAGTTTGCTCAAAATGTTGGCGAAATTCAGATGAATGATTTTCTATTTTTAAAATTACAAAAATTACAATTAGTGTTCAGTTAAATTGACTCTATGTCGATGTCTGGAAAATAGTCTATTTATTGTATCTATATCAAAGGCATTTATTTTTTAAAATTAACTGTCAACAAAAGAAATTTTAATTCATTCGTTTGCCATAAAAAATTCTGTTTAATTGAGTGGAAATTGTATGTCGAAACCTTATTTATTTTCATAAAAAAATAATCACTGTCTGTTTCATAACTCGAATTGCAATCCGACAATCTTGGTCTTAATTTCAATTCAATGGTTGAATTTATACAAGTCTATATAAAAAATGCATTGATTTAATGTAAAGTGTATTCAAAGTTCATCATGAATTATGTTTAATTTTTGCTACCATTTGTTGCTGTTGTTGTTGTTGCTGTTGTGGAGGTGGTTGCGTTATGAGCACCATTTACTTGGCCAGTTAGCCTGGAACTTTGACTCGGGGCTGCCATTTGGCATTGCATGAGTTGGCTTTAAATTAAAAGCAGTCAACTTGGTTTGGTGACTTCAAAGACTTCGGCTTGCCGGGTAGTAAAAGCCAAGTCAAGCCATATTGTGAACGACTTGGCACTTTACTCGTATGTACACTCTCTAAAAATGCACAACAATTCAATTTCTAAGCGAAGAAAAATATATATTAAATTAACTTAAACTTGCAAATACAAAAACAATTAAAAAAAGTTAAATGTGTTTAGACTTTAATTTGAGCATTCAAGTTTATAATAGAAGAACGAATCGATATCAGTAAATTTAGAATAATACGTGATTCTATCGAGCACAAACAATTCTTAATACCTATATAAAAATATTAAAAAATAAATAAATAAATAAAATCTGACTTTTGATACTTGTCAAAAATTTAAAGATCCTTTTTAAAACACACCGAAAATTCTCGGTTCAAAAGCGAGCGTAGTTGATTTTTTTCTCAGTGTATGCTCGGTATATTTACGATAGCATTTCAACTGGGCCTGGCTCCCAGTTTGTATGTATGTATGTATGGCTTGAGCCCATGTTTAGCTATCAAGGTCACGCACCATTGAGCGTAATGCTCCAATCAACGTTTAGCTGCACTCCGTGTGCAAGATGAGGCGACGATGGAAGACAGGCGACGATTGAAGACAGGCGTCGACAGGCATGAGAATATTTCGCTTATGTGGATAACATTCCATAAATTCTTCTTCTGGCTGTGAGTGCGTTTTATTACTTGCACACACACAACTTAAATTGGGTAACGAGCTAACAATTCCCGATCATATCCTTACAGCGTGTCAAGTCCTAGCAAGGACAAAGACTAAAGAAATTTTCCGAAAGCTACAATTTTAAAATGATTTAAGTTTTAAGAGGCGTAACGGACATTTTATAATTTGCTATCTTCACTTTAACTCAAAAGTTTACTTAATTGAGTTTTATATTATATTTTTTAATATTATGTTTACTTTAATATGAATTAACCAAATAAAAAAATATAAATTTTACTTAATAAATTTATTCCCAAGTTTTACAAAAATATTAATTAACTAATAAACTAATAATTCAATTTAAAATGAGTTAATAATGTATTTTAAAATTTAATTGTATTATTAAAAATATATTTAATTTAAAAATGAGTTAATATTATATTAAATTTAATTATAACAACTAAATAAATATAAATTGAATCAGAAGTTTTCCAAATCTATAGATGGATTAATAAAATTATAAATAATTAGAAATTTATTAATACTATATTTAATTTAATAATATTAGCCAAATAAATAAATATGAATTTATTTAATATCAATTAAACATCATACATTTGTAGTAATGAGCAAACAATTCTCTCTCATATCCTTACAGGAACGGCGTGTAAAGTCCTTGCAAGAACGAAGGCTTCAGGATGCAGACCAATGTGCAAATTGATTCCAAAAATTTACGCAGCAATGATGACAATTTTCGATCACGCAGTCATCACATAACCATTGAGGTGAGTGCCCCATTAACTGTCTGCCTGCCACTTGTGGCAACATTGTTTACCCTGTTGTTGCCAAACTCGGCAACAACCCAACAACAACAACAGCAACTCGAACAAGATCTACAACTACTACAACTGTAGGCAAATTAGTTCTTAACATATTAATTGCACTTCAAAGTTTCTGTTATGCCATCAAATTCTTATGCTTATTACAAGTATTGTAGTTGTTGTTGTTGTTGTTGTTGTGGCTTTTGCCGCTGCTTCTGCTGCTGAGCAGCTGGCAAAGTTTTTCTGATTTGTGGGCGGCAACGGGAGCCACACACACTGCGTATGAGTAATATCTGACACGAGCGGTTGCAGATGAAATTTGTCGGCTCGCTTAATTAATTGGAAGGCTTTTGGGCAAGCAAACATTTATTACAGCACACACGACATGTGATTAATTTAAGATTTACAATACACCGACACACACACACACACACACACCCACAAGAGTGTTCCAAGTGCTGTTACAATGAAAATTAATATATTTAACTCCGATTTTACATTTCAATTGAGTTTCATATCACTGTTCCAATTAGTAATAAATATCTTTTATCATGATAACCATTGCTTAAATTTCATAAAATTACATGAAATTATATAATTATTTTACATATATAATAATATGATAACATATTATTAGTAATTTAAATTTAAAGATATGCCCTAAATAAACTTTTTAAATCAAGCGCAAATCAAACTTTACTTCAAACTATATTAATATAACAATATATTATGATACTCATTCGATGTACGTATTTGTTCTAACATACTAATATTTATTACTAGCGGGGTAAGAAAGTGGGGCTTCATAATTTATTTATTAGATATAAACAACAAAATTTGAATTGAGTTCATTGTAAAAAAGTGTAACGGACATTTATTGATAAATGGCCAATTAAAAATTCTGTATAGCTAATATAAATAAAAGAATTATTTTCATTCTCATTTTGTGTATTTTACTAAACTAATATTTATAGTTATGGATGCCATAAACTGGGGTATGACAATTTGTCTAATAGCTGAAAACGTTTATAAAAACTACTAATTTAAAATGATTTTATTGTGTAATGATATTGTGTAACGGAAATTTAACGATAATTGTTATCAATTTGTTATTGTAACAGAAAAGAGAACTTAATGTTTAATTGCTGAAAAATAGTATAAAAAAATAGCATGTCCAGCAACAAGTGATTGTGTTCGAGCTATTATAATTTAATTAAAAATAAGTTTATATTGTATTTTTTAAAAAAACTAAAATAATTTTATTTAATATAATTTTTACATGATAAATTGTCTTACAAGTATTCCAAAAATGTTGCTTAAATTTCAATTGTGACCAAGATTGTATCCTTTCCTAAAACTTAAAAGCTCCATTCCAAGTACAAGTCAAAATGTTCGTTGGGTTGTCATTGTAAAGCTTTCTACGCTGTGCAGACAAGTGCCAGCTGAGAGTAAAAAGCCGCTGCTAGCAGACTAATTTCAAAATACTTAAGAGACGCCAATTAATAAACATGTTTGCATTTCTTAAGACTCTTTAAATATATATATATTTTTTTAATTTATCTATATACAATTTATTAAGTACTTTTTGCAGGATTCATGAGCAAAATGTTGCTGCACGCAACAAGTGTTCATTTTGCTCTCGCAGAGAGCGTAAACGCCGCTTTGCAGCTGCTGCACAGGCGCAGTGAGAGCGTAAAGCTTTAAAGCGTACTTTAGAGCTTTTTTGAAAAGCTCTCACCACAGCATCAGCAGTCAGCTGCGCTGCAAAACTTGAGGCGAAAATGTTAATTGAGTACCATCTGATTTTTGTTTGTGTTCTCCGCCTTTTCCTCAATGAATCTTCCGCTCTTCCCTCCGCGCGTTCTCTCGCGCCCTCTCTCTCTCTCTCTCCCTTTCGCTTTCGCTTTCGCTCTCTGTCTGTCTGTCTCTGTCGCTTGCAGCTGTTTGGTCCAGGACGTGGGTGCCGTTCTGTGTTCATCGTCGCTGTCGTCGTCAGTCGCTGGCAACATTTTGGCGCGTGTTGACATGCTAAAGATTTTCGGTTAACGCGACGCGCGACCGACGCTTTTGACCGTTAAACGCTTTAAGTTCTTTGCCGTTATTCGCTTGTTACACGCTTCCATCTGATAAATAGTAACAATAACAATACAACAGTTATCCACCTTTTTTTTACATTTCTTTTATTGTTATTGTTGTTATTATTACTGTTGTTGTTATCGTTATCGTTGTTGGCGCACTTTAAAAAAAAAAAAGGAAAAAAGTATTGTTTATTGGCAGCCGAGCAACAACAAAAGAAAATACCGAAAAAGTAATTAAAAACATATAAAAATATGTCGGCAAGCTTGTAAAGCATTTTTGTGAAAGTTTTGCGGCCATTTTCCAGCTGTTGTCCGTGTGTGCGTGTGCCGGCATTTTGTTTAATTTGGCGCGTAAAACGCTTGCTCTTATCAGTGGCGAGTGTTGCAAGCTGCTTATCAGGTGTGCAGTCTACTATTGTAAATCATGCAGCAGCTCAAAGTAAACATGTTGCTGCACGCTTGTTGTTATTGTGGCATACACCGAAAAAAACAAAAAAAAAATTCTAAAATTCTAGTTTAAAATTCATGATTTTAGCATGTTTTTTAAAGTGTAAAATATAATCGTTAAATGAACACAAAATGCGAATAAAAGGACAACAACTCAGCATTAAAAAAGTGTAAAAAGACGAAAATAATTCTTATGGCCAAAATATTTGTGAAGATGGAATTGAAAAATCGTCATTAAATTAAGAATTTCGGACTCTTCTTAAGATGTTCCGAGTTTTTGACACCGTTTGATTTCATTTTATCCCAGAATTCCAGGTTTTTTTTATCTGTGTACGCTCACACGGACACACGGTAAACTCGACAACAATAAGCGAGCAATATGACTGTCGTTTTGTTGTGTCAAGCGTATAAACGTAACACATAAATATCTAAATGTCTGTGTGTGTGTGTGTGTAAGTGTGATTGTCACTTTATGTTTACATTGTCTGCCATTTTGCGCTGGCAACAATATAGCTGACAATGGCGAGCCGTTAAACTCTGTGACCGGAAACGGAAATCCATGTAATGGCATTTTTAATGCCAACTAAAATGCGTTTTTAATTTGACATTTGTCAGCACACAGACAGACACACACCTTTTATACGTAAATGGATTGAGAATATGCAAAATGAATTTCTTTGCCAACTTAGCTGCTAATTGGCATTTTCTTAGTTAACAAACACACACAGGAACACAAGCACTTTGATATTAAACAATTTCCTTGAAAACAGCTGCCGTTGAGTAATTGTTATTGAAACTACTAATTACTGCAAATATTCTTAATTAATTGAAAGTACAACAACTAAGTTTTGTTGCAGATGTTAATTTTTGACAGCATTTCCATTGATGCATTGTTGTAAATTAGTCACACAAATACCTAAAAGTTGGATTTAAATGCATGGATAAGTTGTATAAACCTTTAACTTGGACTTTGTCTATGCCTTATTTTATAAATTATTATTTTGATGAATTTCATTAAACGTTTCAGGCGTTTATAGTTGTGATTGTTTCACATGTTTGCTTGAAAATGTTTATTATATTTAAAATTAGTCTCAGAGTGAGCAATTTATTACATAAATGGTTATTATAACGGAACATATATGTTTTTTATTATTTACAGTTTGTAATTACTCTAATTAAATATATTATTATTTTTATTATTTTTTAATTATACATTTATGTTTAATTTATCCTAGCAATTAAACAAGTACCTTTATTGTCAATTTCTTTGGAGCTATAAAAGGTGTGAATAAATTCACGAAAGATTTAAATTTGACGCCATTTGTGCAGTTAAGTGTTTCCAAAATTAAAGTAGTTTAACAGCCATCAGCCAACAATTCAGGGAATCATTACATTTTAGGTGAATCTTAATTTTATTCAAATTAATTCAACTTTCTATCTTCTTATTTACGAAATAACATTGTTTTTAATATATATTAAGAATTCAGTTTCTTATTTTTATTTTATAACGCTAATAAAATTTAAATAAATCATTTTATTTCTCTGCTTAATATTTTTTTCGACTTTAAATAAATAAATATATAAATATTGCAAGTTTTTTCACCTTGATGACTTATAATATTTACACTGAAAATTCTGTTATTTTTTATTGAATGGGATGCAAAGATGTGACTTGAAAATAGTTGAAAGCTGCAACTTGAACTATAAGCTCTACCCGAAATGGATGTTAAGTATACGCACTTCATGTTAAGTATACGCTGCTCAGATTGCAAACAACGAGTAGATTTATTTCTTGTGCTACTTATTTCAGTAGTTGATACGCCAGTTAACAAATTGCCAGTTGGAATGAGCTGGAGAGAAGAGGTTAGAGGTCGGATTCAATGGCAGGAGATGGAGAGAGATAAATATGGTTGTCAAGGAGTCAGGCAACTGTGGCATGGCATTGACCTTGAACTGTTAAGGTCAAGCATTTGCAGCTTGTTGCATGCAACAACAACTATTTATGTTGAGATTCAATGCGGAGATGGGTTTTTGTATTCGCATCAAAGCCAATGCCAATCAAGAGAGTGGCCCGAAGGCAGTTGAAAAGCAAAAACTGAAACTGCTCCCTTATCTGTTTTTGTATCTTGTATCTTGAATGCGAAAGGAAACCAACTGCCAATTTGCAGCAGCTTTGAATGCGGCCAAGTTGTTCACTTTACTTCACGCTGCCTCGGGTTGCAGAATACTCGTTGTACTCGCATTCATCTTGGATTCCATTCTATCTATGGCCCGTCATGTTGGCCACCTTGAGCAGAAGGGGCCTTCAATTCAATTGCCTGTCATAGAAATGAGGTTAGCCAGTTGTATTGTTGTCATTCTGTGGCCAGTGATTTACCAATTCGTTATAAGTAATTCTCCTTTAACTCGTAATCTTTTTCATTCAGCTGAGATGCATTCTTAGTCTATAACTTTAGTCAATAACAAAAAAAGTCAGCTAATTATTATGACTGAACTGGAACTTTACTTATTTTGTCAACTAACTATTAACAGCTATGTATTAATATTAACAGACGGAAACCTTTTTTTTTCATTAAACTTATTTAATTATTAAAAAAAAAATGCTGTTTGAAGGACTTTAATATATATTTTAATCGCAAGGAGGCCGTTTCTATAATTCTTCTACGCATCTGTGTTTTGTAAGTTCGTAGATTTTAAAACTCATAAATATTCAGGCAAATATTGAAGAAAAAATCATTAAAATTAATTTATGAATTTACTAGTATTATAGCATGCATTTTTATCAATATTTAATTCAATTTAATTTAAAGAATTTTAAATATTTTACTGAGTTTATTTTATGACTTTTTATCTACAAACATACATGTATATTTAAGTTTTTTCTAACTTTATTTTATATATATTATTATTTTTTTTTTTTTAAATATATATTGTTGTGTCGACTGCTTATAACTTAACGATAAATAAATAAATTTATAAAAAATGTTTTACTGTATCAACTAACTAACGCAAATTAAAATTATGTTCAATGAAAAATAGTAAACAAATATTGATGCAATTTATATAACTATTCTTGCTTTCGGGCAACTGTTGCTAGCTTATCTTTATGAAAGCTTTGAAAATCTATCTCGGTTATTCAGCGATATGTCTGACTATTATTTAGCTAATATTCGCATGGGAGCAACAAGCAGAGGGCAGAGTTAATAGAGTCATCGGGATGCCATTGGCATCATGATTGCCCCGTTTCCCCTTGTTCCATTGTATCCTCCCACTCCCCCTTCATACCCCAACCTTCTCATTTCCCCGCTCAGCGCTTTTATTCAAAGTTAAATTGGACAGAAGCATTTAAATAAATGGCACGAACACCGCAAAATACAAAGCGGAATCAAAAGAAATTGTTTTAAATGGTTCTCTGACCGGCTTGGACATTGGGTGGGAGTGAGGAGGAGGGAAAGGAGGGGGAGCTGGGAGTTTGCCAATTGGCAGAAGGGGCATATTGTTGTTATGGCACTTTTGTTCGTCCCACTGTCCAGCGGGTCACTGACTTTGAAGCCCCAAAATAACAATGCTCTCGGTGTCTCTATAGGTGTGGGTGTGTGTGTGTGTGTGTGTGTGTGTGAGTGTGTGAGAGTGTGTGTACTAGTACCAGGCACTCAGCTTGATTATCATATTACATTCAGCTCTTTTATGAGTTTCGCTTTTGTTCATGGCTTAAGCAGTTTAAGACTTTGGTTTTATTTTTATATTATTTTTTATTATTCTTTTTCAAAAGTAAAAATTAACTTGTAATTTTGACTTTTCATGGACAAAATTCATAAATATCCTTACGAAGTGAGCCATGTCGAAACTTTAAAATACACTTTTGATTTCAAAACATGTATGAAAACGTCAAGATTCCAGCTTAAGTTTAATTTAAGATAATGATAAGAGTCCTGCTTTTCAACTGGTTTTTATGAAAAGCCAAGGCGCTGAGTTGATTTGTTTGCCTTTGATTTGACTGACACGCCCAACACCCCAACAGACATACATACTATACATAGTCACAAGGTATGCTTCAATTCCCACAACCGCAAATCTAGTTAAAGTTGCAAACACACACACACACACTCAAACATTCATACACACTTGTGTATGATAGTGTTTGTCTAGCTAAATGTCTATACACTGATAAAAAGAAAAAGTTTGTAAATTAATACTAGTATTGCAATCAAGATGATTTCTCTTATATTGAGAGTCTACATAGAAAATAATATTCGGGATTCCGGGATAAAAACAATCCCAACTAAACCTTAATCTTAAATCTAATACTTAATTTAAGTACAATCGCGACTCTATAGAAATTTGTTAAGTGAATCCAAATATTCTAGACTTGCCATTTTCTGTGCATATTGTGTTAATAGAATAAATAAGAATAAGAATGAAGAATTCTTCTCTAGAGAGAACAAATATTTGTTTTTTTTTTATCAGTGTAGTCCCTTTAGAGTGTCCATATTTGTTGGTTTTGTTTCGAAGCCTAAAAATAAACGGTCACAACGAGATGAGAAGCGAAATTGACACACATGTATGCACGTGTGTGTGTGTGTGTGTATATGTAATTATGTAAGCCACTTATGGGAGCTCAAGTTTTAATGCAGTTAAAACTTGTCACTACCTCTTAGTATAATCGTGTTGATTAAACTGCGACTCTGTTCCGAGAACAGCAAAAAGGATAACAATGTCATAGTTAATAACACAACACACACATTCTAGCACACACACACATACAAACACAGACATTTATAGCGTGTCGTGGCCATATGTCAGGACACAAGCCAACGCCCAACGTCCGCAGACACTAACACACACACAGACATAGTGAAAGCTCTTTCCCAACTTTCTATAAGCAATAAAAAATTTTGAAGCATATTTTTTGGCTGTAAGGGGAAAACAAAAAAAAAGATGATTACACTTTGCAGCGAGCTGACAACCAAATGATGTTAACACTTTAATAAAACTTCGAGATTACTTTACTCACAAAATTCAATTAAGCACACACGGCCAACTGGCCAGATTTTGGCCCATTGCCAATGGATTGAATATTTAGCGCCTGAAAAATGGAAATTTATTATCAAAAGTCTGGCCAAAAGAATTTGCCGATGTAAAAGACAAAATTTCTATATAAACTTCATAGATTCTGCAAGGATTTAACTGATCGGTTATCTAGATGGCGGACAAAACTTTCAAAGCCAACTTTAATTGGGTCTGTGTAAAATGAGACGCAACCACTTTCTTGAACTTGTTTGAAATGTATGCTCAAAGTGGTTGAAGGAAAGCGTCAACTGTTTCAACAGCTTTTGAAGTATCGCCGTTGGATTTATTTGATTGGAAATGTCTTACACAGAATGTCGGAAATAGTTTAGTTTTATATGGAAAGAACCAAATTTACTTAAAATTGTGGTAAAGTAAACGTGTTTTTTTTTATTTTCACTGGAAAATGTGTAAAAGTTTTGTTCAGTTTATAATTGAGATTAATGAAATATTTCTACTTTTGTATTTTCTGGCATATTTATCTATATTATTTTTAGTTTACTTTAGCTTAATTTAATTATAACACTTAATTTGTGTATTCATTTTATTTTTTTTTGTAATTACAACATCATATTTTACATATAAGAATAACATAGTTTTTGTTAAGCAGTGTTTTTATTCTGGTTATTAGTGCATATAAAAATGTAGTTCGCTTTGAATTTAACAAAATAATTAATATAATACAAGTTCAAATTTATCTTTTATTTATTCCAAATTAATTATGTAGTACATCATTAATAATATTATAACAAATATACTTTTAATTAAATTTAAGTTAATGACGTAATTCATAATTTTGTTTTTTTTTTTAATTTTTTTATAAATACTATTGATTTTATTTACATATTATGTAAATGAATTATTAATAAGCATTTTTCTGTGTTATTTATAATCATTTTATTATCATATTATATTAGTTTTTTTTCTAACAAATCAAAGCATTCAAATGAACTTAATTTGACAATAAATTAATTCATTAAATTAATTGGATTATACATGAATTATTAATATGCATTTTTCTGTGTTACTTATAATATTTTAATTATTTACTAACAAATCAAAGCATTCAATTGCACTGAATTTGACAATATTCAGTGAAATATGGAAACATTTTAAATGTGTTGCATTCTGTTCCTCCTTGATCATCCTGCTGTGAGGCATCCTTCTGAGATCTCCACGCAAAGTTGTGGTCTAAAGTTGTGTTCATCTATTTTGTCAACGAGTGTGAAAGACAAGGGACGGAGGAGTTACATTGTCTATGTCTTCCATTGTCACTTTGTTGTCTCGACTATTGAAGCTTTGTCTGGCTACCTTCGCTTCTGGCTGTCGTTGTCGTTGTTGGTAATTTAGTTGACGTTGTCGATGTCGTTGTTAAGCTTTCGCCAGCAGCAACGTTTCCTTTTGCCAATGTAAACAATTTAATTTGCTTAGTTGGCGTTATATTCGACATCAATAAAAAGTAGTTCAAACGACGTCTTCAAAAAAGGTCTTGACATGCATGCTTGTATGTGTGTGAGTGTGAATGACTGTGTGTGTGTGTGTGTGTGTGTTTGAGTGTTAGTGCCACATACAATGATTATCGATAACAATGAGGCCCATCTTGGCCTTGCATTGTACTTTGTTGTTGGCGTCTCTGCAATTGAGTGGCAAGCTCACTTGAAATTCTTGAAATACACATAAATCTAAGCAATACACAGACACACACACACATATATATATATATTGTGATTAAATGATTATGGACAACGCCTCTTGTTGCCTCTTCTCATCCTCCTCTTTGCCACACTTGTTGACCGAATTGTAATTGTTAATCTTCTGCATTGATTTTCTGCCCTTTGTGCTCGTGGCAATATTTAAACCAGTCCAAGTCCAAGTAATCGAATTAACGCTTCGCCATTGACTGATGAAGTGCCACTCCGGCAATTATTGTGACTTGGCCTCAGTTCTGCGCACGGCATTAAATACACAGAAAAAAATCATCTGAATAGAATCAATCCCAAACGGTGTCTAAAATTCGTTAACATCGGAGTACGATTTTTCAATGTCTTCTCCGCAAATATTTCTTCAGTGAAATCAAAAGTTTTTTCGCTTTTTTGACTGTTTGAATGCTGAGTAGTTGCCATTTTATTCGCACATTGTGTTAATTTAATTTAACAATAATATACTGAATACATATTTACTTGAGTATTACTTCGCTTTTTTTACTGTGTACGCTCGCGGATCCATCGCTCACTTTAATTGCAGGGATTGGCAGTCGATGCGCAACGTGGCGTATGATTAACACACAGTAAGAACAAGGACATATATAGTATATGTAGAATATATGTACACATGTAGTGTGCGTCCATTGGGATGCATTTGTCATTAAGCTTACTGACACCAGAAGCCAACAACTTCCATAAATAACTTGCAAAAAAAGTACTCGTACTCGTTACTGTATAGCACAAAAGTTTTAAATGATCGATTATAATAATAGGGCTGCAGCTAAAGCCCAAGCCATTTATTGTTGCTGTGCAATGAATTAATATTCCTTTTCAATGCAACACAAACAATGATTATTCTCGAAATGCAGGAAAATCCCATTAAGAATATATTGTGTTCGAATTAAAAATACTAAATGAAATCAAAATTATGGAGTGTTTTTGATCAATGTCTTCTTTAAGACATAATTTAAATTAAAATTCTATATAACAATTAAACATATTATGAAATTCTTATAAATGAATTTATTCAATTTGACTAAAGTCCTATTTTAGATTAATAATAAATTATATATATATTTAACATTTATTTCAATTGTTTCATATTTTAATGAATTCTTATATTGTATTAAGTTCGAATTAGGAAGTTCTTTCTCTAGTCTTAGCAGAGTATTTTGCAGTCGGTGCAGCCCTAATTTCCTGCCAAGATGTCCATTTAAGTTAACTGCTGAATCTTTGATGGCCTAGACAGGGCACTGAGAGATTCTTTTGTGCGTGCTTTCGGCTAGTTTGATTGAGTTAAGAATATTCGACAAGGTCATTGGATACTTAGGAGTACGCATGTAATTTTATTGTACAATATGCAAGACAGTGTCTTATGTAAATGGCAAAAGTCCTTTGATATGTGCACATTTGAACATGACAAGCATATCATGAATCATTTGGCCAAATCATGAATAACAAGCAATTATGCGGGTCGATTCGAAAAGGAGACTAGAAATCTCTAAGGAATGCAAATTGACAAATCGCCTCGTGCTATAGGTGTGTGGAGTGTGTGTGTGTGTGTGTGTGTGTGTGTGTGTGAGTAGACAGCTGTCAGCTGAAACTGATTTATGCATCGCATATCGCATTTTGGTATTAACCTCAGTCTCAATCTTAATTTTACCCAAGTCTACATACAAAACTTGAGCATCTAGCTCCCTGCATTTTTCGCCCTTCCTTCAGCTGTCTAAGATCAAAGTCAAACTGTGTGCAAAAGACGCAGTGAAAGGAGAAAGCTGAAGGTGAAGCGTCATGTTACTAGGATTCAACTTTTTGCCTTTGACTTAAGTTGTTTAATTATGTGTGCAGAGTTTCATCTTCTTCTTCTTGGTCTTGTTCGAGGGGAAAAAGATGTGGAAAAAGTCACCTAATAATTCATGCTAAATGCACGCCCCGCTCTTTAACCAATTTCATTTAATTTTCATTAGCAAAAGCCACAAATTGGTAGCAACAGCCGGAAGAAGTTGAAACTTTGCCCCCAACATTTTTCTTCTGCTCTCATTAATATTAAAATATTCAAATTGTGAAAAAGCCGTCAAGGCAGCCAGCCATCAGCCAAAAATGGAGCCGAAAAACAAAATTTCTTGTGTTTTCGCTTAGAGAAGCGTCTAGAGGCGTGGCAATGGTTCCACGCCCCAATTTAAAATTCATAGATTGTTGTCGAGCCGTTTTTGTGGTCAAATAAATGCAATTATAACTCGTCGTATTTCCGCGATGAACAATTAGGGTCAATTAAGCCAAAAGGCGCAAAATGTGAATATACTTGCACATACACTGGAAAAAAAGCGTTTATAAATTCAAGTTTAAAATTCTTGATTTTAGTTTATATTTTGTAAGTATGTATTTGTGATGTTAATGTAATAAAAATAGTCTGAAAAACCATTTAATTCACTAAAACAATTCTTATAGAGTTCCAACAATCATTTTAATACCCTTTACTTAAAGGGGATATTGTATTCGTAGCATTGTATGTGACAGTGAGAAGAAAGCATCTTCGACCCTATAAAGTATATGTATTCTTGATCAGCATCATAAGCCGAGTCGATTTAGCCATGTCCGTCTGTCCGTGTTAGGGCCTAGATCTCAGAGACTATGCGTGCGGTGGGCACGCATAGGCTCCGGGAGCCTGCGGCTGCTCCCAACTTTATTTCTGCCTATTTGGCCATTTGAGTGATCGACAAAGTAGCTAGACTCTAATAAGGTTGTTGTTGTTGATGTTGTTATAGTTTTTGTTGTAGATCTAGAGCAACCAAATTTGGCACACAGACTTCTATAAACCCTCTCCGCCTCTGCAGATAGCGTAAAGCCACCACACGCAAACTTTTCAAGATATTAGGTTTTTTTTACTAACGTTAATTAGTATTATTACCTATCATCCTTCTAAATCGCAACAAGATCGGCTGATTCAAGTTTCAAGCAATGTAAGTGCCTAAAAGCATGCAATAAAAAGTATTTTAAATTTATTAAAATAAGTAACGGGTATCCTAAAGTCGGGAGCTCTACTATTGCCTTTCCCGCCAGCTTTTTATAAAAATATTAAATGTTTATCTTGAGTACTCAAACGCATATGCATTTATTCAAGACGATGGTCTAATTGAGCGTTCACGGCCAAGTCCGTCGGAGACTTAAGCTTCAGCCAGCTTCGTTTTCATTGTCAGCAAATTGGCCAAGGCTTAGGCTTTAGGTTGCTTCAGTGTCGATTTTAATTAAGCGGCGACGTCAACAGCTTCCCATCCCACACAGCCACACAAACATCCCTAGCGACACGGAACCACCGCACCACAGCACCACCGCACCACCAGCAGCTTGCCATCAATGCACTGCGAGTGCTGCCGAGATTGGCAACATTGGTTCGGGCCTTGTGCTGAAATCCTTGCGACCCTGGCCATAAATCAAATAAACGCCAACTAAGCCGAATAGTAAAAAGAAATACCAAGCGAAGGCCTAACAATTTCACACCGCACAATCTTTACTCTTCCAGAGTTGTAAAGGAGAGATATTTGCTTTGACAGTACCATCATTTATTAATAGGGATTTGGGCTTTATTCCCATGCTGCTAAATTTGTACATTTATGCCTACATAACTATTCATGTGTGTATCAATACAACTTTCAGGTTTTTAAGTGAGATCTAAATTAGACATTAAGAAAGTAGGCGACTTAATAAAAAGAACATTTTTTTTTTATTATTTAGAAAAACGCATTGTTTTTACTATATTTTTTAAAGTTTTTATCTATAAAATTATGAACTTTTCAAATGTTTAGTAATTAAAAATACTAAATTTATTTCATTTAATTTATTCGGGCAATAAAAAAACTCCTAAAAATTTTGTATTTATAGAAACCTCATTTTAATTTCGTGTACAATTTGTTTTAATGTACATTTAAGTACATATTTTAGTCATATTATAAAAATTATTTTATTTTGAGCACAAAAGTCAGATAAGCAATTCAACATTTTTTTCTTAAATATATTTGGTTGTTTTAAGTATATATACAATTCATTCCAAAGAACTTAAAAACAGATGTTTGGCTACAAACGACAGTGGTGGAACATTTGTAGGTATGACTGTTCTATTCTCTTAAACAAGGTGGCAAGGTGGAAATCGAACCCAGTTTTTTTTTTATAAATTTTAAATAAATAAATAAATTTTATTTAAATATTATTTTGCTATAAATATTATTTATGTAATTTATAGAATACGCAGCAAATATCATAAGTGAGTCAAGACATCCAGTGTGACTTCTTTTCTGATGGATCAAAAAAGTGGGCGGTGGATCTGTATAGAGGGAATGGGTGGGTTAGAGGTGTGTGTGCGTTGTGTGATAAGTTCGAGGGGTGGTGAGAGAGAGGGAAAGAGGGAGAGGGACTCTCACGTTTGGTGGCATGTTTAGGTTTACGGTCAGAGCACATGATAAAAATTGACACCATTCGCAGGACAGAGAACTTCTTGGATGTATTGTACTGTTGTGTGTATCCTCTTCTATAGAGTGAATTCTGTTTCGGGGCAGGAAAAAGGACCTGGCTGCGTTTTGGCCTGTAATAAAAATGTCATTGCATTAGTACGAGTGTCTCTCTGTGTGCGTGTGTGTGTGTGTGTGTGTGTGTGTGTGGGAGTGTAATAAAAGTTTAGTATGTGTCACATTTTATGCTATATCCTGATGTTCCTGTTGTAGTTGTTGTTGTTGCTATAGTCACTGACCCCCAATGCATTAGCCTAGACCGGAAGTTGGCACTTTAGAGCAAGGCGCCTTTTAGCCATTCTGAAAGGCTTTGGACCAAGGCAATATTTTGCCATTTGCCATGCAGATTATGGTCTAGTGCTGGTTTCTTGTTGCTAGGTCCGTTAATCCCATAAATTGAGCAAGAGTCAGAGTTGTCAGCTGTTATTTGTAGGCTTGACTGTGCACTGAGAAATAGCGTGACGCTGCTGAGACAGTGCACTATGGAATAAAAGTCCAATATTTTGGCATAAAGTCCATATTTGGTAGCAAAGTTAAATATCTACCTTTTATCTAGAGTTTACATAAAGAAATGAGTCGGTCAAATTAAAAAGCTAAACAAATATTAAATTTAGTTTGGGTCAACAAAGATTCATGAGAAATTTCAAGCGTCTAGCTTTATATTTATTTATTTATGCCTAAGTATCAGTCTTTTATCCCATAGTACAATGATTATTCGTATTTGCCATGTCCTTGATCCATCTGTCTGTCCAAACGTCTGTTCAACTGCCCGTCTAAACGTCTGTTTGTTGGTCTGTCTGTCTGTCTGTCGGCGACACTCGCCTTGATTGATTCGATTTGACTTAATTCACGCATATTAATCATACGCCCCGTGGCATACCAAAAAACCGAATCAAAGCAGACGCTTCACAAAAAGTTGAAGTGAAAACGCAGTAAAATCAACTTATAGACATTTTTGGGCATTTACTAAGTAAGCAAACAACGTCCTTGGGGCTGCTGCTGAAAAAGTAATTATGCATCAAGTATACGACGGGGTGGAGCAGAGGGTGAATGAGAAACCTAAGGGCTGCTAGAGGCGCTCTGTTGGAGCTGAAACTGAAAATGAAATTGGGACACGTAGTAGAAGGCCTAATGAGTACTAAGTACTAAGTACTGGGATGGCCCAGCTCCTTCTCAGGGGACTCACTTGCCACTTGCCACTTTCCACTTGCCACTTGCCGTTTGGCGTTATTTATTGATTACGTGTCATATCACTCATACGCTCCGTTATGCGCCGTTCGGCTTCGCTCCGATTGAAATGTAACGCAAGTGAAAACGTGCTCGCTTGACAGTTATAGCACAGGCGTCGATACACTGAAAGAAAAACTTTTGGAGATTGGGGAATAAAAGCAATACCAAACGGTGTGAAAAGTTCGGTAATCTCGGAATTAATCCGCAAATTAATACATGCTAAATTCAAGACTTTTAGACTTGAATTTAAAAAAAAAAATCTTTTTTTCTGTGTAGAGACTAGACAATGGGACCGAGGGGAAATAGACTTTGCGAACGGAGGACGAAACTTGTGCAAATAATTAAGTGCGCTTAAGTGATTTGCCCAAAAGAGATGGCATTCATATTCAATAGGGAGAGACTAAAAGAGAGAGAGAGAAAGAGAGAGAGAGAAAGAGAGAGAGAGAAAGAGAGAGAGATAAAGCATCAAAGAGATAGATGATGACGATGACGATGCCTGCGGCACAAATGGGTCATCAATTTAGTCTCACAAATTATGTGACTGCGACTGTCTTTCAACTCAGTCCAATGAACCCCTCGAGGCAAAACGTTTGAAGTTCATCTACCTTTTTTCCATTTCATTCTTCCCTTGTCACTTGCTTAGTTTGATCGTCAAAAACGTGAAAAAATTACCGATTTTTGTTTTTATTGAATTAAAGAATTATATGGAAGAAAGTCATCAAACGATTAATTTCCGTTTTAATTTCCAAAAGTTATGCCCATAAATAAATTATTTATATAAAATATGGATTACAGTGAGCACTCAGTATGTTTAACTACTATTTGATTCAGCATACAACATAAATTCCTATCCACATTTTATCAAATTTATCTCCCTCTTTACTAAAAATAAATAAAACAGTTGACGTTTACTAGATTTTCTTGAAAATCTTTTGGAAAAATAATTATTTAACTTTTTTTTAAGAAAAATAAGAAGAAAAGGTATTATTATTTATAATTAAAATAATTATTGTTTACAGGGATTAAAACCCTAACCGAAACCGTAATCTTTAACCGGTAAAAACTGATTTAAATTTTTCATTTGACCGAAACTTTAAAATCGAAACTCTGTAAACCGAAATAACCGTTTCATTTATAAGGGTTAATTTCAGGATTTCATACATACAAAAAAAAATGTATTTGTCTTTTTTAATTTTTATTTTTGATTTTAATTTTCTTATGCTTATTCATGATCGAATTTTCATAGCACTGAATTAGCAAAAATAAGATAAATTTGTTAAAAAAAATTTTAAAACTGTTAAAATGTAACTAAACTACATCAAACTGAAGAATATGTGAAAGAAATGTGTTAATAAGAAATTAAGAAAGTAATGCATTATTAATTTTTTTTAATATATTATTAATCTATTTGTATTTTTGCAAAAACAATTTTTTTTTTGAACCTAAACCATACCGGTATTTCAAAACCGAAACATACAAAAACCGGTTCACCGTTACGAAACCTTTATTCAAAGATTTTGCGTAACCGAAAACCTAAATGCGAACATAACCGAAACCGTAACTAAAACCGATATTCGTTTCGTTTTAATCCCTGATTGTTTATTTAATCGGTTAATATTCTGTTCTTGTAACATTTTTATAGCTTCTGTCTTTATTTTAATTAATAACTGAAACATTTGCTAATTTTTATAGCTTCGTTCCTAACTTAATTAATAACTGAAGCCTTGTTCAATTAGCTTTGCACAGATAAGTGTTAATTGAACAGCAGACAAAAGACTGAACAGTTTGAAATCAATTTAATATAAGGCAACTGAATAAGAATAAGGGCATCAGACAGAGAATAACGATTACTTTGTGTGGTTTCCTGGGGCTGTGTGGTTTTTATGGGCAACGCCAGCTGTCTTTGATCAAAATGTGAAATTTTTCGGTTCTGTTGACTCAACAAATTTGTACGAGATGCTCACACAATTGCAGAACAGAACTAAGAACTGAGATTGAGATTGGGATTGCGAGTCTCGAGTTTTGCCTTGAGCCTGAGTGAATGCCAGGCGAGTGGCAGGGAGCATTTCCATTTGAAAAGGTACGAGTTTGAGTAAGAGTACACTCAGAAAAATGCACAGCGAATCTTTCTATTCGGCATTTTACTTTCTCACTTTAAGAGCATTCATAACATTTAAAATTAAGACAAGAATTCTTAAATTTAGATTTTTTGTATTCTTAAAAACGCACTTAATTTTTATAAGAAAAAGTCACAGAAAAATCTTGATTTAAGCAAGTTCGTATAATCTTAAATCATTTTAGATTTACACTGAGTGTTTTTTACTCTCACACTGATGATTTTAACAATTTAATGAGGTTGCTTATATATTAGAAAAACCATTCGTTTTTAAACTAATGTCAACTAGCAATCCTAGCAACAAATGTTGGGCCAATCATTTTCATTTTTTTCTTTTTCACTTTAGATTCCCGAGTTTTTAATTTTCAATTTTAATTTATTTTTTTGATTTTTTTTTTTTAAATTACTTGTTGTGTCTGCTGCTTTTAGCCTGACAATAAATAAATAAATAAAAAAATAAATAAAAAAATAAATAAATAAATAAATATATAAATAAATAAATAAACAAATAAATAAATAAATAAAGAAATAAATAAATAAATTAATGAATTAATAAATAAATAAATAAATAAATAAATAAATAAATAAATAAATAAATAAATAAATAAATAAATAAATAAATAAATAAATAAATAAATAAATAAATCAATAAATAAAAAAATAAATAAATAAATAAATAAATAAATAAATATATAAATAAATAAATAAACAAATAAATAAATAAATAAATAAAGAAATAAATAAATTAATTAATTAATTAATAAACAAATAAATAAATAAATAAACAAATAAATAAATAAATAAATAAATTAATTAATTAATTAATAAATAAATAAATACATAAATAAAATTACCAATACGAGATTATATCGAGCACACAAAATTCCTAATAAATGAATTTAAAAAATAAAAGCCCAAAACGTGCTTGACTTATCCGAACGCTCTTGATATCAAGATATTCCAGACCGTTTATCAGTTGAAATAAAAATAAATATTTATCTCTGAGCTGATGCGTACTTGGTTTTTCTCTCCGTGTATGTGCATGACTACGAGTATGAGTGTCAGTACGAGTGTAAAAGTGATTGTGGCTAGCTGACGCTTTGTTTGACTGCCCCCAGGCTCATCAACAAATTGCAGCTGAGTTTTGCTGTAGCGCATAAATCCCAAATGGCCTGCAGCTGCAGGTTGCCTGGCTACCAGGTAACATGGCCAACGTTGCTAACGTGGCTAAAATGTCAGCCAGGCCGAGACCCAGACCCAGACCCAGACCCAGGCTCAGGCCCAGAACCAGACCCAGAGTCTGGGACAAGGGCAATGGCAAGGTCAACTTTCCAGCTCGCAGCTGCAAGGACTATCATGTTTTTTGTTGCCAGCTTCTTTTTCGACAGACACGAAGAAGGTCGCTTGTAAGTTGCTTGGAGCTGGATTCTGAGCAGGATGAGCGAAAACTGGATGCACGTTTCGCCCTCAAGGTCAACGGGGCAATTAATGTTGCAGTGTCCACACGTGTCTTCCAATCTTGTCCATTTTCCATTTTCCCCTTCTGTGATTGTATTAAAAATGCATTTCTCATATGCCAAACCGAGCGCAAATAAATGTTATGAATAACTCAAAAGCGCATTTTAATTAACTGTCCGCAATTGTTTGCAACTGTCTCTCTGTCCCCCTTTCTCTCTCTCTCCCTCCTCTCGCTGCGTTGCTCCCTTTCCTTTTACCCCCACCTGGCCTTCATTTTTTATGTGCGCTGACTGTTCGCTCCCAGAGTCTATTAAATGGCCCAAAACACACGGTCACAGATACATTTGCAGTCACAGTTACAGCTGAAAGTCTCGGCTTAATGAAATGAAGCTCAATTTGTGAACATGCTGAAATTAAGTGTGCACAACTAAACAGATGCAATTCCATAAATATTCATTTACTATTTTCATTTTAATTATTCTGTCCATTTGTATTGAAGGTGAAACTTTAGAGATACTCTGTAGTTTGAATTTGAGAGCGGAAGATTTTTAAAATTACGCTAATCAAATATAAATTTAACTAGCTTTAAACAGCCTTATAAAATATTTATATATTGTATTAACATATTTGTATATTTATATGCATATAATTGCAATATTAAAGATTTTTTCTTAATATTCAAATTAATTTAATTTCGATTTAAATTAGTCAACACAACAAAATTATTTAAAATTTATCAAAAAATTTAAATAAAAACTATAAATTTCGAATTTGCATTTTAAAATTAAAGGAAGTTTAATTTAATCACCACGACATTTTTTCATAAACTTTATATTTTCCTAACATTGTTAAATTTGAGGTATCTCAATTTTTGCATTGTTTGTTCTCTTTATTGATTCTGCTATAGAATTTTATTTATTTGGAACATTAAATTCTTTGGATTTACCCTTGCTTACAGGGTATTTTAATATTTGTCGTGCAATAAAATTAACTCTCATTATTTCAATCTCTTTTTTATTAGCAATTACGAGTAATTTAAATGTTGAGTCCCACAACTATTTTAAATATACCGCGTATTCCCTTGTGACAATTGTGACAATAACAATTCATAATAAATGAATATTTAAGTACATATTTAACAATATTTTTAGGTGTCTATTTTCACACACTGATTTCATTGAAATCAGTTATAATCATTTATTATGGGTCATCAATTTTGTTGAATTTGTTCAGTTGGGCACATACTTTTCGCAGGCAGTTTTATAGTATGCTCTGATGGCTTTGCCATAAATTTGGCGCCATCAAAAATGTGTCAATAAAAGTTGTGTTAATTTGTAAAACGCGCAAAGCCAGAACGAAAACACAACAAAAGTAACAATTTCAATCAGTGCAAGACTCATTACACCCACCACCCCCCCTTCCCCTGCCCCATATTCTAGGTACAGTGGAGCGTGTTGAACAAAAATTGGAAAAGTGAGAGTATGAGACGAGATCGACAACTTTGGCACTTTAAGTGCTTCGGTTGATTTTGTTGTTGTTCTTCTTCAGTTTGTTGCTTATTGCAATTTAATTAAGAAAAACAAAGTAGAATTTTTACTGCTGGCAAAGCGACTTAATGTTGAAAAGAGCAAGTGAAAAGGGAAGTGGGCAAAGCGGAAAGCGGAAAGGGGAATGAGGGCTGACCACGGGCTTTTCTGTGCGTAATGTGCCAGGGCTGGAGACTAACGAAGCGTGCCATGATTTCCTTTTGTTCATGTATCTCAGTGTGTTAAAAATTAGAAAACGAAATAAAATGAAAGCAAAGCGAACTGAAACGAAAGCGGAAATGATGTGCGGCCATTTTGGAGACAAAGCCGGCGGGCAACAAAGACGAATAACAACAAGGAAATGAGGAAGATGGTGAAACTCGTTACAGCTGCGGTTGCCCTGTCAAACAATTTGGTAGCTAATGGTTTCTTTTTTCCTCTTTGGTGGCCCCAACGGGACCGCCAAGTCCATGTCAATTATTTGCATTTCGGTTTGGAATTTGATGTGGCAACGCTGTCAGTCGTCTGATGCGGCAAAAGAGAGGGAAATGTGGTGGCAGTTGACAGTTAAAAGTGCTTCGATTGCATGCAAGATGGCAGCAGGGTCAAGGCGAGGGGTTCGTTGGTCGTAGAGGAGAGTTGTGGGTACAGGGGAGGGTGTGTGTGTGTGTGTGTGTGTCGTAGCACTTGCCAGGGCACCGAGGCGCTCATGCATAATTCCCGTGCCGCGCTCGAGCTGAGCTGTGGCCATAACCATTTGCCTGCCATTTTAGCATGCCGCAAAACTTTTTGCCCAGCAGCATGAAAAGAAGAAGAAGAAGCAGAAGTGGAGTGGAAGAAGAAGAAGAATACAAGAGAAAACCAGTACTATAAAGTTGAATGACCACAATGCAAAATACTCGACTAAAGCAGACCCTGTAGAACGGAATCGAGTCGAAGAATGAGTTTTAAGTAATCAGAAATCTTTTCGAAAAGTAATCATAGAATAATCTTTAATTTCAATTTGTTTTGACATTTATATTAAATTGCAGTCATTTTTACTATGTACATTAATACATTTTATATTTTTATTTATGTATTGAAATTGAAAACAAAAATGAATTTAAAATATGTGCATTCACTTTTTGATAAATTCCTATTATTACTATATATTCAGGGATCGTGATTTATGAAAAAATATAATTTGAAATGAGTCTCAGATATAGAATATTTTTTTATTTTTTATTTTCAGAATTGGTTTTCAGTCTTTTTCTTGAATCATATTATTTTAATTATATTTTAATTTATGCATTAAATTCAAAACATAAATTAACCTCAACAAATATATAAGCAAATACATTGAATGTTTTATTATGCGAATTTAAAATGAATATAACTTTAAATTTTGGCAGTTGAACTATACAAGCTTAAACAAAAACAGCAATTTAATGATATTCCAGTATCTTTTTATTTACATAATACATTTTCTAGAATCGGTAACTTTGCAATTCTTTTAATTAATTCGGATAAAAGCTGAATTTTAAAGAAAAAGGTCAAAAATAATCATATAGTACAGGGTGGCCCACGAAAAAGTTGCTTTTTAAAATGGCTATAGAAAAAAGGGTGGATATTTGTTAAATATTTTTTTTAAAGAATATCCCCAACATTGAGGTTTGTTTGTGGAAGATCACTTCATTCATATGGCTGCCCCGGGAGGCCTTCGATCCGATCAACCCAATTTTTCAGCACATTGGTGCTCAATGGCCTCAATGGCGACTTCAATCTCGTGCCTTAGGTCGTCAATCGTCTCTGGATGGTTGGCATAGCACTTATCCTTGACGGCACTTATCCATGATTTTGCGATAAAGATGCTCATCTCCACTTTGGAAGTAAGTTTTCAGTATTTTTTAATTTTTCACATTTCGAAAACCGCAAACCTTTGACTAAATATTTGACACACTGGCAGGTAGTTCAAAAAGCAACCGATAGATGGGCCACCCTGTACTACTTGAAATTGGGTGCCCTTTAATATTGATGTTGTAAACTGCTTTGCACTGTCGGGATACCCTTTGCACGTTTTGTGTGCAGGGCATTAAATGAAATGCTCGGAGCTCATGACAAAGGGAGGAGCTGCGGAGTTGCAACTGGGGGGAAGGTCGAAACATGTGTAAAATGGAGGCAGAGACTGAATTGCATAATTATGCAGTGCGTTGGCGTTTTGCGGCCTCAGATTCTGATTTGCATATTTATGCTGATATGAGAATTATGGACATTACGCATGCGCCATGTGTGCCAAGCGATGTTCGTCACGAATATTGCGTATTTAAATGCAAATTAAAGCCAAATTAGCACGCCTTTCAAGTGAACATAAGTGTTGGCTTACAGATGATGTATGCTGTTGATGGTGCGACGCCACACAGTGGACATCTGTGACACGAGTCGCCTTGAATTAGCTCGACAGGCTATGATCCAGTGTGAAACTGCACTTTTGGCAGTTTATTCTGAGGGGGCAACAGCTTCCCCTCAGCCCCGATCAACACACAGTGGGTCGACACTAGTGATCTGAAATTAATGATTTTCATGAAAGTTCGGAAAAGTTGCTTGAATGTCGATATCTTTAAGCACACAATTTTCGTCGTATTTTGTATTTACGAATAGGTTTTTTTTTTGACAAAACTCAATAAAGCGCGATTTTTTTTTGGATATGCAGTTGAACTTCTATAGCTCGAACTTCTATAACTCGAATTTCTCACTAACTCGAGCTAAATGAGTGGCAGTAAAATTAATAAACTCATGAAAAAGAACTCTATCAGGGGTGCCCCAGAAATCGCTTTCGTTTAAATTTGACTTAAATTTGTATCAAATTTATGTCAAATTCAAGCAAAAGCGATTCCTGTGGCACCCCTGTATAAGTGGAATATCTCCATAACTCGAACCTTTTCTTTGGATAATGGTGATTCGCGTTAGGAAAGTTCGACTGTATTGAAAAATCTAATAATTTTATTTTGTCGATTTTTACTTTTCGATTTTTAACTCGATTCACCGCTTGCATTTTCATCAGATGACGGCAATTATTCAATTGCAATTTGATTAACAAGTCGATGTACGTACCGTACATCATTCATCTGACGGCGGCATTAATAAATTCTCTACTTGGTATTTGAAGGGCGGGGAATTCGAAGTGATTCAAGTCAACTTTGACTGAAGTTATGCACTTTACGACTTCAACATTCGCTCACATTTACTTGGCACCTCGTAAACTTGACGCTGCTCTTTGATGGCAAATTTTATATGTTACTTATTGGATCTCTGCAGCCACAAGCAGCACCACAGCACCACAGGCACCACCTTCAACCACAGTGGGAGCCACACATCATTACGATATCACTTTGCAGAGTGTGTGATAGTTTTGCCACAAAGCGTGTCGTTTATTGCTTCGGCTTTATGAACCTCTAAGCCAACTTTTTTAATAAGATCGAATTTAAAACTGCAATTTTCTTTCATACCTGTTAAATTTCGATTAGAATTACTAATCAATTAGATTATTTATTAAAAATAATCGTAGTGATAATCACTGTTGAAAACTTTGTGATTATTTAATGATTACGATTAGAAAAAATAAGAAAAAAATCTGAAATTATTACGATTATTCAAAATAATCAGAAAAAATCAAAGATAAGCAAAAATAACCGTTTTGAGTATTTCGGATTATTTTTGATTTTTTCTGATTATTTCTGATTTTTTCGATTTTTTTAGATTATTAATGACTATTTGGTTAAAAAACAAATTATTTTAAATTTTCACAATCAAATTAGCCATCAATACTTACCAAATATTATTAAACATTTCGATTATTCAGAAAATCCACTAAAATAAATTCTCTTTTTACACAAAAAAATTCGTCAAAGCAGATTTTTCAACACATCAGGGGAATCGAACCTAAACATTAAAAATTTAGAGTATAACAGGTCAGCAACTCTAACTAGTGAGCTACGGAAAAATTCTAGCTGACTCCTTCTTTCTTCTAAGTTTAACTGCTTTAGACAGCACAAAAAGCAACTATAATCAAAAGCTTTGGCTACTTTGATTGTGAAAATTTAAAATAATTTGATTTTTACAAAATAATCTGAAAAAATCGAAAAAATCAGAAAAAATAAGAAAAAATCAAAAATAATCCGAAATACTCAAAACGATTATTTTTGATTTTTTCTGATTATTTTGAATAATCGTTATAGTTTTAGATTTTTTTTTATTTTTTCTAATCGTACTCATTAAATAATTGGGCAAAACCGAAAATAATCGTAATTTAATCATTGGTTCGACTTTTGAACAAAAATAATCTAATTACTAATGATTATGATTACTAATCATAATTTAACAGGTATGTTTCCTTTATATGCTTTATCTTATTCAAAATGTCGTTCTGTCAATTTCACAAGCTCTTTATTAAGTACACTTCCTTTAGAAATACAAAAAAAAAAACTATAACAGATGTTGTTCTTTATGAGTCTAAGATTTTTTATGAAGCATGAATAAATGGAATTTAAAAGAACTCTAGAATCAACAGATGTCAGAGCTTAAAATGATTAAAATAATTTCTGCTCGGCGTGTATCGCAATGACTAAAGGTAAACTGGCAAATAGTATTTTCATTTTCAATAATTGTACGAAAAAACTTTAAAAAATATTCCTCAAAATACATATTAGATAAAGAAATATCATAAATAATTTGTTGAAAAAATGATTGCCATCTTTGACAGCTCTTGAACTTGTACATATTTATAAATCCACAAATTCGTATCTATTTCTAAATTATTTCTCTCTATCTCCATATCTGAAACTTGCCAAAGCTAAATTTTGATTGATTTCTAACGAACTTTGAACTATGTTGAAATTTGCATATTTAAATCATTGGCCTATATTCTTTTTCCATGCACCAAACGAGAGACTAAAAATATTCGTTTTCATTTGAGTAATTGGCAAATGTTTCCAGGCGAATGAATGCGCTTTGCTTGACAATTAAACTTAAAGTACCATCAGAGGTTTACTATTTTAATTGAATTGAATGGAAAATGTTAGCTTGTGTTTTTGTCAGTAATAAATGCTTTTGGTAAATTAAATTGTGGGATTTTGGCAAATGTTTTTAGATATCTTCGCACGTCTTGTGTTAGGGCAATGCAATTTTTAATTCAAGGATATTATGAATAACAATATCATTGAGTTTTATCACAATGCTGCCTTTGATGGCACATCAAGTTTCAGATGACACACAAACACACATTCACATGAGCATAAATACAAGTACTTGTGTGTACGTATTATAGGTGGATGTGAGTACAATTTGACTGTTTTCGTCTGGTTGTCACCTGGCCGTGGCCATGGACAGAGAGCGAGTGAGAGAGAGAGAGAAAGAGAGAAAGCCGTGTCGCTTCCCTGACTGCTCGTAAAGCGTGTGTAATGCCGTTAATACCAATTTCAGTGCTTACAAATTGCGCATACGACGCGTGTGCCACGACTTGGGTGACAGCAGCAGCAGCAGCAACAACAGCAATAACAACAGCAATAACAACAAGGACAAGAAGCGTAAATTATTTTTGCTTAGCAAATGGAAATTTCAATATGTCAGCGACAGCAGCAGCATTCGCGTGTTTGAAGCCGTGAGGCAGAAATGACACACCTACATACTAGATACACACACATTTACATCCTCATCCTCATCCACATCCACATCTAGAATCCAATAACAACTTCAAACATCCAAGAACCCTCAGCGCCCTGTCAGCTGTCATATTGTCATATGTATATCCCGCGGTGTTTATTGACAGACGTGTCTGTCTGTCTGCCTGTCGGTTGCCCTCTCAGGGGCAATAGATGCATAACTTTCCCCAGCTGGCAAGTTTAATTAGCATTTGACTTATTGGAATTGTATTTGTATTGCCATGCCCCCCTATCTCTCTTTCTCTCGCTATCTGACACTCTACAAGCATTCAAAGGACACGTTCCCAATCCAATTGCGATAACCATAAATGTGTATTAGTCAACGAGTAATCCTATTAGCTCGTATTCACATAAAGCTCTCACAATTGAACCTTTATTCTTTCAATCAAGCTTAAGTCTATCGATTTGGGAAACTTGCGGTTATTGATAACTGATAACAGAGTCTACTTTTTAATCTTATATTACAAAAATAAAGTCAGTTTATTAGTTCTTTTTACGATTACCTGCTTGTGTCTTCGCAAATATCTTTCTCCCTTTGAAGGTAAAATTGCTTTCGATTAAATATATTCATAAATTTATTTACAATGCCAAAAATAATAAATGTGTAGACTATGTGAATGTGTTGACTTTAAACTCCCACAGCTTTTATTCAATTCGATGAGGCGCAATTTGTGGTGTGGGTAGCAATTGGCAAATCAATTAAAAGTTTTGGTAGTCAACGATTATTCAAACGATGTCTGGCCAGCGCACACGCAACAACGCGCAACGGGGCGTGGCAAGGCGGGGCAGATGGGGCGTGTCTAGTGTGAGAATCAAAACATTTGCCACCAACTCGACACTCGACAACAATCGAGTCGAATAGAGGTCCGTTTAGTTGTATCTAAGGAACATTTGCATAAGCATTGCAATTCAATTGCAATTTCAGCTACAATTGCAGTTGCTTTTATTTCAACCGACTGAGCATCAAGTGAGAAATACAATAAAAATAATAATAATAACAATAACAACAATAATAATAGTAGTAATAGCAATAACTATTGCTTATACAACGACGCGCTTTTCATTAACAACATCAACAAATACGAGTTCGCGAAACATTGAAAGCTTGAACGCTTAAAGCCAAAATGTCGGTGGACTTAAGCGCCCAACAGGAGCCGACCATATCCGTGATAACCACTGTGCCGGTGGCTCAAAATGGCGGCGAAATGGACGCCCTGCTGCTGGGACGCATCGGGGTGAGTAGCAAAACATGCAACTAAACACAACTCGAACAATAACAACAACAGCAACCAAAAACAACAACAAATACTACAAATACTTATTTCCTTTAAAACTCAACTAAACCCAACCAAAGCCAACTTACTTGTAACAAAGTAGCAAAGTGCGTGACGCCTAGCCAAAAAACAAAAAAACAAACAACAAAAATATACTATATATTCTGTGCAGTATTTATATATAGTATTGAATGTACATGCACCCAGAGAAAAATGCTGTGAGCCATTACACTTTTATTCCAGCTATTTTGCTCAAAATTATTTATTTCATTTAAAGTTTACGCAATTTAAAAGAAATAAAATTTGAATATATTCCGTTCAAAAATATTTCATATTAAATATTATATTCTAACCTACTCAATTTAAGTTTTAAAATATTTAACTTGGAATTAAACTAATTTTGTAACAATTTTAAATTAGTTAATTTTGTAAAATTAAATATGAATATATTCTTTGAACATACTCTCAGAATGTTAACAAAAATGTCTAATTTTATTTTATTTTTTTACAATTTAAATAATACTTATATTCATATAACTTTTTATTTGCATACAAGTACAAAAGTACGTTTAATATTTAATTTATTTACTACTAAATACAACATTATTCCCAACTTAATTTAACTATTATATTATTAAATTTAACTTAATAGCTTAAGCTAATATTTTGAAATTTTTTTCAACTTATTTTGCATTTGCATTAAAGTGAAAAAATATTTAATAATATTCAATATTTGTTTACTATGCGTTTTTTCTCTGGGTGTGTGCGTGAATACGCACAAGCTTCAATTGGCGTGCATTTTAGCTAGACAAATATTTGACTTGGCTTTCGTTTTACTCTTGTTCTCATGTACTCGTATTCTGTCACTTTCCCATTCATTTCACACTTTGCTCTAGTATTTTCTTATGTCAAATATATAGTATGTAGAGCTGAAGAACCTTGCTCATCGCTCTGTCTGCGTTGGCGTAATTCGCACTCGCATTCCTTACCGTTCTCTTTTGTTCTTTTGTTTTTGGCTCTGTCCGTTTTTTTTATTATTAACTTAAAGTAGTTGCAACTCTTACAGCCAAACAGCTGCTCTAGTTCTAGCAAGAACTAAATAATATCAACTTAATATTTATAACTAAATACTAAATACTCGTACGTCTTCTAAAGTGCTGACATTTTAACATCTTCACTTTTCTTCACTTCTTGTCTCAAACTCAGCGTAAGTATCGTAGTGAATAATTAATAGTAAACTGTTTATTCAACCGCACAGCAAAGTCACGCCCACACTTGAACTAAAGGTATCTGTGTATGTATAGATAGCTATAGATATATTTATATATATATATATCAAACTTCACAACCGAATTTCGATTCAGTTGCGTTTCAATTTGCTTTCTCTGCGTTCTCAACGGTCGCTCGGCAATTGTCCAATTTCATTCAAATACTGATAGTGCTTTGCCGTGAGTTGCATTTAATTAAATTAGTTTAGTGCTCAGCTCTAAAATGGTTTTAAGTCTACATAACTATGTCGACGATGTTCAAGAGCAAGAGGTAATCATTATTTGCATATATTCGACAAATAACTTAACTCGTATACTTAACATGAAAACGGAATGTAGGGGGTTAAAGTATTTTGTGGTTCTGTTTTTTTTAAATATTTAAAATATTTGATTAAAGTTATTATTATCTTTGAATATTTTAAATATTTAATAAGTGTCATTATATTACTATATTTTAAGAACATTTAAACAACGGTAAGAGAGTGCTTCTTAATTCTTGAGTAATTTATTGGTTAACTTTGATAAAAACTCAATTGTAATTAGACAAATATTAGACGACTACTTTAAGATTATAATAATACGTCGAAGATATGGCTATTAGAGGTGGAGAACTATCGATAGTCGACGCCATCGATAGCCGACGATAGTATTTTCAAAACCATCGATAGTCGACGATAGTCCCGGACACAAAAAATACGTACAGTTTGTCAAGAAACACTTTACACACTGAAAAAAACTGAATTTTTTGACTTTACATAAGAAAATAATAGATTTTTATTTTTGTAAACATCTACTTTTTCAACTTTGTTTTGATGCGAAAAAAATCTTCAAACAATTCTAAAAGTGACTAAAAAAAGAAATTTTCAAAAATCTCTTCGCTAGTATTTTTTATGATTTTGGAAAATTGCTAACAAGCCACTTTTTGTATGAAAATGAGGAAAGTGGGTAAAATAGTAATTCTTAGCAATTTTTAAACTATCGATAGTACTTCGGGAACTATCGAAAGTGGGTGGCTCCTATCGATAGTAGCTCGATAGCGCCCAACCATCGATAGTGTCGATAGTGCTATCGATAGTTCTCCACCTCTAATGGCTATAGTGGTGAAAAGTGGTCTTAATTCAATAGCATTTAAGTCCTCTACTCTAACTCGATTGCAATTGCCTTGGATAGTCTACAAGCATCCCCCCTCCTTTTTTCCCTCAGCTTTATTAATTCTTTGCCTTGTTAATTAGAAAGCTTTCGTCTCGCAGCACAACGAGAGCAACAAAAACAATTGCCAACTTTTTGCTATTGTGCTGTTGCCGAGCTACTTTGCTCTTAACTAGTTTCTATGTTTTGCAAGTCGTGAATGCAATAAATTCAGAAGGAGTAAAAATGAGAGAGAAAGAAAGAAAGAAATGTGTGCAGGTAAGTGCAGTCTAGTAATTAAGTCGCCGAATTTAATTAAGTCAGACAAATGTGACTCAATCAAGTTAAAAGGCTCTGCAACCGGTTTATAGCCAATAAATAAAAGGATGCACATGCGCTTAGAACTTTACATTACTCTACTTTTCTTCTTTTTAACATAGTTATACCCTGTAAATATGTATAAAATTTGGAGAAATAGGCAAAGTAATGGGCAAAGAGTTTCCTTATTTAATTATTAGCGGTCAACTAAAAGCAGTTGACCATAAGTACTTTAAAAATTGAATATAAAATAAAATAAGACAGATAATAGCTTTGTATTCTATATCAAGTATACGTAGTGTTGATCAGCTTTATTACTATTCGAGTCGATATATCTCTGTCTGTTTATCCGCTGCCTTATTTTGTTTTAAATAAAGAGAGTGTCACTCAGTCGAGCAACACTCGATTAGAGCACTCTTAATTTCTTCCTTTTTTTCTCATTTTTATCCATTTTTTTTCTTTACCAAGGACGTCGTTGACGTTGGGAGCTCATGTGAAACAAGCTCATTAAAGTGCCAAGTGCAACCATTTGATTATGTTCCATAAAAGTGAAAACAGAATTCCGACAAAGCCGCTGCACTTGCAACAGCTGTCGATGCTGCCTTCCAGCCATTCAACTACTCGTTCCCCCTCCTCCTGGCCCGCCCCCTTTGACAGCTAAGCCGTTGGATGGTTTCATGCCAACACCAAAACAGCTGTGTTTCCCACATTGAGCCATGGCTGTGTTCATAGCTCTTTCTTCTCTGTATTTTTCTATTAAACCTTATTTTTGACAAGAAGGCGTCATAAATCTCTCTCAGAGATCCACACTAGCTAGTGTGTGTTTTTGTTAAATATCATGGGGACACTAGAAAGAGTATTTGACCGCTTGCCACAGCGTTGGCTGCACTTTGCTATCGCAGATATTTATTGTTAATAATGTGCACTTCTTTTGGAGTATTTAATAATTTAAAATACAGAATATTAATATTTTTACATTCTCTGAAATATTTCTGTTCGAGCCACTGCATTTAATTTATTTTAATTATAATATCACTAATTTGTAAATTTTAATAGGTAAAATCAATTAAACAAATATTAAAAAGATATTTTTAATATTTTTATGAATACTAAAAAATCATTCGGATTAAAAGTTATATCAAAAACTAAAAAAAAAGTAATTTTAAACGAATTTTTTTTAATTTCAAAACATATTTTTTCAATGACCAAACTTACGAGTGCTTACAAAAATTAATTTTACTTGTTTAAATTTCATTTATATATATTTTCCTATAAATAAGGTAATTTTTTACATTATTTTAACACAAAATTTTAGTAATTTTTATAATTCATTTCAGAAATATGATTTTTTGATAAAAATTTAATTTCATCACATTTAAAAAAAAGTAAAGTTTTTTATTTCTTATAATAGGTATTCAGACTTTTACAAATATTTGCTTAGCCCTAAAACTTTTAGCCAGAGGATTTAGTAAGTGTTTAAGTAAGATAGAGTATGCACAATTCGTTGTGCTATTTTGTGCTGGATTCCAAATGTCTTTTGCTTGTTTGATTTTCGTTTCACATGAGCAAAGAAATCTTTATGGAAAATATTTCTTGTAAAAATGTGAGCAGCTTCTTGCATGGCTGAGCAAAGTATATATATGTATCTGTGTGAGTCTGTATATATATATGTGTATTTGTGTGCTGTTGTATTTTAGTCAGTTCCATAAAGGTAATCGAAATTTTGTAATCTTTTGCATCGCTAAACCAATTTGCTTATCAGATAATAAAAAAGGAATATTTTAAAGTTGTTGAATAACTGTAATCAGTGTGTGTGTGTGTGTGTGTGTGTGAGTGTGTGTGTGGGGGAGGGAGGAGCGGGAAGGGGGCGTGTCACGTAGGCTGTTGGCCAGATTGGCTGACTTATGCAATTTGGCAAATTGATTTGCCCAGCAACTGCAGAGATCTCGTGTTCCGATAGACACAAACAACAAGTCTTTGGGGGAATCACATGGATTCACATGGAACCGTGCAGCAGTTGCAACAACGAGGATTTTGTTGCGCCGCATAATTGATGAGCTGGACAGGTGAATGATGATGATAGAGATGAGATTGGGAATCGGGATGATGATGACGCTGCGAATGTGGATGTGGACGTGGATGTGGATGTGGATGACGAGACTGCTGTTTGATGGGACACTGAACACTGAATAACTGTCAGTGAAAGGAAGCGATGCTCACGTTAATCGAATTAAATGCAGGCCACGTTGTCTCCACAGTCACTGCACACACATGAACATATACGAGCACACACACACATACACTTGTGATAAACCTATACAATATGGCGTAACTGTTGGCCGAGAGCGGTAAGCTTGATTGAGTTCAAAATCAGATTTGTTGTTCTCGCTCTCACATTGCAAATTGAAATAAAAACGAGACGTGACATTTGGTTGTGGCAACAGGCGCCCGCAGGCCTCTCTAACACACAAACACACACACACACATACATAGACTGGCATGGAAAATGTCTCACAATATGGCAGAGAGCAGCTAAAGCTGATTGTGGCAAAAGGCACAGAGCGTAAACCAATCGAAGCTATGTGTTCTCTTTAAATTATTTTATTTTTTATTTTATATTATTTGATTTTTTATTTTATATAATTTTTTTTTTTATATTATTTTCATTTTTTATTTATTTCTTTTTGGTGTCGCTTTTCTTTTAAGGGGTTGCGGGTGCCAAACAATCAAATTAAGTTTTGCGTTTTAACCCTTTTCTGCAGCTGGCTGGAAGGGAGAGTGGAAAGGGGGAGAGAGCATGAGTCGCCTTGTATATATTTTATTGTCAAAATCAATAGATGTCAGCATTTAACAGTTGCCAATGCCTGCTGGCGTTCTAGTCAGTCCTTTTACACACACTCTCTTTCTCTGTCTCTCTCGCTCTCTCGCGCTCTCTGTCTTTCACTCTCCTGTCAGTTGCGTTCGCTTTATTAGATTTTCTTGGTCGCTGGGTTCAGGTAAGTAATAAATATGTGTCTGTATATATATTTATGTAGCTGCGTCTAGTTAGTGTTTCTGTCTATCTTAATATGTATATATGTATTTTACTTACTGTCTATCTATTTAACTATCTCATGCATCCTCTCACATACACACACACACACACACACACACAATCAAACACACACCCATACACATATATAAATAATAATCCATACATATGTATATTGTGATTGAAGCGTTTGCAGCGCAACAATCAAAAGTTTAATGTGCAATCATTTTAAAATATATTTTTCTTTTTCTCTTCTACTCCCCCTACACAAACAAACACACACGACCACAAAATGTATAACAAAAAATAAACAACAATAAAAAACTACCAACAACTCATACATTCCACACCCAAACCAATCCAATGTATACTTTATGTACTTGTGTGTATCTGTGTGTCTATAAAAAAAACACAATCAAAAAATAATAATTAAACTAACCAAAAAAAACCTTACACAATATGCTAAAAACGCTGCAGCATTCGGTAAGTGTAAACTGATTAAATCTTCAATAAATTTGTTGTCCCTTTTATTTGTGTTATTTTGTTCTATGTGTTCCACACGTCGAATGATTAATATTTGACTAACTTATGCCACTTGCTAACCAAATTAACGGTTGCCACATGGATATAAAACAATTACTGAGCCTCAATTAATTCAGTTTTCAAGGAATTGTAAGCTTGAGAAGTATTTATTTATTTAGTTTGTAAATCAAAGAAATTGAGATAACATGTTTTATTCACATTTACTAACTCTAGTTAAAGATACAAGTATTAAGACTACTTGCAAATTTACGTATGAGTAACTTTTGTTGAAGATAAATTTAGTTGTCAGCGAAGTTTCGAAAGTATTTATATTTACAAGAGGCTTAAATTATTCTTGGTTTCTCGTGGAAGCTTGTTATTAATCAAGTCAAATATCAAAGTATTGAATGTACTATTAATTCTAAGAAAACTGAATTTGTAACATGTCGTGAATTTGACATTGACAGAAACTAAATTAATTTACTGAAAACATATATGTATAATTGTGGTTTAAGATTCTTAGAATAACTGAACATCATAACTAAAGTAAGTTTTCCGTTTATTACTCAAAGTTTCTTTCTGTGCAAAACTGAAATATGACGGAAAATAAAGACAGAGAGATGGTCAGAGGGAGTGAGAGAGAGACGGCCAATTCCATCAGAGTTGTTATGATTAATGCGTCAAGCTGGCGTTGGGTAGTTCACTGAATTTATTAAGTTCAAAGCGCGGCTGAGAAAAGGACGACACAGAACGGGACAGGACAGGAAAGGACATTGATGTTGGCTGTAAGACAAAAGTCTTATGGCTAATGGACAGCCGGCGGCAAAGTGACTTCTGTGGTTACCTGTGCTCCTAGTCCCAGTTCCAGTCTCAGTCTCAGTCTTTGTCTCCAGTCTCCAGTCTAACGATGCCATTATATTGTCGTGAATATGATTATGCCTCTGTCTGACTATGTGTCTATTGGAGCAGAGAATGCGGGGAATGGAACAATGCCTGTCATGTCGAAAGCTATGCTCATAATTCATAAACAACTTTGACGCCTCTTAAGTAAATAGCATGGAAAATGGAATAGAATTATTGTAGGCGTGCCAAGCGCCTCAAAATATGCACAAATTTTTGCTGTACAGAGTGTGTAAAGAATTTCCTTATGCTTGCTACTCGCACCTTATCAAGTACAGTGTGTACCAGTGTTGCCACAATATTCTAGCAGAAAATAGCTAGATTGATAAAACAAAAAATTGCTTCAAATAGCTTGACAACAAATTAAAAGTGCTAAAGATATTGATAGTTGAAAGTTGAATGATTGGTAAATAAAGCATTAAATGTATATTTAGTATATATTTTATTAATTTTATTCATCGTCAAAATATTATAAGCAAAAATAGCTAAATTGGCACAAGAAAAATTTGCTAAAAATAAAACATTAATGGTAACTGCTAAAACATAAAATTGATCAATTGAACAATGTTTTTTAAATATCATTTCCGCAAACTTACATAGTTTTTAGAAATTTAATGGCATACGTTTTAGTATTCAGATTATAACCGTGAGGTATGGAATAGAATTAAAGTCTTTTATTTCTGGCCAAAATTGAGCACTACCTAAATAGCCATAATAAACAGTCAAAATTAGTAATTTTATTTATTTATTATCAATTATTAGTTAAATTATTTTTAAAATTACTAAATTTTTAGCTTGAAGCATTTGGATAATTTGTCTAGGTCTTGCAATTAATAATGGGCGAAATCTAGCAATAAAATGGCTAAAATGGCAACACTGTTGTGTACCGTTTGCCATGTGCCTCTCTTGTGCCTCATGCCACATGCTTTGTGCCTCGTTCTGCGTCTAATTGCAGCAACAGCAGAGGGAAAAGCGGCAACAACTCTTTGGCGTCAGGTGTTGTCTGCCATAATTAAAGCTGCAACTGCTGCTGCTGCTGCTGTTTGTCTTGGCCTGACAAAGTTCAAGTTCACAGCATTCAGAGGACTGACCTTGCCAACAGGGCAACACAAAAATACCCCACAAACGCCCCAATTGGGGACTCACCTCGAGAGTGAAGAGCGAAGAGCAAAGTGCAACCCTAGCGACAACCCTGGCAAGGTTACTTAGGGTCCACAATATTTATATTTGCACATATTGTCTTGGCGGCTTTAAAGTTATGTTATTTTTGCTGCGTTTGAGCAGCAGGCAGCTGTATTTACACATAGCACATCAACATCAAGTATACGTCATGTTGCGCCCAGCTATGCAAATAATTCCCATTATTAAACAACCGCACGCCCGACATGCTCCCAATATTAATAAAGCCATCATCATGCTGGCTTCTCATTTCTCTGTCTGATTGTGTTTTTCTCTTTCTCTGTCCCTTAGCGAAACGCAAGGCGAATGAAATGCTTTGGGAATGAAAGAATTACAGATGAAATGCCAAAAGATCTATGAAATATGAAATGTATATTACAACTTATCAGCTTTAATGTAACATACTCTTAAATATTCATATACATTCAGTTTCAAATACTTTTATTTCTTTTAACAAATATTTATTTAATTTTAAAGTTTATTGCCTTTTTAAAGTATACTATGCCCATTCAGAAATAATATTGAATGGACAATAATTTTCGATTGTCAATTGGCCTATTACAAGTTTAGAATATATTGACAGTGGATTTATGAGTTGACCTGTTCAATGTTTCTGATGAAATTAATTACACTGTGATTTTTTTTCAAAAAAAAAAAAAGACATGACCAAACTCGACGGTTTCCCCCTATTTCGGGTCCTACGAATCGAACTGCATCATTAGTTTTTTGAGTTACAATGATGGTTTCATACAAAATTTTTTCGCGAAGTTTTTGACCAAGTTAGCTATTTTTAGCAAAATAGGACATTCTTCTTCAGTCTCTATCTTATTGGAAAATGTTTTTTTTTGTAAAGTTTCTTCGGCGAAGTTGCTTAAAATAATAAATTCTACAAGTTTTGGGAACATACCAAGCCTCTAAATTAATGTTAGTAATATATATATAAGTGTTTTTAGATTGTCACTCTTTTTCTTTATTTATGTTAACAGCTATGTTAACGGCTATGTTAACCTGCCGACGCCCTTGCACATTACAAGTGCATTTGGTCGCCTTATGCAGAAACCGCTAAAAATAAGATTACTCACTTTTGCATTACTTCGCCATCTATCGATGGATTTACCTTTAATTCACCCTTAATTTAAGTGCTTGCTTGGTCAAATCGGGTAAATTGAAATGGAAATATACTCAAAAGTGTTGAAGTAACCTCGAAAATTCAAAAAAATTCGAATATTTCAAAAACGCTTCCACAAAAAATGCCATTTTCGTGTTTAGCGGGCCAAACTTCATAAGAAAAAAATACTTTGATTCACTTTGCATTTTGGCTGTAAACTAGTGTAATATGTGTAAAACTAAATATTGTTGATTACATAATATTGTGAAAATAAAGTAAAAAATATTTTTTTTGTACCCTTATATTATTTAATAGTTAATTTTTTCGTCAAGATTTTTAATCTAAAGCTACTTAGGATAACAGAATCTAAATTTTGGTATAAGTATCAGGTAGGAAAATTCGGTTGCAGGGCAACATGAACGAAAACTCGTAAAAAAAAGTGGTCAAGGTTTGATTTTGTTGACATATTGACCCAAACGACCACTAAAACATTAATTTAGATGCTTAGTATGTTCCCAAAACTTGTAGAATTTATTATTTTAAGGAACTTTGCCGAAGAAACTTTAAAAAAAAAACCATTTTCCAACAAGATAGAGACTGAAGAAGAATGTCCTATTTTGCTAAAAATAGCTAACTTGGTCAAAAACTTCGCGAAAAAATTTTGTATGAAACCATCATTGTAACTCAAAAAACTAATGATGCAGTTCGATTCGTAGGACCCGAAATAGGGGGAAACCGTCGAGTTTGGTCATGTCTTTTTTTATGACTTGCACAGTGTTATGTATATAATATTCTGAGGACTTGATTAGACTCAATTGAGCTTGGTTTAATGACACCTCGGGAATGCCCCGTAAGAAAATATGTTTTTGTGTATTTATTTAACAGTGAATAATAAGGAATAAATATGCAGCACCTTTTTGTAAGGAACTCCTGTTATGGTTTTCTATCTGTAATATTAAAGATCGTGCTCTGAAAATAATAAGTATCAATAATACAATGATGTTTACCAATTCAAAAGAAATTCAAAATTTTAGAAGTTCAATTATAAAGGCAAACATATAAACATAAATATTAAAGCGGTCTTAGAAGAAAGCCAGAAATTGCAACTTTTGCCTTACAATAAAAATGTAAATGCTGCTATTGTTGTGAAATTGTTTCGAAATTATAAAAAAGCCAATTGATTTCCAATCTGGTGGATAGAGGGATATTGAAATGATGCACAGCAAATAATATATATTTATGAATTTGCTGCTAGTCGTCCAGTTCCTAAGCAATAAGTTTAAGTGGGAAATTGTAAATCGGTTTCAATGGAATGAGTCACTAATTCGTATTTCTTTATTCTCGCTATTTATTTCAAATGATGGCTTTTATTTTTATTGCAGCTAAATTAACTTTTTGTGCGAATAAATGCAAAATAAATGGAATCATAATCATTTGCGTTGTCACTCTGTCGTATTCAGATGCGAGAGAAGTCCACATAAAAACACATTGCCAGCAATTGATGATTTTGGTGGATTATGTTTTGTCATGCTGTGAATAAAAGAAGGAAAAAAACAATTGTCGCGTATTTGAGCTCAAATCAAAGCTATAAAAATAATAAGACCCGGAGAACAGGACAAAGGGCGTTGGTTTAGCAAAACATTTTGGGCTTATAAATCGATTTTGAATTCGCGTTTATCAGCTGAAATAAATCACGATATCCATGCGTAAGCTAGACAAAATGTCGACGTGTCCTCGCCTCCTTGAAGTAGGCAATGAAATTTAAGCTGCCGCCTGGCTGTAATTGTCAGGCTGAGATACTGAAATACTGAGATACTGAGATACTCAGTACAGCTCATAAAATGCAGGGCAGCCAGGCAGGACAAGGCCGAAGAGCCTACGAGTTGACAAAAGGACACTTTATGTCATATATATGTGGGTGTGAATCTGTCTCTGTGTGTGTGTGTGTGTGTGTGTGTGTGTGTGTGTGTGTGTGTGTGTGTGTGTGTGTGTGTGTGTGTGTGTTGAGTGGGCGTGGTAACTGTGATGTAAAGCTCAAGTTAATAGCGAATATTTACAAATCGATTTTGTTGTGATTGCGAAAACAATTTCAAAATGGCTTTGAGCGATTTCCAAAGAATTCAAGCGGCAAGCTGGCAAACATGAACGCCCACATGTACACTCACACACACAGTGACACACACGTATACACAGGAAAAAAATAGTACAAAATTTCAAGTTTAAATTTCTTGATTTTAGCATGTATTTCTGAAGTATTTGTTCAGGATATTAACACAAAATTCAAATAAAATGGCAATCAATCAGCATTTAAATTGTCGAGGAAGCCTTAAAAAACTTTGGATTTCACTGAAACACTTTTTATAGAGCCCCGATAGTCAAAAAAATTGGCAGGAAGGAATTGAAAACTCGTAATTATCTCACGTATTTTGTGCTCAATTTAAGAAATTCCGAGATTACCGAATTAATGACACCGTTTCAGATTGATTTTATCCCAGGATAGCGTATATATTTTTGTTCAGTGTACAGTAACTCTCACACACCCACAATCGCATTTAGGGACAATGCAAGGCTGTAACATTCAGAGTCGCCAACGCTTTGAATCCTTTTTCATTGTTCCCAGACACACACACCCCCACACATGTATATGTGTATTCACATCTACTCAAATGCACTCAGTGGCATGTGAATTGAAACGGTCTGGCTGCAGTTGATGCACTCATTTGTTAGAAGAGCTCGACAACGTCAACGCCAATTTGTCGACAGTCAGACTAACTGACAGCCGTAAGACTTGCAAGTCCCTTTCCTAAATGCATTTGGGAATAAACTGAATCGATTGAGCATTATGTGAATAACCACTTTATGAATCAGTCCGAATGACTGACTAATTGATTGTCAATCATTGCTAGCTTACAATCCACATGACCAAAAGGGTGCAATAAAGTTTCCATTATTCTCATTTTCTATTTGTTTCGTTTCACAAAAACTTTGTCACGGTTTGATTAAGAACTGTTTTTAGTATTTTATTATGGAGGCTTTATATTTTTGAAAATATTTTGTGAAGAGAGTGTGGAGCACTATAATTAAAATATATACATAATATATTTATAAATGACTCTTAATATTATAACTAATTAGAGCTAAGAGTAGCTACTAGGCCATCGACTCGTTGCAAAATATCTCTTATTAAATAACTTTTCTTAGTTCCGGCTGCAATTATTAAATATATACGCCAATTACTTGCTTTATGGTTCATCATCATATGATATCAAATATCATTTACCTTTTTTTCATTGAGAAACAGAAGCCAAATAACAAAAGAAGCAAATCTTATTAAATTATGGATTATGGAGCCCATCGAGTATTCCGTTGACCCGTCGCTCGATCACTGCCCGATTGGAGACGAGACGTCGGAGATTCTCCTTGAACTCCTCCACGTGCTCCTGGAACTCGCTGCTCCGCTGGCCATGACGGTGCCGAGCTGCGGCCGCTGCCTGGATGGCTCTGGCCAGCCGCAGCTCCTTGAGGGCGTTGAGATAGCGACGTCTCTCCTCGAAATCGGGAACAGCCAGGGACCAGGAGCGCCGATTGAGCAGCGGCACCAGGACACTCGGGGATGGCACCATAAACGGCAGCTGGAGATCAACTAAGGGAATGCGATCAGCTGCCTGATCTCGTAGGGATATTTGAGGACTGGCTTGTACTTCAGATTGCGCATACGCCTCGTTGTCCTTATCTCGTTGGGATATTTGAGGACTGGCTTGTACTTCAGATTGCGCATACGCCTCGTTGTCCTTCTCTCGTAGGGATAATTGGGGACTGGCTTGTACTTCAGATTGCGCATACGCCTCGTTGTCCTGCCCGTCCTTCACAGATTTGTCGTCATAATCCACATTGGAGCAGCAATTCTCCTTGACCACGAGGTTGCTTAGTTTTTTGGGTCTTTTGTGTTTCGGGCTCAAGATGCCCGCGTTGAGCTCCTCCAGATCAGCGGACATTGCTCTCATATTATCGTAGAGTGTTCGAAGTAAGCAGGAAACTCTCTCCGTAAAATCCCTTTCATCATCATTATTTCTGCTTTCGACTTCATCACTGGAATCTTCATCGTCATCGTAGTCCTCCTCTTTGGGTATTTTCGACTTTGTCTTTGGATTCTCATTACTCGGTAATACTTTGGTTTGTTCTGCCAGGCAAATGCGAGCCCTATTTCCGTATTTAAACATCCTTCCCGGGTCGATATTGCTGCTGTATTTTTGGAGTTGGCGCTTCGAATTAAATTGCAGCTCCTTTTGGGGCTCTTTGAATCCCACAGCCCCTGGCACGACGCAGTCATCGAGCATTGAATTGAATGAATAGAGCAGCGCTTCATCCTCATCCTCTCCGATGCCCGAGCCGAATCTCAGAATGAGGCAAATTCCAAGCAACACAGCCAGCAATTGCATTTCCATGGCAATATTTGAGTGTCTCCCCAGATTAGTTTAGCTCTATTTCACACTTGTGACGTACAACACACAAACGAGTTGTTTCCCTTTCCATTACTATTTAAAATTTTTTTTTTATTAAGTTTTGGATAACTATTAAATTTTAGAAACCAAAATTGGGAAAACAAAACTAGGAAATAATAAGCAAACTGGAAAAAAAAAAATATTTTTAATGGGAACGAAAGATTTTAAAGCCAAAATTTAGAAAAGCCAAATTAAAATGTTTTATTAAAATTATTATTATCCCACCATTCTTTAGAGTTATATATGAACTAAAAAACATGTGTCCACCTTGTTAAAAACTTAAAAATTACAAATTAATGCAAAAGATATTTGCTAATTTTTGAATAAGAATCGTTTTATATTTCAGTCCTTTTTTTTATATTAAATTCCATACATATTCTCTTTACTTTTTTTCATTTATCTACTTTTTGCTCAACAGAAAAGCAATAAAATAAGTTTTCAAAATGTTTGTTATAGTTGAATGGGACTTGCGTTTGTTTTAACTATTAATTATCTAATCTATCCCTTTATCCCTTTATTGCTTACTTTTGCATTGTTAAATCCATTCGAAACCTTAAAAGTACTCGTATTTCAACGTCAAACCTCTCAACCCGCCTCGACCTGCTGTGCATCCCGTCGAATTGCAGTTGTTTGTGCCAAAAATTCGTAACTGAAAATGCAGCTATAATCCATTGTCATCAACAGCAACATTTCCCCAGCTGGGCTTTAATTGTAAATTGCAAAGGGGATTATCAAATGAAATGTAATCAAACTCGCAGACTAAACGCGAAATGGGAATAGAACAGGCAGAAATTTTAAATGATGAGGAGGGAGGAAGATAGTGTGTGATTATGAGAGAGATGGCAGGCAGATATTCTTGGGTGGAGGGCACTTCGAAGCTGACAGTTACAACAAACAAAAAACTACAAACAACAAGTGACAGCTTGTTGCACACAACAAATGCATTTGCCACAAGTCCAATGGAGACGCCACCAATTCCGTGTGTCTGTCAACATCCGCATCCACGTTCACTCTGTATGTGTGTGTGTGTGTGTGTGTGTGAGCAATGTAGGTGTTGTTGTTTTTCTATTACTCTTACTCAGGACGTCTTGGCCTTAGTTTGCCATTTTTCTTCAGCTTTTGTGTGCTGTGTATTGCGCTCTTGATGAATTCGTTACACGCACAACGGCAACTACACAGCAAAAAATAAATAATTAGTCTTAAATTCAAGTTTAATATTCTTGATTTTTTCAGTATATGTAAATTAACACAATAAGTGTCTAAAAGTGGCAACCACTCAGCATTAAAATAGTCAAATAATCCCAAAACATTTTTGATTTCACTGAAAAAATTAAATAAAGATCCGATAATTAAAATACAGTTGAACTTCCATAACTCGAACTTCTATAACTCGAATTTCTCTCTAAATCGAGCTAAATGAGTGACTGTTAAATGAATAAACTTAAGAAAAAGAACTCTATAAGTCGAATATCTCCATAACTCGAACCTTTTCTTTGAATAACGGTGTTTCGAGTTAGGGAAGTTTGACTGTATTTGCGGAGATGGAATTGAAAAATCTTCCGAGATTAACAAATTTTTGATATTGTTTGGAATTGATTTAATTCCGGAAACCCGAAATTATTTTTTCAGTGTACCATTAATTCGCTTGCCTCAGATACATTCACACAGATACACCCACACACACACACACACAGACATTCTCCGCCGCAGCTTTCGCTTGAATTCATTTCCTTGTTGCACCTTCAGGGAATTGTGCGCAGATTGTGAAAGTAGCAAAAAATACCGTAATAACTGCAAATTCCACAACACTGGAAGGAAATGCCAAACAGAGCAGACAACAAACCATAAAAATGCAAACTGATGACAAACCGCAACATCAACAAAGCAACAACAACAACAGCAATAAAACCATTCCACAGATTCCTGCAAATTTAGTAAATGGTAAATTTTCAAGCTTTTACACAGTTTACGAGTACACAATAGCGAGTGCTACCCGTACTCAACGTTCAGCCATTGAGTAAAATGCACTTTACGCTATCAAATAGTTTCGTCGTTATTGTAACTTTGAAACGTTGCAATCTATAAATATGGATTTGCTTTTTCTTTAATATCTTGGTCCTGCCTTTGTGACACAAGATATTCTGTAATTTGGCAAATGTAGTTTTCATTTTAGATTCTTATTTTGTCGCTTCTTCTTAGGTCTGCTACTTGTTGTTGTATATTTGTGGGCTTTGAAATTCGATAGCACAGTATACAACAATAAATTGTTGGGCCTAAATTTATCTGGCTTATTACTTTCAATTTAAATACCCTGTAGGCATTGAAAATAGATTAAACAAGGACATCTGTATTAAAATTATGAATCGTAAGTGTTTGCTGTTTAAAAAGCAAAGAATTTTAATTTGATGAATCTCTTTTATTTAAATTTAAAAAAAGTATCAAGAAAAGCTTTTTAAAAAAAAATATGGAGCTATTTTAAATAAAGCTGTGTTATTTTATTTTATTTATTTTTTATTTAAAAAGCAAACATTGCTGCCTCTAATTAATACATAGATGAAAAATATTCAATAGGTATTAATATTAATAATAACAATAGATATTACAATATTAAAAGTAGATATAAAGAAAAGAAAGCCTAAAAGAATTTACAATTTAACTCTAATAACAGGAAGCAAATGGCCAGAAATACAGAAGGATTTAACGCTTAACGCCTCACCAAGTATTCTTATCAATATATAAGGCTATATTGTGTTTAAAAGGGATATAATAAATTATATTCTTAGTAAGACTCTCTCTCCTTTCAAATACTAAATGAAGATATTTCTAAAAGAGCTTACTAACCGTTAGATATTTAAATTAAAAGCGAAGAAAAGAAGAAGCAGAAATGAAAAGACTGCACTTTGGCGCCATCTGTGGTTTACAATATGGCAGCTGCAAGCTACAAAGTAAATAAGCTTAAAGCTGTCCTGAGCTTTTAAGTTTAACCCACCTAAAGTGACACGCCGAAAGCTTTTCTATGTCTGCAAGCTTATTATCCACAAAAAAGCTCTGCACTGTCTTATGCTCGTAGCAATCAAATGGAATATAACTTCAATAAACTGACAAAAAAAAACAACAACAATAAAAACAACTTTGAAATATTGTACAACTGTGTGTGTTATTGCCGGAGCATCCTTTGGAGCACATAAATCATCAGTGGTGTCCAGTGCAGGGCGTTGAGCATACGCCATGTTGCACAGCCAAAGCGTACGAATATATATCCCTTTTCGCACTGCATTTAAAAGCCAGCTCGACCAAATTTATGGCCTGTCCTGTTCTTGAGTTCACTCACCATCGCCCTAGTGACGGGAAGCGATATATTTATTTAAACTCACTTTATTTGAATATATTTAACATTTATAAACGAAATTTTAAATTTTATTTTCAATTCACATTTAAAATATTAAATATTCTTATATTATTATATTATTTTATTTATTTATTTAAATGAGTAGACTTATGTTTACAAAACGTAAATCTACTAAAGGGAAGCTATGGCATCGGAGTATATTATTATATTAGGGGAGAAGTGGTGGTAGTGGGCATGGGTGGGTTGTGGGCACCCCTACGTATCTTTTCACGAAATGAAGATTGAGTTTTGTTGGTAATGTCATTCGCAAGAAATTACCATATATATAATTCATGCCAAATATCAAAGTGAACGGACGCGTTTCCTTTTGGAAATGAACGAATTGGTTTTTTTTGTGCTTGGAAAAGGTGAGGAAACTTCTTTCAAACATTTTTAATAGTGTATCAATCAAAGTGGATCGATTGGAAAGGTAAGTGTAATGCATTTTTATTTAGTCGAACTATTATGCTAAATGGAACAAAATCGATTTGAACCAAAAAATTTAAACAAAAAAATTTTTTCATCACTTTTTAAAGTGTCTGCTAAAGTGGGTTGTGGGCACAAAAATTGAGGGTGTTGTGGGCACCCCTTTTTTTAGTCAAATTTTTTATATAGCTACTGTTTCTTGGAAAATTGTTCTAAAAATTTGTTTGGATCCCTCTAGAACATTCTTGTGAACATCTTAGGCTTCCAGAATATTGACCGCAACCAACTCCATCAATTGTAACATCTGCGATCGAGCTTTTCATGTGAAATGTGTGGGCATGCGGGCAAGTTATTATACATGTCAAAATTGTGTTTCCGACGATGAATAATGCCTATGCAGGCTTTATGATTAATAAACTGTAATTTTGTTCATATTAGTTATGGTTTTTTTTTCATATTTTTCCATTTACAGCATTTTTGCCAAGGGTGCCCACAACCCCCACAAAAAAAAAATTTTAGCTGAAAATACCGATTTTACAAAAGTCCATGTAAAATTTTTTTGCGTAACGAAATCCGGTATGTTTTTATATGATTAGTTAGCTTAGGTCTCTAGCTTTACACAGATATGCATATATCCAAAAAATATGCACTAGGTCGGTAATTATAAGCCGAAATCAAAACTATGCCCACAACCCCCACATCTCCCCTAAATATTCTTATCTACATATATCAATACAATATCAAAATTTATTAAATCTTTTTTTTTAATTTTATACTAAATTGTATATATTATTATCGACCTTTTTTTGTCGATATTATATGAATTTATTTCACTTTATTTTAATATATACAACATTTATAAAAAAAATTAGAAAATTGTATTTTCAATTCGCAACTAAACAAATATTCTTAACTACAACATCAAAATGTATTACATCTTTTTTTCTAATTGTTTTTCTAAATTGTTTGTCGATATTATATGAATTGGGTTTCTTAGTTTTTTACTTTAATATTGATTAAATCTTATTTTACAATTTAATTATAAAGTTTATATATATTTTTATCAACTGCTTTTTGTCGATATTATATTTATCATTTAAAGTAAAATTAAATAAATAATGCTTCCCATCTCTATCACTCCATCTATCTGTCTCTCGTTACGAGTTTTCAGTTAGTTAGCAGTTTGAAGTTTTGCTACTTGATGAACTTTGAGTGTTACTTTGCCTGGAGAACGTTTTTCAATTGACTTGGAAAGTGTTGACACAGCAACAATGTTGGAAGGCAAACTGCTTATCAAGCAGGACAACAAAGTCCAAGCTGAAAAGGACCCTCTGGCATCGGCTTTCACTCTCACTTTCACTTTCGGCTTTGACTCTTACTTTGGCTTTGATTTTGCCCCCATTCATATTCACATTCATATTCATATTTTCATATTTATGTTTGTTCAGCTGACTGCGTTTATTCACTGTGGCATAAAAGGCGTTTTTTTTAGGCCACACAGAATTTTGCAAGTCATTTACATTTTAGCTCTTAGGGTTGTGGGATTGGGAGTGGGCGTGGCAGTTGGCATGACTTATGGCCACAATCAAATGTCCCCGAAGACAACGTGGCGTATGCGCAATGCGCGCGCTGTTGATCAACAGCTTGTTTAAGCGAAGCAATCCACTGAGATCCAAGCTGACAGCTGGGACGACGCACGTGTGGCATGTGGCATGTGGCACGTGCCACAATAAGGTGAAAGTTCATTTACTGCGGCTTCGTTTCGTCGGCTCAGTTGAGTTTTTTCGTGCCTTTTGTTTTGCTCGCCGCATTCCGTGACGCTTGCCACGTGATGACACACAAATAAGCTTGCGTGCCACAAAAAGCTTCAATGCAGAGATGTCAGCGTGGAGGAGGAAAGCTTTTCAGACAACAGCCTGCCGCATGCTGTGATAACGTTCCGTCTGCTCCGTCCGCTCTGTCTGTCGCTCAGTCACTGGCCCCATGTGCGTTGCGTCGGACGCGACAGTCTCAGTTATGCCCACAACGCCAACTGCTGCAGTCGCAGTTGCCGCACGCAACGCACGCAACGCACGCAACGCACGCAGACAACGCGACACCGAAACCGAAACTGAAAGCGAAAGCCAAAGCCAAAGCTACGTAAAACGAGCAGCAGTCAAACATCATATTTCATCGTTGTCCCACGAATTTCGTTCGCGATCGTCGTCCGTTTGAACTTCGCGCGCTATGCAAATGTCGCCGTCAATTAAATTACAGAGCTGCAATAATTGTAACGGCAATTGAATTGAGTGTACGTTATGTGTTCGTGCCACGCCCCGTTGCGGTTTTTATTTCAAACGAGCGCGTAATTTTTGTCTCTTTTTTTTTGGGTTTGTTTCACAAGCGACAGCTGCAGTTAAGAAACACACAGTGGAAATTTAATTGTTTACTCAACAACCTGAAAACAAATAATTAAAAATGTCACAAGCGCAATTTGTGTAAAGGAATAAGTGTTAATGAGCACACAGACAAACTATAAATGTGATTTGACAAAACAATACAATTTTCTATCCTTCTGCATAAATTAATAATTAGCTTATGATATTATAAATTAATTTATTGCAATTGACAATATAATAATTTGGCAACAAAACTCATAAATATATGTATGTAAATATTTAAGACCATTTATTTTAATAGCAACACAAAATGGCAATGATAAATAAATAATTTCAAATAAATTCAAACAAAGCAAATTTCCCAACTTAAAACATTTACATATTTGGATAAATCAAAAGAATGCTGAGGCAATAATTAAACAAATATTTCAACTAAAACAATATGATATTCATATTTGCATATTACTTATACGACCAGTTGCGGACAAATTCAAGCAAATCCAAAGAATGGGCTCGATAAAAACCCAAGCACACAAGTTGTGAGCCTAGCAAATATTAATATAATATTTATTTTAAATTAAATAATTCATAACTTTCTTTACTGGCAATTAAACATGCATAAATGAATTTTAATTAAAATAAATATATTTAAGCTAAACACAGATTTCTCGTATATCAATTTAATACAAGAAACTCCAATGAAATGAAAATCAAATCCATTTGCAAGCTAAGAGTTTTATTAAGTATACGACATGTTGCGGAAATGGCAAGGAACTGTGGCAACTGGATATTGAGAGGCTTAGGTAAAGCAACTTGCACAATCAGTGAAATAGAGAGAGAGAGAGAGAGACAGCGAGAGAGAGAGAGAGGGAGTGAGTTGTGTATGTCGGTGTGTTCCCAATCAAAGTGAAATCGCCATCTGATCCATTTGCAGCAAATGCCTCAATCAAAATTGGGTTTCATTGGTTTCTGCCTGTTACCTGCTGACTACTGACTACCGACTACTGACTTTCGACCACCGAATCACCGACTGCTGCCTAAGATTTCTTAAATAAATGTTGCAAATTGCTGCTGCCAGTGTTTCCATCGCTTTTTTGCTGTCTGTTAGTTTGTTTCTTTATTTTTTTTTGTGTGCTGCAGCTAAAGCCAAGCAAATCTTTGCGTTTTGGCCTCTGATTGCCCATGCCAACAAATCCGCCTCCGGCCAAATTCGGAATCTTAGCAACTTGCAACTCTTCTCACTTCTCGTCTCTTCTCTTCTTTTTTTTTCCTTGCTGTGGGGCACTAAAACAAAACGAATTCCGTCCCCCAACAGTCTCTACGAAAAATCTATCACAGAAACCAAACGCAACTCACAGTTTGCCGTCTGCATGCTGATTTCTTACCTTATTTATTTGAGATTGGGATTGTCTTGCCAGCGTTTGAAATCTGTTACGTTTTCTTTCATTTTTAACTTGGTTTGGTGCGAAATTCTCTTTGTTTGCCCTGCAGCACATATAGTAGAGGGTATATTCATGCTTCTAAAATGTTCGATTAACGATCAGAGAGTTCATGAATCAAAAATTCAATCACTCAGAATTCCCTGACAATATAAAAATACAACATTAAAAGGATGCTTTAAAGCTTTTAACTTAACTTTTTCTTATATTCAGTCAACAACTTAAAGTTTCGATTAATTTCTAATTCTAGTTTCAGTTTAATTATCAAATTAAATGACTTTTTGACGACTGCTCGATATCTATCTATCTATAATAAATAAATAAAATCCCAGAAGACAGAAATATAAAGTGTTTTTATTTTGATAAAAAAAAGACATAACTAATGATTAGATGTGAATTTTTTTTACTCAAATATTACTGAAATTACTGAAATTCTTTAAAATCATCACATAATCATTCGAATGTCATTTTTATAATCTGGCTTATAATGATTACGATCCTTTATTACTGTTAGATTAGGTAACAGGGTAACTGCCAGTCGTGCATTTAGGCCATTTTTAAACTGATTTTCTTTGAGACTTTGTCTCAGTCGGCTTTGCTTTATTTTGTATTATTTCTTTTTATTTTCCTCATTTCATTTGTTTGCGTACGTGCGAGACGATGGCGATGCCGATGATGAGTCCTCACGTTTTGTTAGCGCTTTTGGCAGCAATATGTTAATAATGCTTGGTAATTAGCCATAGACAAATGCCATTTAGGAGGCGTCTCTAATTGCCAGCGATGCTAACTAATTAAATCACGTAGCAAACGCATAAAAACAAAAGTGTTTCGCAGTTCACTTGGAGATGCTCCTCTTCTTTGATCCCTCTCTCCCTCTCACTCTGTCTATCTGTCTATCTGGCGGTGTGTCTCTTTTGACCCTTTTGTCCCTTGTCCATTTGCCGCAAAACGTATTAAATCTCTGTGCAAACTTTTTAGGCAAATTGGCAGCTAACAAAGGCAACTTTAACTACAACAACAAATACAACAACAATAACAGCAATCAGTGTGCACATTTGGCTTATAGATGGTCAGTTTCAGTTTCAGTCCACAGTCGACAGTCCCCAGTCTCTAGTGCTTCTGACCATGGCCCAAACTACAATCAGACATGTGTTTGTTCTCTTCGTGTTGTTGTTGTTGTTGGTCTTGTTATTTTGGTGCTTATCAAAGGATTGGGTCAACCCAGATAAATTGCCTCCATCATATTTTGTTTGGCTTTCTCGGTTAGGGCCTACATCTTTATATCTTTTTATCTTCACTTCTCATCTTCTCGCTCATCTCTCTGTCTCTGTCTTTGTCTTTGTTTCTATTATTCTTTGTCACTTGTTTATTCTTGTTACTAAACTCAATTTGAAATCAACTTCAAATGCTACGTGCAAATGCGTTTATCCTTTTATTGTCCGCAGGACATTTCAATGCAGGATACACATTCACAAACAGACACACACTCTCCCATAAATACAGTTTATTAATATTTGATGTCATCCAGTGCAAAGATCTTCAACAGATATTTTAACACCTCGAAACACAAGGACAACGTCAGCAGCAAATTGCCAAATAAAAATGCAAAATAAATCAAGGAATGCCTTTTATTATGATTTCTTCTTGACATTAAATTAAATGAAAGCAAGTACATCGAGTTATATTCATGGCTGGCGAATCTCGTGCCTTTATTAAATTACTTGAGTCTCCTTTGAAAACAGCTGCCGAAATGAATGAAAAACTCATCAACTTTATACAATTTTCAAACAATTTTCCATAAATTGCTTCGAGGCCTTCAAAAATTTGCACTTTTCTGATCGGAACATTATAAATTATACTAATTTATTCTGCTGTCAATTCACAGAACATTCAACAGACATTTATTTTATTTATTATATTTATTAATGGACTTTTAAAAAAAATATTATTATTTTATTATTTTGCCTTATTAAAGTCATAAATTTAATTTAATTAAATTGCTTTTATTTTGAGTGTTACTTCCAATTTATGTGGGAATATGATGTCTAAATTTTTTTGGTTTAATATAAAAAATTTTATCGCTTCTGTTTAAGATTTAAATCGAATTACTTTTGAGAATTTTTATCAAAAAATATTTTAATTTAACTTAGCTTTCTTTGTTTAAGCTTCATAAATTCTTTTTAATAAAAATATAACATTTGATATTATTAAAAAATATATTAAAATTTGCTATACACTTGAGTCTAAGTTTCCCGTTTTGATTCCGTTTCACAAAACTATTTTAATTGGCTGTAAATCAAAAATTACTAACTGATTTTTGAAATTTATATTACAGAGCTGACAATAGCGCATCCGTTAGTCGTAAAGGCTTCCATAAATTACCATTTTAATTCAGATAATTTGATGCCTTGACAGATAGACAAGTTGTTTCACTTTCTCTTTGCTTAACTCTGGCTCAGAGCGAAATGAGAATTGTGTTTGCAACAGTTTGTCTTAAAGTTTTCCCCGGCTTTCCTTTGACAAACTCTGTCAGCGACATTCGAGTACATATCAATAGAAACATGAACAATTGGTACACACACACACCCACACACACACACACACACAACACTAAACAGAACCAAGAACTCATCTTTAATAACGTAGCCCGAAGCGTTGGCCAAGTCTCGTGCTGCCATGGTTATCTGATACCAGTCGAGGGGATGGGGATTACAGGGACTGCCGCTGAAGCTGGCTTTGGGGACTGCAGATAGGGGATGCAGATAGGGTTCTTACACTGAAAGAAACACCGGGATACTGGACTAAAATCAATACCAAACGGTGTCAACAACAATTTCGACAATTTCCAAATTTCTTAATTCAAACGAGATGCTTGATTCAAGAACGATCTTTCAATTGCTTCTACGCAAATATTTTTTGATTATCAAGGCACAAAAAAAATTTTTTCATTGATATCAAACGTTAGAGGCTTTTTTGACAATTTTATTGCTGGTTGTTTGCCCATTTTTCGCATATTGTGTTAATTTAACAATAATATCCTGAAAATTTGCTTAAAAATCCAAAAAGTTAAGTTAAATTTAGCATGATTGTTTTGTTTTCAGTGCAGGGGCTGCAGGGGCTTGTGCTTCAAGTGCTTGTACAATATATAGTTACATTATATCCGACACACAGCATTCTGTGTTGTTGGCTTATTTAAGTTTCAACTTGGCTTGCTGTCGCTCTCGCTGTCGTTGTCACTTGTCGCCTGTCATTGGAGCCGCTCTCATTTGCCAGCCCCACACCACTGGCCCCTCTACTTGCCCCAAGTTGCCCCAAGTTGCATGCCACATACATATATATCGCGACGCCCATTGTCTTCGCGAGACATGCTCAAGTGTTGTTGTCAATTCGTGGGCCAGCTTCGGTTTTGCTTAGTTTTAGTAGCACATTATCACCAAGTATATAAGCAGCACACACACGCACACACACGCACACACTCGCACACCCACACATATATAAATGTATACACAATAAATTGGCAGAAAATAGCCAACACGCGAAATGCAACTTGAAATTACAAATTGATTTTAGGCACGTGCCAAAGTGCAAAAACAGCGGCAAACATAAAAGTTAATGCCACTCCCCCCGCCCCCAAACCTCCATCCGTTTGATATACAACCCATTAATATATGTACATAGTATATTTCTATAAATAAATATAAAATCAAATTATACACATAAAGGCCCAATGGGACTAGATAAAAAATGAAGCTCACGCGAAAAATAAATATTTTTAAATAAATAGTAAAAAAATAGAACAAAAAAAGAGAAATGAGAAAAAAGTAAACAGCGAAGTCAAGTAAAGTAAATCACATTAAATTCAAAAAGGCAAAATGCGACTAAATAATAACATTAATAAAATAATTAATAATTTAATACACAACCAATGTTTACATTTCAATAATTAAATATAATTTCAAATTATATATTGAACATAAAAAGGCGCAGTGTGACTAAATACAAAATGAAGCTTTAAAGTGACGTAAAAAACATGAAAAAAACATTTATAAAATCCTTAAAATTATAGTAAAAAAGAGAATAAAAAGAGAAGCGAAACAAGCCACAACAACGTGAAGCATTAATTTCAATAGAAGGCGTGACTGGGAATTGGCAACGGCAGCCGCAGAAACACGAAGGAAACCACAAGGATTTATTGCACATAATTTGTGACTCAACCACAACAGCAATAACAACAACAACAACAACAACAAGTCGAACAGGAGCAGGAGCAACATATAGTAATAATTACCAATATACGAGCCAGACTAAGGCTGTTAATAAAGACTCAACACAATATTCAAACCCTCCTGCGGATAGGCAACAGTTTCAGATACAGATACATTTGCAATTACCAAAACAGAGAGTCAGATACAGATACAAATACCAAAATACCGGGATGAATGCCGCACAAAGTGGCGGCCACACGGGCGGTGGCTCCATGGGCAAGAAGGGCTCCCAAATGGAGGTAATTATATTAAATTTTAAGTGCACGTTTTCCTCATACAAAGCTCGCTGAGAATTCTCAATGTATGTGCTTTACTTTCTACTCGCTAAATGAATTTAAATTGTTGAGATGCCGTCCAGTTTTTAAGTTTTTAAGGTTCCCTGAGGAAAGACAGAGGGGAAGGGAACTTGGCCATTTGGAGTGTCGCCATTTGTAATTGAATTCCCAGGCTGTCTCCACGTGCTGAGGCTGTTAAATGACGATGGGAACAAATTCAAATGAATCAATTCGATTAATTCTTGAGTAAAATAAATACGTTCAAGTCCGGTAACTGTCAAATAAATCTAGAGTTACAGATACTTTGAACGAATCTACTGAAGTTTGAGATATCGATATAAAAATTAGTTCAAAAGTTAGAGAGTAACTGCTGCTGTTTTAAATGATTGTATTTTCGAAACAAGCTTCAACTGCTGTGAACAAATTCAAAAAAATTATAAAAGGAAATCATCTGCTTAATTAAGTTCTTTAGAACTCTTATTTATACTTTATTAAAGACACCAAGTCGACAGCAACAAAAGGCAATACAATCATATTTATAGTTATACTTAAAAATTTAAACATAACAATTTATGCTACTAGATGTAACTCAAAACGAGAGGAGTTAAAAAACGAACAGAAATGCAAAGAGCGAAAAGAGAGATATATTCAAAGTGAGAAAGGACGAATTATTCGTTGTAATGTAAAAAACATTCGTTAAATTCTTTAGAATTTTACATTAAAATACTTTCTACATTTTATTTACTAACGAAGAATTATGAGGAAAACTAGAGAAATAAAGGTAATTGAAAATAGGTCTTTAATGTTCTACACAAGTTGAGCTTAATTACTTTATGCAATTTGATAGGAAAACCAAAAAAATAAAAACATAAAGATTTATATTTGTTAAGAATTTTTGTTGCGTCAGAGTAAATTCATCTTAGTTAAAAGCGAATTAAATTATTTTTAAAAAACTGCTTCTGTTCAAAGCAACAAAATAAATCCGTTTCTTTTGTAAGAATTGCTTCAATATATTTTTCAGTCTCCTTCTAGAAATTGTACTCAAATTGTAAATGGCAAAACTTTATGAACAGAGTGGATAATTAGGGATAAGCAAGAAAATAAATAATGAAATGGGAGTCGACCACATTAAATCAGTTGACAATTAAAAAAAAAAATAAGTATAAAACTAAAAATAAACAATAAGAAAAAGAAAACAAAAAAATGCTGCCTATTTTAAGGCTAATTGTGTTTTTAAGCACTTTCCAAAACAATTCGGGACGAAGCAAAATTCATTGCCTTGGGACAATCGGGCTTAATGAGAGTTTGAGCCCGCGAAAACAACAACAACAACAGCAACAAGAATAATAACAACAAAAAAACAATAACAAAATGCGTACATTAATTAAGTTTGAGCGACAACAACAAGTATGAGCAAAACAAGCCCCAAGCTGGCAATGAAAAAAGCAAACTAAAAGTAAATAAATGCGAGAAAAACAACAAGAACAACAACAACAACAACTGAAAATTGTAGGCATTGTAATTGTAAAAATTGTGAAAAGCGCGCATTAAATTTTCCAACAGCGGCAATCAGATGAAACAAAACGCTCAGAGAAGTGGCGACAACTTCGTTCTCTCTCTCTTTCTCTATTCTCTCCTGTTTTTCCCTGTCTACAACTGTCTCTCTCTCTCTCCTGTCTTTCTCTCTTTCCTTCGCTGTAACGGCTGGTAAACAGACAATTAAAAATGGCAACAAACTCAAACACACAAAAGTTGAAACTTGACAAAGTCAGGTACACTCAAAATAAAATGTCCCACTAAGATTAAGCATGTCCGTATATGAATTTATCCCATATAGCTCATACAATTTTAAGATTGCTGTTCTAGTATTTTTTAATTTAGTACGAAACGATCTTAAATTTAAATTTCCAGATTACAGTTCCTATGACAACTTACTATATGAAATCATAGTGCAAACTTCGTCAAAATCCATAGACATAAAATATGTGGGTTTGGTTAAGACACAGTTTCAGCAACAACAGTTTTTTAATACTGTTTATTTGTTCTTTAAATTAAAGATTGCTGTGTATTTAATCTAGTGAATGAAAGAAATTTAAATATGAGAATGTTTTGTACACGAAACAATTACATGTTGGTATAAGTTCAAGATTCTTGTGAATGTCAATGTCTAAATAAGGTGTTTGATAACTATTGAAAATATATTTTAACGTAAAATTATATATCTTAGATACAGTTTATATGTACATTAAAAAAACGGCCCTTAATCTTAGAAGGAAGTCGTTTATTAGCATATAAAGTTTCCCAGAAAAATCGGATCTTTAAAATTTGCTGCATTTCTAAAAGCGAACTTGAACAGTTTGGCAAATTCCGAACTTAGTCAGCTTTTGAGATTGTTTGTGTTCCCTGTTCATGTACAAAAGTCTTGAACTTTTTTCCAAGTGCATAAAGTGAGTGAGAGAGAGAGAGCGAGAGAGAGGGAGAGCAGCGACATAATGAGCAAGGTCGCCGGCGTCTCTCACCTGCCATTCAAATGGTCGGTCATAAATGTTTTAAATGGCTATAAAAACACGAGCCGAGCTGAGCCTAATGAGCAGGCAACATGGGGCAAGGGGCATGTGGAATGTGGAATGTGGCAAGCGGGATGTGGCAAGCGACAGGGACAAAGGAAAGCAAAAGTTAGTCGGCATGTCAACAAAATGGCTCAATGCCGATGCTGGCATAAACTTCGCTGCTACACAGAAAGAAAAAGTCCGGAATTCCCGATTAAAATCAGTCCCAAACGCTTGGTCTACTGTTCGGTAATCTCGGAATTTCTTAAGTCGAGAAGAAGTACTTGATTCAAATACGACATTTTAAATTCTATTTTCGCAAATATTTGGATTATCCGGGTAATATTATATATGAAGTTTTTCAGTGAAATCAAAAATGTTGTAGGTTTTTTTGACTATTTTAATATACTTTAGTATACTTAAAAAATATTATGAATTTTAAACTTGAATCTTAGGTTAGGTTAGGCGGGTGTCCTTGTGACACACTTAGGCCTGGTTAGGCCCGTTGTGATCCCGCGGATCTAAAAGATCCTTTCTACCAGCATTGGAGACCTTAGAAATTATTTTTAGAAGGGGGTCCAGTTTGATGACTGGATGAAAAGGGCAATCTTGCGCGGTGATAGAGCGGAGAGGCCGCCTAGGTCGTCCAGGAAGGGTTTACCTAGAGTACGTAATCTTCTATTGCTAAGAGCCGGGCAGGAACAGAAGAAGTGTTCCGGAGATTCTTCCTCTTCTTCGTCCCTGCAGCTCCTACAGAAATCGTTATATGGGGAGTTGAGCCTGTGGGCGTGAATACCTATTAACCAGTGACCGGTCAATGAGCGGACAACGAGTGAGCAGTCTCTTCTGCTCAGATTGCATAAGGCATCGGTACGGGCCTTGTCAGTGTGGGGCCAAGTTTGTCGGGCCACACGCCCCACCAGACTGGCTTGCCAGCGAAGGGTGCTTTTGTGGTTCGATTGGTTATGGAGCAGGAGTTTACAGGTCGCCAGGGGCATACTTGTATCCTCTTTGTCGGGAAGGAGGAGCTTCGTAGTGCCTTTCCTAGCTAACTCATCTGCGATGCAATTGCCTGAGATATCCTGGTGTCCGGGTACCCATATTAGGCAGATTTCGAAATGTCCAGCCATCTCATGTAGAGATTTGCGGCATTTCGAGACTGAGATCGAGTTTGTGGTAGTCGCTGCTATTGATTTGATAGCAGCTTGACTGTCACTATATATATTTATAGTGCCTGAGGTGGCATTTGAGTTTTTAAGGAGGTCTAGAGCTTCGTTAATTGCTAAGATTTCGGCTTGGAAGACACTACAGTGATCAGGTAGCCTGAAAGAGTGGTTTATTCCAAGTTGCTGAGAAAAGACACCCCCTCCTACCTGATTTTTCAGCTTAGATCCATCAGTGTAGAAGGTTAGTGCGCCAGGTTTGCCCGGAGGTTTAACAGCCCACTCCTCCCTACGAGGAATGAGTGTACGGAATGGAGTGGTTATATACTCTATTGGCATACAATAGTCCGTTTTGGATGGTATGCTATTTTGTTTGTGGAGGATGGATGAGTGACCTGATGGTTGATCATTCCATAAGTTAGTATCTCTAAGTCGGATGGCCGACAAGGTAGAGATTTCTTCGCTGTGTTGTTGTATGGGTGTTATATTGAGTATGGCGTCAAGAGCCTCACCAGGTGTGGTGTTCATAGCACCTGTGATGCATATTTCCGCCATTCTTTGTATTTTCTTAAGTTGCTTGATGGTGGAAGCCTTTGATAGGGCGGGCCACCAAACTAGAATCCCGTACAAAAGGATAGGTCTAACAATAGCCGTGTAAAGCCACCGGACGATGTACGGGGACATACCCCATTTAAGACCTACTGCTTTCCTACAGGTGTAAAGTGCGATTGTCGCTTTCTTACATCTCTCCTGTATATTCAGCTTCCAATTCAGTTTCCTATCCAGTACTAGTCCCAGATATCTAGCACTTTTACTGAAGGTTAGAGTGGAATTCTTAAGTTTCGGTGGGACGAGGGTGGGAATCTTGTATCGCCTCGAAAAGAGAACAAGTTCTGTTTTATCAGGATTAACCCCTAGGCCGCACTTGTCAGCCCAGGTGGCCAACCTTTTTAGCTTGGCCGTCATTAGGTCACATAAGGTCTGGGGATACTTTCCAGAAAAGACGACGGCAACATCATCCGCGTAGGCTACTATCTGGCAGCCACCTCCTTCCATGTCGCACAGCAGTTGGTTTACTACTATGTTCCACAGTAGAGGAGAGAGAACTCCCCCTTGGGGGGTTCCTCTGCTGACGTACCTGGTGAGAGTTGAGGAGCCAAGTGTGGATGTCACAGCCCTGCTTGTCAGCAACTGGTTGATTAATCCCACTAGCCGGCCCTCGATTCCCAGGCCCGTCAGTGCTCCAGTAATAGCCTCCGGGAAGACGTTGTTGAAGGCTCCTTCGATATCGAGGAAAGCAACAAGGGTGTATTCTTTAAGTGAGAGGGACTTCTCTATGGTGGCAATGACGGAGTGAAGAGCGGTCTCAGTAGATCGTCCTTTCCTATATGCGTGCTGTGAGTTTGAAATAAGGTCACTGGGGATGGAAACCCTTAAGTGAAAGGAGAGTATTCGCTCGAAGGTTTTGAGCAGAAAAGATGTGAGGCTTATCGGCCTGAAATCCTTAGGAGTGATGTGGGAGGCTTTTCCAGCCTTGGGTATGAAAACAACTTTTGAAATTCTCCATGGCTCTGGGATCTGACCCGTCCAGAAGATTTCAGTGAAGATTGCCTGGAGCCAGTTTATGGCAGTGTTTCCTGCATGTTGCAGGTGCGCAGGTGCTATGCCATCGGGACCTGGCGATTTAAACGGTTTGAAACTGTTTATCGCCCACTCGATGTTATGCACACTAAAGAGTATTGGGTTTAAAGGCACCTCAATAATGCTTTGTTGACTACTTAAGGTGTGTTGGGAACACCCCGGAAAATGCTTTGATAATAGGGCTTCCAGTGATTCCTCACTGGAGGTTGTCCAAGAGTTATCATCTCTCTTTATGTAGCCTAGGGAAGGGGCTGATTTGGAGAGTATCCTCCGAAGACGTGCTGCCTCGGCTGTGGATTCTATATCTGAACAAAAGGTCCGCCACGAGGATCTCTTGGCTCGTCGGATTTCTTTTTTATATACAGCTAGCTGTAGCTTGTAGTCCAGCCACGCTTCCTCTGTGTCTGAGGTCTTGGCTTGGTTGAAAAGAGTTCTACTACTCTTCCTGAGGTCATTTAGGTGGTGTGTCCACCAAGGTGGCTTTTTCCTGCCTCTTGGTCTACTGACGGGGCAGGCTTTTTTGCCTGCAGATATGCACGCAGTTGTGAAGGTTTTAATAAGTTTGTGTAGGCGCACAATAGAGTGAGGACCCTCTGGTGCGTATTCTGGGATATAATTTCTGAGAATGGCTTTGTATGTGTTCCAATCAGTTTTCCTGAGGTTGGTAAACTGACTTGGGTACGGTTTTGTGAGATTGAGAACGAACTCAATATATCTATGATCTGAGAAGGAATGTTCGCTTAGAACTTTCCACTCAGTAATCAGGTTTCCTATAGAATGAGACACGAGTGTCAAATCGATGACCTCCTTCCTATCCTTGATAATGAAGGTGGGGTCGTTTCCTCTATTCATTATTACTAGGTTAGTACTGATGATATAATCAAAAAGTAACTCACCCCTTGCGTTTGTATTTGAGCTCCCCCACTGCGTGTGGTGAGCGTTAGCATCGCAGCCTATAATCAGGTCGATTTTGTTCTGGGCACAGTCGCTAACCAAGCTTCGTGCGATAACTTCCGGTAAGGGACCCATCTGGTCGTATGCCATATAAGCAGACAGTAGCCTGATTGGAGCTGACTGGAGCTCCAGGCTTACTGCGGTGTTGTCTTCATTGCTGAAATTGTGGAGTAGAAATACACTTAAATGTTTCCTAGCAAGAATGCAAGTTCGTATGTTACCTTGAGTATTAGCTACAAATAGTTTGTAGTCAGGAGATCCTAATCCAGAAACCTTGCCGCACACCAACCAAGGTTCCTGGACTAGGACCAAGTCGGCTCCGCCTCCAGCCAGGCGGAGTAGTAAGGCCGCAGAGGCCGCTTTACAGTGGTGGAGGTTTATCTGCAGAATCTTCACAGACATCTGTAGATTTACCCTCCACCACTGTTATGTTAGCATCCTCGTCCTCGGATGCCAAATCAGAGGTGACCTCCAGGTCACCCGCCTGCCAGAGTTTTCTCAGGTCTCTTGTAAGAGAGGACGCGTCTGAGTTGTAGCCGTCCATTTCTGGACGTTCGGGGGCTTCCAGTTCAGCGGTGATGTCCTCCTCGACTGGCTTGTCGGAAGGCGCACCACCTACTGCCGTATCAGATTTGTAGACGCGGATGAAGACAGAGCTGAAACCGAAGTTCAGCTCTCCTCCAGCCGCGTCGATTGGGGCCAGTGATTCCTTGTTTAGGATTATAACCGCCTGGTGAGTGGGCCCAGGTGTCTCCTCGATTTTGGCCACCCGCCAGTCGTGGGTGGGCAAACCCGGGTTGCACCTCTGTAGCATTTTGAGGAGCTGCTCCGGCTCCTTAATGGTGGACGGGATCCACATCCGCGCCCTCGGTCTTGCTGGAACTTCTTCCCAGTTAACGGCCTCCAGCTTGGCACCTGGGTAGACCTCGCCAACACTAGCGACGGCCGCCTTGTAGAGCTCTGCCGACCGATTGTCTTCGCAGGCTATAACTTTTACGTTTCCCTGGAACCACCCGACATCTTTGCAGATGGGGGGAGGGCCAGGCTCTCTCTCCAACAGATTGAAGCAGTGGGTGGCCAGCGCCGATTCCACCCACCTCCATTGGCTTCTGGGGATGCCTCCATCCATATTGCCACGGTCAAGGACACCTATGAGGATCCTCTCCCTGGCAATCTGGGCGAAAGACCTGCCCGGTTGAACCCGCGACTTCTTGGCACTAGGTGCGGGTGTATCTTGAGAGCGCTGCCTCTTGGCTTGAGCCAGCGCTTTGGAGGACGGTTTCCAGTCCGGGATGACGCTCCTGGCCCATTCCACCTTTCTCAGCCAATCGGCTGACAGGTTGGGTCCTGCGTTACTATGGTTGCGCTGGAGAATGTCTCCCGCGCTTCTTCTCTCCGTGAAGGAGAACTTCTTTCTGGCGCCGGCTGTGGGAGCTTCGCCCACCGTCCTTGCACCAGCTGGAGCTACCGCTGCGCTTATAGCGCTCTGCCGCAACTCCGAGGTGATTGGGGGCGGTAGGATAACTCCCTCTACCCCAAGGCCCGGGTGAAAAACGGGTTTTCTTGGACCGGCACCTTTAGCTTGACCGGTTGGCATGGTGACCATCTCCGGTGTTGCAACTTTGGTAGGATCGGCTGGCATGGTGACCATCTCCGAAGCTACATTTGCGCTTTGGCAAGACTTGGAAGTCGAAGCCGCCGCTGAAAGGGGGGAATCTGGGATTCCCGATGACTTTTTAAGAGAGTCACTCTTGACATGAGAAATGTCTTTTTGTTTTTGAAATTTTTTATTTGATGGATTCATAGTTGAGTCCCACGAGTTGCGGAGAAAGGAAGGTCCGCCTGCACAGAGATCCGCTATGTGCAGGTAAGGCTAGTTAGTCCGGAGGGCGCCAGGTATCCGAACGCTCCGTAAGAGACTGAGCTATTTTTGGGGAGGGCTCCCAGCCAGGTTGACTCTCGGCACGGGTCGCATAACACCTTAGTCCAGCCCTCTTTACCTCAGACCATGACCAGAGCCATCAAACATACAGTGGGGCTATTAAGGAGCTATACTGTATGCCGATGACAAAGGTCTTGGCTAACACCAGTTCTGAGGAACCATTGGAGTGTTATTTCCAGTCGGCACCCTCGAGGAGGGTTCAGTCGAGGATTTTTGCCGACCAACTTGAATCTTAGAATGATTTAATCTTTTCGGTGTACTTATTTCCTTTTCCATTTTCTTTTTGGTTCCTGGCGCTCAATTAAGGCTTTGGCTTTGTCCTTTGTGTGCAATTCGGTTAATTTTTTAGTGCAGCTGAGCACTGAGCACGGTTAACTTGACTTTTGACACACATCTATAGAAAGTGACCAGCGAATAGAGGGGGAAGGGAAAGGGGGAGGGGGTTCTCTGCATGACCCTCAGCATTTGAATTTTTGGCCAACAGCGACGTTGACGCGCGACTTCACCATTCATTAATGTCGCTCAATCTGTGCGCATAAATTTGCATAAAGCGAAATCCAATTTCCAGGTACACACACACACACATCACACACGCACACACTCGTACACACATTTGTGATACGCTGTGACGTTGACTTAATCGCTGCCACGCCCCTCACGCCACCAACAAAAAAACTGTTCAACATTTGCGTGCCGAAATTTAATTTGTTATGTGACCAAAAGCGAAAGCGAAAGCAAAACGCGGAAATACGGAAATACTCATTATACCATCTCCACTCCAAATATGGTCAAAAAAGAGCCGTCGACAACATCGAAATGGCCAAAACGAAGTGGTCACTGGAGTCTTGTGGTTCCGAGTCTGGTTCAAATTCTGCTTCCATTCGTGGATCGTTTTTTGATTATGAATTTCATTTCAAGCGACATGTGCTTATTTAATTCAAGACTGTCATAACTCAAATTTAGCAGAGAACGAAATTAAAATTTAGCCTTGCAGTAGAAAGAAAATACAAAATACTTACAAAAAGTTTAGAAAAGTATATAGCTTAAATTTCTGCCTCAATCACTTGAAAATAGAATTTTGTGAAGCAATTATAGGATATGTTTTAATTTCCGTTTCACAAAACACAAGGTTAAAGTTATAGATACAAGTCTGAAGCTGATACTGATGATGTTAACAATATTTATTTAACAAAACAAATAAAGAAAATAAAATTTATTTGAGATTTATTTAAAATGAACTCCGCTCTGAATGTTTTTTGAACCAGTCAATATAAGTGTGAATAACTAAATTGTTGCTCCGATTTGTGTTCAAATTTGTTTTGTTGGTTTTGCAGCCCTGGCAAGCTTTTAGCCAAGTTAACGTGCTGCGATTTGAATAGTCAGCTCTGACAGGTCATCACTCCACAGGCACAGGTACAGTTAGGAGTATTTCAGTTTTTAGCACTCCCACTTGGCGTTTCCTTGTTTCTTCGCACACACGCGGCGCTAATCGGTCATTAGCATGACACCGATTTTTGAGGTTGCGTATACGCCACGTGCAACGCTCAGCCTGCTCGCTCCATTTCTCTTCTTCACTCTTCACTCCTCGCTTCGAAGTTCACTTTCGAACTGGCTGTCCAACTAGAGCGCCACCATCGCAATCAGCTTGGGCCCTTTAATTAAATGCTTTGCAGCTTGTTTCGCACACTTTGATGCTTAATGTGTGCAAAAATAAAAATTAAAATAAATACTAAGCTCAAGGTTGCAAATAGTTGCCTTGATGGACTAAAGTGTACCCTGCACATTTTCATAACAGTTACCAATTAAAATTGTTATTATTTTAAAATTTTATTGTTAATTTCACATTCTTATTTTATAATTATACTCCAATAATTTTTTGCTAAATAGCTAAATAAATGAATTAATAAAGTTGCGTTTAAAATGCGAGAATAATGAATTGCTTATGTTGTCAATTCTGCATACCCCTTGCCGCAGTACTTTAGGGTATTTAAATCCAAATGCTAAACCTTGACGGCAGCTAATTAAATCTCACGCACAACGTATACATTTCTTTGGGACAACTCAAATAAGAAGGCAATGGAATGAACGAATGCAAACCAAAGAAGAGGAAAAGAGAAGAAAGGGGGCAACAAAAGACAACTTGAGCGAGAGCTAGACGGGCAGCTTTGTTGGTGTACACTCAGAAAAGTAGTCAAGATTTTGGAACATAAACAGCGAATCTTTAATAAGTTCAGAATTTCCAAATCTGAGCACAAGAATCGCAGTTCAAGTTCGCTTTTCGAAAAATTCGAGTTTTTCGAAGTACGATTTTTCAGGGGCACTTTAAGCTTGTTTCGGGATTCATTTACCTTATAAAAAAAACCTCTTTACGAGGTAAAAACATTTTGATGCCCCCAAATATCCAATTTTGTGTCGAATAATATTAAGTTTTACATATAAATGATTAAAAAAAAATGGTTTGTCTCGGCACATTGCGCTTAATTCATCATACCTAATAAAAGTTATAAAAAATTTCATAAGGCTCCAACGTCCCCATTTGCTCCAATCGTTTTAATTTTGCCCCCTCTACTTACACCTGTTTATCTCAAGAGCCAGGTGAGTTTCCAAAAGTCTTAAGGTGCATTTACACTAGTTGACAAGCTTGTCAATCTCATCTTAGTAGTCTGTGGTTTTTACCAAGTCAACATACTTTTGCTTAGAGTTGACCACCGTTTACACTAGAGTTGACTAGTTGCTATCAAAATTTTCAGCCTACTGAGATGAAATTGACCAGCTTGTCAACTAGTGTAAATGCACCTTTAGTATACTCGACCTGATCGGACAGTCATAGCAAACATTCCATTCTTCCTGCATATATTGCTAGTCGCCTTTCGCACCCTTCGTGCTGCTTTCATCACTAGCGCAGACTGCCGTCCGCTGTAAACATCAGAGATGGTCTTAAATATTCCGACCTAGTTTGGTTATTATAAGTATTATGTGGCTGTCATAGGAACTGTCAGATCGATTCATATGTTACCTACTTCTACAATAAAATCCAACAAAAATCTTAAAATTTGAAGAAATAAACGGCATAAAATCAAATACAGCCATACTTAAATTTGGAATGGCATATTTTTCTGAGTGTACGCATTGGCCAAGGGTCGTCACTCGTTATGTAATCCGCAGTTAGCCCGCAGTCTGCCGAATCCAGCGTCCATCGGCCAGCGTGCTGTGCAATTGAGCGAGGAATCAAAGTGTCGCCCGATTGCAAGCTAATTTCCGCTTTCAGAGAGCCCAAAGGGTCGATGGCGATTCACTCTCACCCACAGCCTCACCCTCAGCCACAGCCACAGCCTTGGCCTCTATCTATCTGTCTGTGTCTCTGTCTCTCTGTCTGTCCGTCTGTTCGTCTATCTGCCTTTGCTTTTATCCTGTTGCTCATTTCAATTGCAAATGTTGGCAGCCGCAAATGGCGAAGAGCTTTAATTACCACTCGAGCTGTGCTGCCAACATTGGAGATTTTCTCTTATCTCCCTCTCTCTTCGATTCTCCTATGGATCCATATAAATCACAGCTATTCATCTGTCCGAGCTGCGAGAGAAAAATACTCTTTACTCGCCCAACTCAAGTGTCCTTGAATGATCTTAAAAGCGCTAAAGATAAAAGATAATTCAAAAAGAATCAAACGTGATATATGATGATGGCACAAGGCAACAATTTCGTCTTGTTTCTTTATTTTATTTGTCAAAAATTTTCGGACATATTTCATAACATCTTTAGCTCAAACAAGCTGATTGGGTTCATTCAACAATTCTATGTTTAATTTTCATACTGGATTATGCATTTTTCATTCTTTTTTTTAAAGACAAAAATCCTTTTTCATTCAGTAACAGAAATTCTTGAAAGTAAAGTCAAATTTTTAGAACACCCAGTTTTTATTTTTAATTTTATTTAATTTCTGTTGTAAATTTAATTTTTTTTTTTAAGAAATGGCGTAAAGTATTTGCCAATTACTCGTATTAATTTTGCCAGAAAGTTAATTCATAACTATTTATGTACTTGAGTTTTGTGCCATAAGATTGAAGAAACTTTGCAGAGCTGCTGGCCGCATTTGTCAGATTCAGATGAGGATTGTCAGGTAAACGTGACATTTATGTAAGCAATAAATGTTATGTGGCGTATTGTCTCAAGGATGACAGCTTTCGTTCAGCGGAATCCTTGTATTATTTATGATGATGCTAGATAAATCTTCAACGTTTTAAATGGAACGTGCGCATATTTGATGGCTTTAATCTAATCCGTTCTGGGTGCAAAATGTCTTTACGTCTGTATGTACGAGTACCATTCACAAATCAGAGCATCTATGAATTTTGAATAGAACTGTCGCTCTTCTCTCGCTTTTGTCACCATATCCTTGTGGAGAATTTCAAAGTGCCGAGTCATGCCAAAAAAGCGAGCCATCAATTTTGTTAAATCACCGAAAATGTACAACGAACGAAAAGTACATAAATAAAAAAAATAGAACGAAATGAAAGGAAGAGAAGGAGAAGGAGAACTGGAATGGGAATGGGAAAGAGACAAAGAAGAAGAACAAGACATTACCAAACGCTCATTTGAGAGTTGGACAGAAGGTCCAGAAGGCCGCGGAGCACTTTAGAGGCCCAAGATGAGCTCGTCAAGATACGTCGAACATGTTTCCCCCTCCCTCCTTCCTCTTCCCTCCTCCAACTCGCCAGCTCGACTCCCTTCTGCCTCCCTTCGGTCTGCACGTCAAACACATGTTAAATTTCCCTTTACGGGCTCGTTTTTCTTCTCATTTTTTCTTCTTTTTTTTCCTTATGCCAGTCTCCCACTCGTCTTGGGGGCAGTCCCACAAAACGGCACTTTGGACAGATACAGTGTTCCACTAAATATTTGCCAACCTCATAAATGTTTTTCTGCCCCTGCCAGCAACAAGAAAAACGGAAAACGAGCAAGGCAACAAAAAAAACCGGAAACTAATTGAATTAAATTTGGAAATTTTGTTGGGTCAAATGTGAATACAAAAAATGATGGGCAGAAGTAGTTCAGGATGTGAAACTATTTGAACATATTTCAGCAAAGTTATCAAAAGCTGATGACACAACTTTGAGTTTGATTTACATACGAGTATAATCGGAATATTTAATGACGTAATGTTGTCAACTTGTTGTTCTGGCTCGTAAATACCTATAAGCTGTAATCATCTATACTTTATGGCAATCCCTTTGGTTGGCATTTGTACCAAATGTAGCAAAAAGTTGACCCAAAACTTTTTAATTGTGTAACTGGCAAATATACGTGGAATTGTGGGCAAAGCATTTAATAATTTAAACGAATTAGAAGCAAAGTTTGAAACTTATAATATTGTTAACGTTTAGTGTTTACTTTTTTCTTTTTGTATCTGTATCAATGTGTGATACCGTGAGATTTTTATTTATTAATTTATATGAATATATTCTCTATTATAAAATATTTATTTGAATGCATAATTAAATTGAATTTATTAAAAAACATTTAAAATTAAAGAAAAAAAATAATTATTTAATATAATATTAAGATGTAAAATTACGCATCTCTCATTAAATCAGCAATTAAGTAATTTTTACATTCATATATATCTATCTATCGATCTATCTATTCATCTAGAAATCCATCTATCTATCTACTTTTTCTCTCTTTTACTTTATCCATATACTTTCACTTTCTCACTCTTTCTCTCCCTTCCCCCTTTATATTCCTAAGTTGAACCATCAGTGTTCTAAAATTTCTCCTTATCTTGCACATTTTATATCCTCAGGTCACCTTTTTCCAACTTTCCGCTATTCTCAACATTTTCTATTTGCATATCTTGTTTTATTTATAGTCAGCCACTTTACTGGGGTACTACTGTGTGTTGTCGCTTCAGTGGACCTGGCTCAATATCAAATCAAATTCAATTCGAGGCCAATTCAAATTAGTAATCCCATCCCGGTAGCCAAGGAGCATTTCCAATTCACAATACTCCATCTCCAATTCGATTTGCATTAAATTCAAGTTGCGTCCATTTGATTGTACGCAATTTATCACAGACAAGTAGGAGTGAAATAACAATAACAGTAACAATAATAATGATAACAATAATAGTAGAAGCAAAGCAATCCGTCCTCGCTGTTTATTCAAATTTCGACCAGCGGAAACGAGGCGCAAAAAATGTCAGCCGCATATCATTTGTCTCTTGGCCTGGTCGAGAGTTGATTGTTGGTAGGTTGAATGAAAATGAAAATGAAAAAAAATTTAACTGTAACTGAAACTGAAACTGAAACAGGAACTGGAGTCCAGCAGATCCCCAGCGAAATACAAACCGAACGAGGCTGTCACTCAGTCAATCTGTCTCCCTCGCCCTCTCCCTCTGTCTCTTTCTCTTTCCCCGTGTCTAACTGTCGTGTTCCCCTGACTATTCTCATTCTCATTTGTTAACGATTTCTCTGCCTCTCTGGAGGATTCTCCACCATTTGACTGTCGCACTTCCGCCTATCAGAAAAAAGCAAAGCAAAGCGAATAAAACAAATGCAAAATTAATGTAAAATGTAAAATTATTGTGGAATTCAAGAACCGCAGTCGAGAGGCACAATCTAAAATATATATACTTATATATACTTTTCCATGCATTGTTGTTGTTGTCGCTTAGACTCGCTCAAGATTTATGTTCAAAAACAAAAGATCTAAAAATGCCAACGTTGACGACGGCGGCGGCAATTTTTGTACGTGACTAACGTCCGTCTTTGACCCCGCCCCCCACTCCAAACAGCTTCACTGCCTACCTCCTCCCCCTGCTCCCTTCCCTTCCTTCCCTTCTCTTCATGCCTTGAAAGCCATTTTGACAGCGCATTTGTGTACTCTAACCGAGGGTCGATTCTGCAGCCCATTGCGATTTGTCCTTATTGATAGATTCAAACAGCTAAAACTTTATTCAAAAATATGACAAAATTGTCTCAACTTTTTAAATTAAAATTATCATACCAATGTACGCAGACTTATTTATGTTTCAGTTTTAAAAAACAAAAATGTTTATCAATTTTCAATTTATTGTAATCAGAAACTAATGCTGAAAAGCTGCCAGCAAAAATGCATCATCAATGCATATAATTTTCAATTATTTTGTTGTGAAAATATTTCTAAGTATTGTCGAAATCAGGGATTAAAACCCTAACCGAAACCGTAACCTTATACCGGTAAAAACCGATTGAAATTTAAAACCGTAACTGAAACCGTAACCGAAAAGAAAAACTTTTATTTGATCGAAACCTTAAAACCAAAACTCTGTAAACCGAAATAACCGTTTAGTAACCGTTTCATTTATAAGTTTTAATTTCGGGTTTTTATACATAAAAAAAAATGATTTTTCATTTTTAATTTTGATTTTAATTTTCTTGTGTTTAATTTTGAATTTTTATTTGTGATATTCATGATCGAATTTGCATATCACTGAATAAACACAAATAAATAAATTTGTTAAATAAAATATTTAAAATTGCTAAAATGTAACTAAACTACATCAAACTGAAGAAGATATGAAATTAGTGTGTGAATGAAACATTAAGAAAGTAATGCCTTTTTAATTATTACTAAAATATTATTAGTATAAGAAGAAGATGTGAAATTAATGTGTGAATGACACATTAAGAAAGTAATGCCTTTTGAATTATTACTATAATCTTATTAGTATAATTTTATTTTTGCAATCAAATTTTTTTTAGTGATTCAAAACCATACCGGTATTTCAAAACCGAAACACACAGAAACAGGTTCACCGTTGCGAAACCTTTATTCGAAGATTTTGGGTAACCGATAACCGAAAACCTAAATTCGAAACCCTAACTGAAACCGATATTCGTTTCGGCTTTAATCCCTGGTCGAAATTTAATGAGAATCGACTGAAATAAAATAAATGTTAAGCGATTCTGGCTTTTTGGGTATTTGACTCACTACCAGGGATTAAAACCCTAACCGAAACCGTAACCTTTAACCGGTAAAAACCGATTGAAATTTGAAACCGTAACTGAAACCGTATCCGAAAAATTATTTTTCATTTGACCGAAACCTGAAAACCGAAACTCTCTAAACCGAAATAGCCGTTTAGTAACCGATTCATTTATAAGGGTTAATTTCGGTTTTACAAAGTACACAAAAAAGAAAAGAAAAGAAGAAACAAATAAAAGCAAGATGCAGTTGAATTCTAAGCTTTTTAATTTTTAAAAAATAAATATACAAGGGTGCCACAGAAATCGCTTTCGCTTGAATTTCTCTTCAATTTGTATGAAATTCAAGTGAAATTCAAGCGAAAGCGATTTCTATGGCACCCCCGATAATTCCTAAGAATAGAAAACTTACTAGAATTATTATTGATTAATGTGTTGTTCATTTAAAAAAAATTAAGACGATATCATAGTACATAGCATTATTTTTTGACGATCAAAGTTTCACATTGAGCTTGATCGCATAATTTTTTTTGGCGAGTGTATGTAACTGTTTGGACAAGGAAAAAAATTATCGCTTATATTTTTATACCCTTTGCCCATTTTCAATGGGTATACAGGCAGAAGGAGGCATGGCAGAGTCTATAAACTAAATTTTTTTATTTTCATAAATAGATAGAAAATGTGCATGAGACAGTAAGAAAGCAATGCTTTTTTAGTATTAATTCAAAAATAATTTTTTTTCTGAACCGAAACCATACAGGTATTTTAAAACCGAAACATACCAAAACCGGTTCACCGTTACGAAACCTTTATTTAAAGATTTTGCGTAACCGATAACCTAAAACCTAAATGATAACATAACCGAAACCGTAACTGAAACCGATATTCGTATCGGTTTTAATCCCTGCTCACTACATATATTTTAATTCTATTGTGGTCTTATTTTTATTCAATGTCGACTAAGCGCAGTCGATATATAAATATCGTTTTAATTAAAAATCAAAATTAGGAGTGTAACTTAAAATTATTAATAAGAGTAAATTATAAATAATTTTATTTGAAAACAAAATGAATATTTTAGTAATTATATGCCAGGGGGTATTCAAATTGCTGCCTCTAAGTTGTTTGTTAGAGTATCTGTCATTCGTCTATGCAGCAAATAGATACATCTTGTCTCTGTTTTAATTTATTTCATTTTAATTTTGAATTTATTCGCTTAAAGCAGCACAAACTCGACAAAAACAAGCGAAAAGTCCCCCACAAAATAAACTGGTCTCCAATTGACCTTCGCCAGTGTCTGTGTGTATGTGTGTGTTTTAGGGGGTGTCTGAGCCTCTCTCTGGGTGTGTGTGCGTTTCACACTTATTTATGAGGAGGGGCATGTAGTATATAGACATACATAAGTACTCAACACTTCAAAGATTCCGAGTAAACCCCTGAGCAAACACAGAATTAAAATTAACGCTGCACACATTCGGATGCACACGTGACAAGCTCAAAAATGAAACCAAATTTGCGAAAAATCTTCAATGCCGAAACAATTCTTCAAAGCTGCAGATCTCGTAAATCCAGTAGGTTATAAAATAAAGTTGATTACGTTTTAAATTATTCAAAGAGAAGAGGGTTTTAAAAAGAAATTTATTCTTTTCACAAAAATGGACATGAATATTAAAGCCAATTTAAGAATCAGCCAATTATTTATTTAATATTCTTCATGTATGCTTAATATTTTAGCATCTAACAGACCAACATACATATAAAATACACTCTTCTTCAAACAACCTTTAATGTTCTCTTGAGGGTACAGTATGTAGATCAACTTCTCCCTTTCTCATACTTTTTTATTATAAATCTCGAAAGAGTCTTCAAGTATTTTCTCATTCAAAAGTAAATTTCTTTGAGTGTTTGCCTAAATAAAAATCTATATTAATTATCTCCAGGAGCTTAAGTAAACTACACTGTGCACCATGATTCGCTAAGAGAAAACACAAATAGGTTAATTACATGGGTTATTTTGAGAAAGACAAAAGCGCGTTTTTACAAATTACTTTGAAGTTGCTTTGCCATTAGCATCAATTGCAAGTTAATGTTTATAGCATACTTTTGGGAGCATAAGCTGCTGCTAAATACATTTCTAAGCGATATTCATGCGAAAAGGCAAACCAGAACAGCTACGATAGCTGCCAGCTAACACGGTTAATATGAAAGTAAATCAAGCATATTTATTCACGAATAAAAACTATAAAAAGTGGAAAAGTGCCGCAAGGGTCGAGCGAGAAGAAGTTGAAGAAGAATGTTATGGAAATTACCTGAATAGTCAGGTGAGCTGCGAAGACACGCCACTGACAATAAAAACAATTTACAAGAGTTTAAGGCAACTCCTTCCTGCCTGCCCCCCGGGCGGAAGCTGACGTGAACTTGTGAAGCTAGTGAGCTAGTGAATCCGGAGTGAAAGTCATGGCTCCCTTGAGTGCAGCTGGGGCAGCTGTGAAAGTTGTTGCATGCTTCGGAAATATTTATTGCTCAAACGCAACTTTTAGCAGCGAATGCAACTCAATCAACTGCAAGAATGCTGGCAGCAAAGTCAGCCATTTAATTGCTGGCAGCGACCAACTAACTTGGCCAACTCGAGCATGGCGGCAGCTCCCACGCAATACACTCAGGAAAACAACTAAGATTTCAAACGATCTCGAAAGCTGAGTAAGCTCGGAGATTCCAAGACTGAGAATCCGAATTTTATTGCAAGTTCTTAAAATACGATTTATCTACAAGTGTGTAATTTACTGAAAAATGTTAGGTTAAGCACACAAAAGTCCTGAAAAATGTTCAAGATTTTTAAGTTTCTAGTACAAAACATTTTCATACTTAAGATCACATCAATTTTAAATTTTAACAACAATTATTTAGTATGCAAAATATGTTGTTTCTGGACAAACTTCAATATTCTGTCAAAGTTTGGTTAATATCGTAATATCGTGTTATTTCATATAGCTGTCTTAGAAGTTTAGATATAAGATTTAAGATTTCATACTTATTTCCAGAATAATAGTACACAGCAGTCTACAAATTTGGAGAACAAATTCAAGTAGGGACATACTTAATTCCAAGATGGCATATTTTCCTGAGTGTACAAGAACCAGCAGAGCAACTGAGAGACAATGGAGCTAATCCCAGTTCCTGTCCTCCCCCGCTTTCAGTTCCATAAGCGCCATAAAAGCTGCCAAAGCGCGTAAATTTCGCGCAATTCAAAAGGCGCAAAACGAAAGGCGAAGCTAACAGAGAAAGCAACAACAAGAACAAGAACAAGAAGGCGAATATTTATTTTAACGAGCCAAACTTTTGGTGTTGGCCAAGACAGGGCGGCCATAAAAGTCCCAAAATGCCACTTTGGCTGCCGCAGTCGCTGGCCCTTTATTAACGCGGCTAATTCCATGTGTAGAGAAAGCCAGTGAGTCAGTCGAGCGATCTCTAAACATTCGTCCAGCCAAACCCAACTGTCAATTCACACACGGATAGAAAAAGAGCATGAGATTAAGAAGCAGAGAGAGAGAATGGGAGGTACACAAGAAAAAATTGGAGATTCCGGGATAAAATCAACCTCAATCTGTGTCAAAGTTCAGTAATCTGGGAGTTTCTTAAATGGACTACGAAATACTTTGTTAAACACCATTTTTCAATTCCTTCTCTGCAAATATTTTGAGAACTTTATCCGTGAAAACGAAATGCATATTGTGTTAATTTGACAGTAACATTTCGAATATTATACATAGTAAACACAAAATATATGATAAAATCAAGAATTTAAAACTAGAATTTTACATTGTTTTTTTTCTGTGTAGAGAAAAAGACTCTTTGCCAGAGCCGTCAATTCTGCTTAGCTAATCTCTGGCTCGGCACACGTAACCATGTCCTGCTCCCAGTTCTATTCCTGCTCCCACCCCTATTTCTACTCCTACCCTTGTCTTTTTGCCTGCTTCCGCCCCTACAACATCCTCTCTCAGTTTGAACGTGAGCTGTTGGCTTATATACAAAAAAAACACAGCTCAAAAATAAAATGTTACAAATCCGCTTGGGCAGCAACTTCAGCTCTCTTGCCCACCCCCTCCCCCGACTAAGCCACAGCGTTTTGGATCTAAATTCATTTTTATTTCATTTTTTTTTTGCCAGCAAAAAAATTGGTGGTTCAGGGCCAGGTTCATATTGCAAATGAAATGGTTCGGTCTGGCTTAAAAACCTTTATACGTATATTTTTATTGTAATTTTTGTTTTTTTTTTTTTATTTTTTGCAAAGTCCGATGCTAACAATGTTCAAATTTTTTTACACACACACACACACACATATAGAGAGTGCGAACTGCGCTTTGCCTTGGCCATTAATTAAAATGTCAAAGCAAGCAGCGTGCAACGCGTCGTATGCGCAACGTGCTCCATTGCATGGGCGAATGCAAAAGGAGGAAGCAGAAACTAATCTGCATTCGCTGTCATGCCACTCCGTAATTATATATGTATGCATGTGTGTGTGTATGTCTATCCACTTGCCAGTTAGCATCCAATCTCCTTTAGTTCATAACCTGACAGCAAGATAATCAGCCTGTGTATGTGCTTCCCTCTTCTATGCGAATCGTAGTCTGTACATAGCAAGTCTCACATGCATTTGCATTTTTATCTAACATAATGCAAACGAGTTGGACCCTCTGATCCCCATATATGTATTTCATATTCCAACTAAAAGCCTCTTTAATCTACAGTAAAATCAAATTACGAGCTGAATCGTAATCATCTCTAAAATACATTATGATGTGACAATTCTGAAATAATATTAGTTGGTTTCGGATTCCGAAAGATTTTTGTTGTTTTGTATTAAATGCAAGCAAGCATTTTTGGTGTAGACTTGGAAGATACCCATTAACGTATGTGACGAGAAAAATATCACATAACTCATAAATATATATTCGAGTCTGAATATATCAATATATTTTCATGATTTTTTGAAACTATAAATTTAAATTTTAAAATTCAGAAAAAAAAATCAAAAAATGTTATGAATGAAATATGATCCAAAAATTAAAACTTAGCTCTGAAATACAGCTTAAAAATGGGTAAGCCAAATATATGTAAATGTGTTTAATGTGGTTTTGGTTCAAGTTACAAAATAAATCAATTTTGTTATCTAGTGCATTCAAGTCAAGTTCCATACATAAATTAGTAAGCTGGAAATGTTCTCAACGTTACTAACATTTGCATAACTTTATTTGCTCATTTTATCCACTTGCAATGCTAAAAATAATTAAAACAAATTCTAAAAAAAACGTCTATATAATTGCTTAAATATATGTAAATTTAACCAGCGACAAGGACACACAATTGGCAGTGTTTAAATAATTAAGCACACACAAATCTTGAAATGTCAGGGCTCAAAAACAGTTTGGCATGAGATGCAACTCATGTCACACAGATGTCAGCTTTTGGTCAGCAATTGTGCAACTCACTCGTCTGCCTGGCTGAATCATGCTCTTGGCCAAGTGCTGATATTCGCTTGGCCGAATGCACTTGCAGTGAAACATGAAGTGGCCCTTGGCCACCACGAACCTGGGTTGGCCTACCATGATCCCGACTCTACTCAATGGTTGTCTCGTTAACCTTTTTCTTCTATTTCTCGAGATTTGATCTCGAGTTTTGAATGCCGCCTTAAAAACGGGACAACAATGTGATTAAATTCCAATTTGCTGCCATTTACTTGGGTCCATAAAGAAGAATTTTTAAAGAAAAGAACAAAAACAAATTAAATAAACACAACAGCAACAGCAGCTAAAATAATGTGTATGTTTGAGTGATAGAGATGAGCACAATATACATATAATAAGTTGAATAAATCATTCCTTATTCAGTGTATTTCTAAGAGTTTATACAATATTTTGTTTGTAACAAATAAATTTATAATTATAAATAAATCATTAATGATCGAGTTAAGTTGGTAAATAAACCTTCCTACATTCTTCTTATTTCGAATAGAGCTCATGCAATATTTTTTTTTTTTATATTTATTAATTCATCGAAATATATCAAATAAATGGAAATACAAATAATGAAATCAATCAATAATTTCACTTATTTTAAAAAGAGTTCATACATTTAGGGTATTCAGCAACTATGATAAATTGATAAAGTGATCAATTTATTACATTGTAGCTAGTGAGTGAACTTTTAAAGTTTCTGTTGTCGTATTTGTGATATCATTGAGTTTAATTTCAATGAACAGCTGTTTTGAATAAGGCAAGATTCTCACCCTCTCTTACTCTTGTCTTTAATAATTTTTTTTACCACTGTAAAAAATCAAGTTAACGATTTAAAATAATTTGTATTTCTTTATTTAGATTTAAAATCTGTCCTAAGGGACAATCATTAAAAGTGTAATTTGAGTGATTACTTTATAATATAACGCAAATATCATAGTTTCTGAATACCCTAATTGTATAGTTTGTCGGCTTATCTATGTATATAGACTATCTTTCTATCTAAGTATATATCGTAATCGAGTCCGGCCGAAAACATCGCGACTTGTGCCATCTCTAGTTGGCAGCCATGTGTGATTCTTAGTTGCCGCACAAATTTGCGACTGCAGCGAAGAAACCTCAGAAGCAACATCTGTGACCCCAGCTGCGAGTGTGTGTGTGTGTGTGTGTGTGTGTGTGTGAGTGTGTGCACTGCACATTTACTGCTCGACATTCATTTCCGCTTTAAGCTGTAAAATAATAAAATTTTATTATGCACTTAGCAGTTGCTCGACGCTTTTTTTCGCCCTTGCACAATGATGAGAATGCTGATGATGATGTGAGAGGAATAGGGAATGAGTATGTGTGGTATGAGTGCGTGTATGTGTATGTGTATGTGAGTATGTTGGTGCTTGAGCAGGTTGACAATATGGTAAACTCTTACACTGCAAAAAAAAGATCCGTTTTTCCGGAATAAAATCAAACCCAAATGGTGTCAAAAGTTCGGTAATCTTGAAGTTTCTTAAATCAAGTAGGAAATACATTTTGTGTCAATTAATTAATTAAGTATCCTTAACATATATTTGAAAAATACATGCGAAAATCAAGAATTCTTGACATTAATTTTACAATGTTCTTGTTTTTGTGTGTGCTTAAGGCCAGGCAAACTCGGGAATCTGTTGCCATGTGGTGTCAGCGTCGTGTCTGCGTAATTTATGGCAACATCAGGAGGCTGCAACACTTTTCGCCTAGGACAAAGCACACACACACACACACACACACACGCACACACACGTACTTAGATGACTTGAATGTGCCTTTAACCTGACAAGGCATACAAATTACGGGCACTTGCACTTGTGTAATTCCTGAAAGTTTCCAGGCCCAGCTCGTAAATATTCACATAACAGGCTGTTGGGTAACGTGTGTTGCGAGTGCTGCCATGATTGATGATTGATGATGAATGATTGATGCATGATTTATGTGCTACAGCATCAAACTCACATTCTCTCTCTCTCTTTTTCTCTCTCCCTCTCTCTGCACGTTAGCAAGAAAAATTTGGCAAATGCAGCAAATGCCGAAAGACGAAGGACGAAAGCGCAAAATGCGTTAAAGTGCCAACAGATTCACTTCTAAAATTGTTGAGCTTGCAACATCACGTGTGTGTACATGTGTGTGTGTGTGTGTGCAAGTGTGTGTATATGTGCATGTTCTGTCATGTGACGCTTCGTTAACCTGACAGCTTTTCCTTGGTTCCACTCTGCAAACTTGAGATACTGAGATACACACACACACACACTCATGCATGTCTATATAGATGATTGATGCATACAGATATATATATGTATATATTGCTAATATTATACACAACAGTTTGTTGCATATCCGACACTGAAACTGTGCTGCAAATATTGAATCAAAGGCCACTTGCATCCAATTGAAATTGACAACAATCCCATAATCCATTTTACACTCGTAATTGGCCTAAAGGCAGCTTTCAAATTGATTGAAGCTGATTGCACCTAAATCAACAGTTATTGTTAGCATTCTTTCAATATTTCTGATTGAGAAAGTGCTGAGTTTTCGCTTCAATTTTTAATAATTGCTTCGAGTTTATTGAAAAACTTTTATGGGATTTTATTTCAAATTCACTCTGATTTGATTTTAAAAGATGTTCAACTACTTTTCACTAATCCATCTATATCTGCCCAGAAATAATGCTTTCAGAATGTATAACACTTTTTAAATTAGGTTGTGACATTTTTGAGCAATGATTAAAAGTTCAAGCTCACTTCTGCATAATGCTATAAAAATAATGATCGATTTTATAAGTGTTTTTAAATAAGTTTACAAATTAAAGTACATTCTTTTACCTTATGGTCATACTCAATATACACTTCAAGTATTGAGTTTGCCGTGCAATTTTAAAGCATTTCCCATTCTTTAAAACTCGACCATCAAGTTTGGTGTTCTTTCAATATCTCAACCAACCTCAAACCAAGTACAATAACGTCTTCTCTGATCCAAAGTTGATTCCTGATTTGCGGTCTCATCAATTGACTTGCCACAGTCCAAATGTAATTTATTCATTTGACTCATAGGCACGTGATTGTGAATACTGCACCAAGGTTCATTTCATTCTTATGTTATTCGAAACTCAAACTGATTACGAGTGTTTCACTCTCAAAAAGTCGCTGGCACAAAATTAGCATTCTGTAGTCACAAACTTTTTTTTACAAATAAATAGAATAATTAATATACTAAGTATCTGAAGTATTTTTGCATTGTTTAACCCGCAAGTCCCTTAAGTGTGTGCTATAATTTAAATAAATATGTGCTCAGCTTATTTATCATTTCAACTCACAAGATCTCGTTAGGAGCTAGGATTCTTTACTTATTAAGGCACTTAACGCTTCTCGTTACTTTCAGTTGGGTTAAGTAAGTTTTCAAGTTTAGAGAAAATTTGATGTTTACAAATTATCAAGCATACGCCAGGTGGCGAGTTTGCAGCTGAGTTTGTGTGTGTGTGTATCTGTGTGGGAGCTTGTCTAAATGTGTGTATTTACTTGCTAAAACTCGACAAACTCTGAAATTGAGGCACATTGTTGAGACTTCTACAGTTGCACGGTGGGACAAAAAACGATATTTGTTGGCAAAAAATAGCAAATTATTGCCTTTATTGCATATTTATATCAGTGTGATGTACTAAATATATTAATTTTCTAATATCTAATATGTCACACAAAGTTAATGCCATGAACTTCACGACATCGTCACTAGCGTGATTGACTTATCTAATATTATAATAAATTAATAATAAAGACACTATTGTGATTGACTCATACCTAATTTTATGTGCCACTAAAAATAAATATGTTTTATTGAGATGTAATTAATTTGGATTTTTTCTAATAATTTGTGAATATCCGATAAAAGGTTTATGCCAAGAAGTTGATGATTTATTTCGTGAAATGTTTATGCATCACATAAATAATAGATTAATGTTTATTATTTCTCAAAATGACGCCGAGCTCATAATGAGCCTCGTTTCATGATATGACTTTGCATAAATACAAATAACTGTCAGATACATGAAAAATGTGCTACGATAAATTTCGTTAGCTTGAAGTTAATCTGGCATATTTAACGCATCAAGAAATGCAAAATTCAAGCAGTTGGAAAACAATTTTGAGTCACTTTGTGCTCTGATAACTACTCGAGTAAAGCGCCGAGTTTTCAGCTGCAAACTGTGCCACAATCTAATGGCGGTTAACACATTAAACACCACAAAAACTCATTCACAAACATGTGAGTACACTCATACGAGTGTGTGTTCATGTCAGCTGTCGGTGCATTTGAATTAACTGAGGAAGTGGCAACTCTGGGCGACGCTAATTGAAAATGACGACTTCGTGGAAGCCATCAGAGCTGCAAATTGAGTCGTCACTCGATGGCAGCTGTACATATTTTTGTGGCAGGCGCTGTGCATATTTCATGCAGCGCATCGATACGAAAAATGGGCTTTAATGTCAGAATTCAGTTCAGAAACACACAAAGTCACAAAGTCAGTTGCATTGGAAGTCAATATTTGATCCAAGTCCGGTGATGAATCGGGGTATATATACTATATGTGGTTTGGACCGTGTCTCGTGGCATTGAAGACGTGCCTTTGGCAAACACTTTGGCTGCTTCAATAACGGCTCTCTTATCAGGAAAGCAAACGCAATGAAGTGCGCTCCACAGCACGAATGCAAACAGAGGCTATGATGACGCCTTCCCTCCCTCCGTCCCTGCCTTCCTGAGTTGCCAGTGTCGGCTTATGTTCCAAGACCCAAAGTTCAACTGGCCCCTCATTGGCGCCCGACTGGCGCCAAAACTGTCATCACTCCCCCTCTCCCTACCGCTCTCTCTCTCTCTTCATCACTTGAAATCGAATCAAATTCTCTACGTTGCTCAGATTCCACTCAGAGCTAAGGACTTTGGGCTCTTGGTGTTTCAGTCTCCATATTTTGATTCACTTATTGGCATGCGTCCTTTGGAAATTGCGCCATCTAATCATATGCGATCATATATAGTATGATGCTGATTGCGTCAATCCCAATTAATTTCACGATTAATTGAGCACTTCGTAATGAACTAAATCCATTTACAAGCAGCTCAATTGGCATTTCAAATCATTTCGACAATCGTATTCTAATTCAATTGATTGCATTTAATTCAATTTAATTAAACATGACTTTTCTATCTTTTCAGTAACGAATTAAAATTTTTCTAAATATAATTTAATTGCTAGTTGCACATTTAAAGTTTATAATTCAATTTAAATTCTTATAACTTTTTTTCTCCCTGTCAACAGATTAAGTCGCCCTTAATTCCAAAAATAAACAAATGAATTATGTTTAATATTGATCCCCTAATAAATTGACCATAGAGGACAAACAGGATAACACAATTAATTTTAAAAAAATAAGCATTTCTCTTAGTTAATTTTCAAAGCAATCATCTTTAAGCTTTTACCTCAGTTTGCTTAGCGTTTTAGTTTAGCTGTAAATAAGTAAACATGGAGGACAATCGAGATGTTTAGATTTTAAATAAATAACTTGAAATCAGGTAAAAGTACTATAGGTTTTATTTATTAAATTGGCATTTGATTGGCTTCTACATTCTAACGTTTTAAGTCAGAACTAGTGCAAAACTAGCAAAACGATGTTACAGTCGAGACTTCTCGACTGTCGTAGACCCCGTACTTACTATGGAAAAGCAAACACTGCTTAAAATAAAATTATATAAACGCTATTGGTTCAGATATCTTGAACAACAAAAAAGTTGTTCATACTAAGACTTGATTTACCACTGGTTGTTCCTATGGCAGCTATATGATATAGTAGTCCGATTTCAACCAAATTTTTGTCAGGATTTATGGAACCATCCCATATGCATATTCTGTTGGTTTGGTTCAGATGACTCAAACAACAGAAAAGAATGTCATACTAAGACTCGATTTTCGACTGATCATTCCTATGGCAGCTATATGATATAGTGGTCCGATCCCAAATCTAAAAGCTCGGTCTGTGTGCAATATCGACGAACCTACATACCAAGTTTGGAGTCTCTAGCTCTTTTAGCCTCTGAGATCTAGGCGGGAAGACGGACAGATTGACAGACGGACAGACGGACATGGCTTTATCGACTCGGCTGTTGATGCTGATCAAGAATATATATAATTTGTGGGGTGAAGAACTTAAGTAGAGTTCCATTGAAAATTCTTTCAAAAACATAGCTTGTAACTCGCTTCAATCAATGTCCCTCTTACTTATAATAAAGTGACCATGGAGGACATGAGTTGGTTTTCAAAGAAATACCTTTATCTGCTCTACAGTGTAGAATATACACTGCACATCCTTTATAATATTCCCCATCGTGACAACTACAAAGTGCCTGCTGAGCACGAAACGAATCCTGATGACAAACACATTTTCTGCCCTGGTTAGCAAGCCATTAACAATTTATCCTTATAGTAAACCTAAGAAAAACTTTACACTTTTTGCTGAGAAGTAACAAAAAAAAAGTCTCGCAACATCGTCAGCGATTTTAGAGCTGAAGAAGTGGAGGAAAGATGATAAAATAAATCGTTAACATAAATCAAAACACTTTCAGTCGAGCCGAAGATGCTTTTATCTGTGTGTCAAGCCATTACAAATGCACTTTGACGGTATTTTGTTGGTATATCTTTTTTTTTTTTGATTTTTTGTTTTGTTGTGCTCCGTTTGCTGCATGCCACGTGGTGTGGCAGCTTGTGCTTCGATTTGTCTTCCTCTTTAGCTTGTTATCTGCGTTGGCGTTGGCTTCGACTTTGGCTTTGGCCCAAATCAATGCCAAATCAAGCATCTCGAAAGCTGTGCAACATCCGCGCCAAAGGTATGCTACACTGACAAAAACAAAGTTGTTGTAATATACCTTTTTTTTGCTTATAATTCATTTGAGAATTTTCAATTGGTTTTAACTTCTCTGCAATGACGTTCAGTTTGTTGTGCAAATATTTTACATATGTAGTTTAGAATTCTCAACTGACTCTAATTGGTCAGAAATGTAGATAGTTTTAACTTACTTTCACACTCACTGAAAATCCTCAACATCCACGCTTATGATTTTTAAGAGTATTTATTATAACTTTATATGGTAATTGTATGAAATCTGTTTTAATATTATGTCTATAAATGCATATAGAGATTTAAGTGCACACACTTTAAATTTAAATCAACAGTAAACTTCCAGGAGATACAAATATCGAAATCAAAGTGTAAATAGTGAGATTTATTTGTTTTTCTTTCTTTGTGTGTACAGTACATACAACAACAAACAACAAAGATAAAGAATATAGCAGCCATCGTCACGCCTCGACATTATGTATCCAATAAGAAGATGGCATTTGATAAACATTATTGTACATGTCCGACAATTTTTCAACAATCGCTGAACGTGTCGGCATTTGATTGATCCAATGGTCGTCGAATGTGGGCGGTGGTTGAGTGGTTCAGTGGTTCAGTGGTGCGATGGGGTAATGTTGCCGTTGCTGACAAACGGTTAGCGGTATAAATGACAAAGCATTTTGTGTTTGGCAGCTGTGCTGCAAAATTGATTGATTTTGTTTGGTAAAGAAACAGCGAAACTTCAGAGAAAAGAGATATAAAGCGCAAAGGAATGTAAAAGTAAGAGTAAGGCAAGAGAAAGAGAAAGAGATAGAGAAAGAGAACGAGAAAAAGAGGAATATGATTCTTAGTAACGTCTGTTCAACATTTAATTGCACTTAAAAGCGAACAAGCGTAAACTCATTTCATTCATTCGCTTATTCGCTCTTTTCCAACATTCATTGACCACATGAAAACAACATCATGAACTTGCAATTTTCAGCTTGAATACGTTTTTGCTGCAGTTTGGCCAAAATGTGCATGTGTTGCACATGAATAATTAACTCAAATCGGTTATGCACTCGATGTATTCACTTGTGATTCATTTAAAAATGCACGTTCGAGTTCGCTTTCCCTGACATTTCAACAAGTAAAGCAATTATAAAAAAAAACATTCAGTTTTTTACTCAAATATATATACATACTAATATTTTTGATCTGAATATCTATCATCTATCTTTAAAATTTATAACTTTTATAGGTACATTTGGTAAAGGTGTTTCGAAAGAGAGTGGAGCGAGAGAGAAACAGATTTTCAAACTAAGGATAATTTTGAAAAATAATGCCAAATATAAACTCTCATTATATAAGCAAAAAATATTTATTTGATTTGTGAATCCAATCGTAATTGTTGGAAATGCAGAGCATTTTTCACTGGGTTAATAAAAGACCAATAACTATATTATCTATTAATTATTATTATTTATTAATGTGTTTTTATTTAAAAGGAATTTTACATGTCAATCAATTAATTTTGCCCAGAAAATGTCAAATAATATTTTGATCATATAGTATATTCAATCATTTATTTATTTATCAGAGATGCTACAGAAATCGCAAGCGAAATAGAAATCAGCTGAAAGCAATTCCGCACGGAAATTTCCGAGGTGCCACAGAACTTCGAGAGATTTAAATTTTTTAGCACCTTCACCAACCTTTTCGAACTATAGTAGGCTGCTAAGGGCTGACACCTTCTCAGATTAAATTATCCAATTATCCAGAACAATAGGTTATTAATTTTTTTCTTATTTTATTAATATAATTTAATTTATTTATGTAATAATTGATTTTGTTTAACTGAAAAAAATTTAAAAGTAATTGGCGCTAAAAAATAAAAGTTACTCGACAACTCTAGCAATTCTCTGCCATTAATCCGTCAACTCTTCGTGAAAAATGTTTTCACAAATTACACACAAGTTAAAGGTTTTTATCGGTAAAACTTGATTTACCTCAAAAGACCTATTTTTTTAATGCCTTATTTAAAGAAAACTGAAGTGGTTCCATATATTTTTTTTAAATACCTTACTTCGAATTCTGACTAAAAAATGTGGCATCGCTGACCCTGACTTGGAAAATCTGAATCGGACTAGGTGGCAGCATCGGACGCCAGCGATTTTAGCTCTAGTTTAATACGCGTTAAATTATTCTGCGATTTGACCTGTGGCACAGCGAAATGAAATTGAAGAGAAATTCAAGCGAAAGCGATTTCTGTGGCATCTTCGAATATTTTTGTAATCTATTTATTTATTTATTATTTTTATAATTTATTTATTTTTTTATTTATTCGTTTATTTAATTTATTTTTTTATTTATTTATTTAACGTCAACTAAAAGAACAGAAATTTTGAAATTCACAGCTAATTCGAAAGCCACTTGTTTGACTGGCGAAAGAGTTTTTCACAATTTGTAAGCTTTGAGTTGCAGCCACTTATGCATCTGTGGGATATTACACATGGCTGTGTTGTTCAATTACTCGGTCATTTAATGCAACCACATTTCGCTGACTCATTGACCCGGCAGCCTGTAAAATGTGACACTCGTGTGGTAGCAACAACATAAAAAGAAGAATGATGCCCACACATAGATAGATAGATAGCTAGATAGTTAGCTAGATAGATAGAAATTCGCCACACGTTTGCGGTAAAATGGCAACCCAAATTTATTATGGACATTACCATACAAATTTGACATATTTCTGCTCTCGGCTACAGCTTTCGACCACGATTTCATTGGCCTGCCAGATAAATACACTTCATCATCTCGTATAAGCTGGCAGAAGTTGGCCGAAGTTGGAAGAAGTTGGAGGAAGCGGGGTTAAAGCCATTCAGTTGGCACTTTGACCGCACAACTTGGGGCCAGATCTGAGTTCTCCTGTGTATTGATTGCTTTCTCTGTCAGTTCGTCTGTCACGTGCGTGACGGACATGATGGCAATTCTGGGGCTGGGAATGGGAATGGGAATGGAAATGGAAATGGGAAATAGACGTTATCACTCGTCTGGCTATTGAATTGATTAAGCTGTCGATTTGTCCGTCTGCGTCTCAGAGTTGTCTTGCTGTTTGCATTTTCCGGTCACACAGCTAGTGACAACTCCCTCGGGCAAATGTAATTAAATTTCCATTTGAAAACTAACTGCATTTCAAATGCTTAACTTGATATATTGCAATTAGAATGAATAGCAATCATTAATTATGGTATTATTTATTAGAATAAAATATAGAATTTCCTTTAAATTAATGCACTAGGGTCGCAGTGCAGATTCCCCCTCATAATAATAATAATAATAATGCACTAGTCACAATATTAATTAAACTTTAACGTTTAGATTCTTATGAAATAGATATTTATTTACAAATTGTTCAACTTTTCAATTTGTATATATTGTAATGTTTTAAATATATAAATATATATTTTTTTATAATTTTGTTTTTATTTTATTTTATGTTATTATTATTGCAGTTTTTGTTTTTTTTTATTCTTGTTTATCGAAATTTAAATTGATGTATCTCTCAGAGATAATTTTACCAAAATTAATCACACGATGTTTGCAAATTTCATAAAATATTTCATGTGTCTTTGAAATCTGTATTATTTCTTTATTTGCCAAAATTAATCACTTCTTGTTTACATACAATTAGCCATAGTCTGTTGTGTCAGCATCTATAACAAAACTAAATCAAATTGTGGACTTATCAGTTAGTTAGCTAAACAAATAAAATAAATGAAATGCGAGTCTGTCATTTAATTTGATATATTTATATATTTACTGCAAGCGTATAAATTAATACATGCTCACAAGTCAGTCATTAGATCAGACTTGAGGTCTATAACGGCGAATTGATTCACATTTCGTATTCACTTAGCGAAACTCACATTAGGCACAGCTGATTGTCATTTGCACGCACTCAACTTGAATATGGGATCACACATTGTGTGTGTAAATATGAAACACACACACACACGCAGTCAATTTGCATGGCCATTTGGTGAAAAAGAGTCGAATAAATTTGTCATAATAAACTGAAAATGCCAAAGACGCCGAAGGCGTTGCCAAAAGCGACCTTCATAATTCAGACGTTGCCCACTTTAAGGCGACGCAGCGGCGACTTTGAATATAAATGTGCGTGTGTGTGTGTGTGTGTGTGTATTTATGTGTGAGTGCTTCAATTAATGAGTGACACGCCCTCTACCTGCCCCACTTGCGCCACGACAGGCGATCATAAGAACCATAATGGGCAGCCATGCAACTCGTCCATAAAATCACAGCCAGACCTCATATAAATATTTGCAAATACATGTATGTAAATGCGCACATATGCCTCACACACACACATATACTCATATATGTATGTATGTAACTGACGAATAATGAGATGCTGGTCGCGTTATAAAATATGTACATATGTCCTATGACTAAGTCCCTTTTCCTAACCTAGAATTGCCCTTTTTACTTTCGCTTCGCCCTCTCAATTTTCTCACACCTCCACCTCTTAACTCCACCTGTCTCTCTCTCCTTCTTTTCACATTTCTCTCTATGACTTCCGCTGCCCAAACCTTTAAGGAGTTGCCTTACTATTAGAGTAACATCACTTTATTACGCATACGCCATGTGAACTGTCCGATTTTCGGTTCGGTTTTTAGAAACCCTCACTTGTAACTATATTTAAAAAGCACACATTTTAAAATATGACCTCATTTTAAAATATATCCTGGTTATCTTTTATACAGCAATTAAAATAATTTAAGATAAAAAATATTTTAAATTGTTTTCAGCAATATAAAAATTAACTTAATTAAGTAATAATAATAATTGCCACTATTGTCATTCAGTTTGTTTAAAATCTGTTTAATATTCCCTCTTTACTCGTCCAACTCCGCAAAATCTTGATCATTTTAATCTCTCTCTCTCTCTCTCTCTGTTTTTTTCTTTTGCTTCCTTTTTACTCTGTTTTTCCAACTTCAGCTGTCGACATTTTGGGCTAATTTATTGTTTTGGCTCGTTCCATTTATGAGTTTTTCTTTTACTGTCGCCTTGTGCCGACAACAAATTTACCTGCCACTCACTTTCTCTGCTTAGATTCAGCTTCAGCTTCAGCTTCATGGCTTTACTTTGTACTCGTTTCCTTATATCTTTTTTATTTTATGTCTTCTTTTATATTTGTTTCTTGCGCCTAGCTTTAATTTTGTTTCCACACTCAGAAAAATATTACATCCATACTTATACTTAAATTTATGATAAAAATTTGGAGTTTGCTGTAGAGGTGGAGAACTATCGATAGTCGGCGCCATCGATAGCCGACGATAGTATTTTCAAAACCATCGATAGTCGACGATAGTCGTCTTTAGTGCTATCGATAGTCGACGACACAAAAAATACATACAGTTTGTCAAGAAACACTTTACACAAGAAAATAATAGCTTTTTATATGTATTTGCAAAACTTTCCTTAACCCATTAAGTACCTATTAAAAATTTCGAATTTTTGTAAACATCTACTTTTTCAACCACGGTTGCCACAATTGGCGTTTTTGCGCCAAAACTGGCTCTTTTTTTTCCTGTTGGCGCAATGGCACTTTTATGTTTAAATTGGCTCTTTTTTCGTCAGTTCAGAATCAGTGTTTTTGTATAGTTTTAGGATGAAGTAACTACATATTTATTTTTATTTAATTACATAGTCACTAGATTAATGCCAATTTTTTCAATGACTAAAAATGGTGTTTGATAACTATTGAAAATATATTTTGACGTAAAATTATACTTTTTTTTTTTAAAACTGCAAAATAGTCACTTTTTGCATGAAAATGAGGAAAAAGGCCATTTTTGCAGTTTTCAAAACATTATAAAAAATATTAGCGAAGAGATATTTGAAAAAAAAAAAATATTGCGGTCACTATTAGAATTGTTTGAAGAAACTTTTTGCATCTGAAAATTTTTTTTTTTAAATCGAGGAAAAAAGTTGATAAAGTAGACGTTTACAAAAATTCTAAATTTTCAGTGAGTACATAATAGGTATTGCATAATTCAAAAGGAATTCAAAAGACCTTTCCATTGATGCCAAACATTACATGAACAAATTTCAAAATTTTATTAGAATTAACTTTAAAGAGTGCCAAAATACTTTTGGCCACCGCTGTATCTTAGATACAGTTTATAAAAAAATTGAAAAAATGGCCCTAAGATTGAAATGTGAAATACTTTGCAATTATTATGTGTTTGGGAAAAAAATTCTTTTTGTTTAATTAAATGTAAAAATAATACGAGCTAAAAAATTTTTTTTGGCTCTTTTTTAGTGAATTTGGCTAATTTTTTTTTTATTTTGGTTCAATATGATTTTTTTAAGTGGCAACCGTGTTTTCAACTTTGTTTTGATGCAAAAAAATTCTTTAAACAATTCTAAGAGTGACTGTAAAAAGAATTTTTAAAAATCTCTTCGCTAGTATTTTTTATGATTTTGGAAAATGGCCAGCAAGCCACTTTTTGTATGAAAATGAGGAAAAGTAATTTTTAGCAATTTTTTAACAATTGATAGTACTTCGGGAACTATCGAAAGTAGGTGGCTGCTATCGATGGTAGCTCGATAGCGCCCAACCATCGATAGTGCTATCGATAGTTCTCCACCTCTAGTTTGCTGTATGCTTTTACTCTTGAATTAAGTATGACTATTTTTCTGAGTGCGTGCACTTTTGTCTTTGCTGTGACTCAAGGCACATTAAGTATAATACTTTATGGCATACTTTGGGGATATTTGCCGCTGTTAAAGTCAGCTCGAGTCCCAGTTTGAGATGCAGCTTGAAGTTGAAGGCATAAGCTCTCATTTGCCATTCCATTTGGACGAGAGTTTGAAATTCGTGCATTCGCGTAAATATATTTCTGGAATGTCCTTTGTGGCACGCATTGCAGCCTGTGTGCATAATTGGAGGCAAGAGCCCAACTAGCTGCTATTTGGCATATTTCAAAAACACGGCCAGGCGAGGACAAACGAGGCCAATTTGATTCTGGCCAAAAGCAAAGCAAGGCAACGCTTCAGTATTTCGCAAACTTGCCTCTTAACCTACCGTGTTGCAAATAACACTCACAGCACATAAAACTAACAAACTAACAAATAAGAGCAATCAACTGAAAGAAAGGAAGAGGAGGAGGAGGAGGGGAAAGAAAGGAGAAACGGAAAACTGTTGTATGTTGCGAAACATTTTGAGATGTGACAACGCCTTGAAAATTGCCAACCGATTGCGGAAACCAATTTGTGGCAGGTGCTGCACACACACTTTCAACTTTCCACATTCAACGTTCAACGTTCAGCTTCGCCCAGTTCTCAAAACTGCCATAAAAATCACGAAGCCAACTGCACAAAAAAAAAAAAAAAGAAATGCCAGCTGCAAATTGTTGTGTTAACTGCTCAGCTGGCTGGCCAAAAGGAGGGGAGGAGTCGGAGCCAAGTCCGCAAAGTCCACACGGTCCATGAGTCCGAAACAAAACCTCAAACGAGACATGCAACAACTCTCCAAATGCCACGCAATGGCATTTCTCCACATTTCCGAGTCAATTGGAAAGCGAATCCTTGCCAGGACCGGATTTGATAAATTGTGCGCGTGACAAAGTAATTCAGGACACGCAAATCATAAAAGACGGTGACCCAAATTTATGCCCAACATTTATTTATCCTCTGGTAAAATGACGACTAAAAAAAAAGGAGTTTCACTTTTTGGACAGACAAAGAAAAGATTGCAGAATAAAGATTCATTTACTTAGATTTGTTTAAATGGTATTGGCCATCTCTCAAACAAGCATTGTGTTATTTAACTGCTAACGAAATTCTTTCAACTGATTTGGATCTCTACTAAATTTTGACATGATAATAAATAATGCAATTTCTCTTATTATCTTTTATTTATTTAAAGGATTAAATTATTATTATTAAATTATTATCAAATATTACTTTCAGATCTAGATACCTTTTCTGTTTTAGTTGTTAATTTTCTTTATTTATTTAAACAACAAATTATCAAAATAATACTTATTACAATTTTAAATTTGTAAATTAATATCTAATATTATATATCAAATCAAACACTTAGAGGCAAAAAGAAACAAGTAATTATGTTTACTTCAAAGTTACACTCCAATTACTAATTAATTAATTAATTGATATATTTTCCGTTTAGTTTAATGACTGTTTTTTGTCGAGTTTGTTACTTATTCTGCAATAAAAGAAAAGTTATATATTCCAAGATGGTTTATTTTCGTCTTTAATTGTCTGTCCTCTCCATTCAGCAGACTTTGTCAGACTTTATATATATTTAAATATAAATAAGAGGTATCATTTGACACTCACCTACGGTGCTGCCACGAGTTGCACGTGGCTCCATTACGCACCGTTCGCCAAATAAAAGACAGCACTCAAGTCAAGGCTTAACATGGCTATTTAAGTATCTGTGTCTGCAGGTGTCTGTGCCACGTGTCCCGTTTATTTAGCATAACTCGACCACACGCATAGCTCAGTCGGAGATTCAAAGTTAAGAAGTCCTGGCTGATATCACAAGGAGTTTCGCTTGCCTTGGGCTTTGTTTGAATAGGACTTTGGTTTATCTTTAGTCTGGCTAGTTTTATTTTTTAAGACAACCTAATGACTCGAGCAAACAGCTAATCAGCAGTTTCAATTTGCCAACAATAACAACAGCAACAACAACAATAACAACAACAATGGCAATAAATCACTCAGAACTCACTGCAGCCACGTGTCGTATGCGCAATGTTGACGCTTCTCTGAAACAACTGCAATTACCGCGCCATGGAACGAGCGCTTTGATACTTTGTTTTTTTCAGACTAACAGCGCCGCACAGTGTCCAGAAAGGGCTTGAATACTACACAGAAAATCATTCAAATCATCAATCAAATCAAGCAAGAAAAAGGAGATAAATTAAGCTTCCTGTGTTTGCAACTTATCAAAAATTAAAAGCACAGTTAAAATAATAGTTAAAGAGACACCGAAATTTATTATCGGCTTTACCGATGAGTTGCACATAGATCTGCAAGATAATAAAACGAGCTTTAAAGATATCTTCATATTTTGAACTAATTACATTATATACATGCCATTAAAAGCATTTATCAATTACTTGAGATTATTATGTACTATGTTAATAACGTTTAAAGTCAGTCTTAAGTATTAAAGTAGTGGCATTTATCTTGAGATCTAGATTTAAGGACAAAAAGGAGAATAGAAAAATTAAATTAAATTAAATTAAATAATTAAATTATTATTAAATTGATTAAATTCTTGGGTTAAATGCACCCAAGACCCAAAGAAACCTGATGAATTTTAGTGTTTTTCTTTAATTTCAAAAACTTGCAAGTCTCTTGAAAACAAATTTCCATCATTATCCTTTTTTTGTATAGCAAACACACGAATGCAATTAAAAACCCTTTAGCGTTTACTCGAATTATTTACAGCATCCAGCAATAACTTTCACTTAATTTTGATCCACTGTGCCTGGCAATACACACGTGTGGCCAATCAGCCGTCCGACAGGACCATCCATGTCCTTTTTGGCTGATGTCAGAGCCGCTTTAAGTGGCCACCGCCAAACCAGTTGAGGCCAGAAAATTCTTATGCAAACACAATGGCAACAAGCGCGGTTCGAAGGCGAAATACAAATCTCCCTCTTTCTCTCTCTCTCTCCGCGTGGGTTAAATGCGTCACATGATGGACAATGGATGGCGATGATGACGCTTGAGATGATGATATGGATGCTGATGACGTTGATGACAAAATATTTGCGAATAGCGAAATGACCTAGTTTATGTGGTTGTAGGAGCGGGAGAGGGGCATAGGGGGCGTGGCAGGCAGTCGCAGTTTAGCCCACGCTTTTATTTCTTTTATTCATTTATATGCAGTCACAGAAGCCGCGTCGATGAAAATTTTCTCGCTCATTAATTTTTATTGCATACTTTTCGGGGCATGAGCGAAGTGAATAAATGTATAGTATGTATGTGAGTATGTCTATATTTGAATGTGTGTTTGTATGCACGACAATTAAGTTCAACCGCGTGTTAACAAAAAAAAAAAAAACCTCAATGGCTGCGGCTTTTCAAGGGTTGCCAAGTTTAATTAAATGGGTTGACTGCGTTCAGAACGCCAAATCGACAGTTTACATAATAATTACATAATTTTGCTGCCTGCTAATGAAGTTGTTGTTGTTACTGTTATTGTTTTTGTCGCTCTTGCAGCTTTTGTTAATAAATTGCATTTGCTGCTTGCGGCCAAAACTGTCACTCGTTGTAACAACTAATTAACATGCAGAGGGACCTTCGGCTAAGACCCGCACTTGTTCCTAAAAGGCAAGCCATTAAAAATTAATTAAACACTTAAGTACACTCACACTCACACACACACATACCCAGTGAAACAACAGCTTCATTCAATTTAGCTGCCAATTAAGTCAAAAGCGATTGCGGACTTTTAAGGCTTGTGGCAACAAATCAATTTGAAAACCCAACCAAAAACTAAAGTGTTGAGTGAAATGTTTTTTTTTTCGGGCTCTACACACACACACACGATCACTCACACATACCATAATTTAGTCTTCACTGTAGTCACGTCTTCTCAGAATTTACTTCAACACTTAGTTACGGGTACTCGCTATGCCATTCATGAGTGTATTTTATGTACCCACTGCACTATGGGGCGAAATCCGAAAAATCGACTATTTAGTCATTTTATCAAGGTATTAATTTTACTACTTTTTTGGTATTAACATCTTAAGAAAACTTCAAACAGTAAAGTTCTGTACCAAAAATGTTAAATAACAGAAAAATGTTAACCCTGACAGCTGTTAAAGTCAGCTGTTGCTTTCGAAAAGCACGTGCGCTAGCATTGCAACATTTTAGCAGCCTATTTTCAAATTGCTATTGCACAAAGGCTAATCATTTTTTTTATAATATTTAAAATGGATACCAATTATACGGGTTTCTACTATGTGTTGATTGTACTAGTATTCTGTATTTGTGCGTGTTCTGTTTATATTTTGTTATATTAGATAATGCTTTGAAAGATAGTTTCTAGGAAAGAAATATCAACGTTGCGAAGGAATTTAGCAATGATGCTTAACGAGGCTTAATGTACGTACAACTGTATGTCGTAGATCCATTCATTGTTATTTAAAGGAAATATGTCTCAATGTGAACAATTTGCGACAATCGGCGCAAATTAATTTTTTAGGACGTAACCTCACCATTTTTCAATGCTGATTTGCTCGCTTGTAGTACGAGGTATTTTGAGGTTTTCGACCAGTTTTTAAGGTATTTATTATTAAATCGAAAACTGCTTCGGATATTTTGGTGCGGTTTTTTTTGTAGTGTTATGTATACCCATAGAAATTTTTTGGAAAAGTAGGCGTGTCAAAGTCCCAGCCCCAAATTTTTTTTTTTTTTAATTTTATGCTCACAACCATTTATAAGAGCACACAACTTTTTTTTTGTCTAACAAGTACTTATTCTCTTTATTGCTAATAATAAACAAGGTCATAGCTTGTAATTTGGAACAAAAACTATGAGCTTACTTGTTATCGATACAAAAAAAAAAAATTAAGAGCGGGGGTGGTGACACGCCCACTTTTCCAAAAAAATTTCTGAGGGTGTACATAACATAGATTAAAAACCTCATTCAAAAATCTAGCTTGGCTTAAAAGTTATTAATAAATATTCGATTTTTCGGATTCCGCCCCATAGTGCACTGTGGTCTTGCATTAATTGAAACTTGAAGTTTCGATTTATCGCACCGCGACCCTTTGGGAAATTTCGCTTTTCCCAACATAAAAAACTGCAAACTGCAAACAAACTTTGTGTGGAAAAGTTTGGCGTAGCAATCAGAAATTTAAAATAAAATTACCAATTACAATTTTTAAATTAGCAACTAAAATAATATATTAATTTAAAATATTAATAGAATTATTTAAAACCATCTTCTTCAATTCTCATATAAGAGCACTCAGAAAATAGAGCATTCAATTGCTAAAATATCCAAAAACTATTGCAATAAATTTAAACGTTAAATTCCCGTGCAAGTGAATTCTAATTTTAGTCATTTATAACACCATTTGAGTGTGAAATTGCATTATATATAGATTTCAATTATCTGCATTTAGAGTCGAAAGCATTAGAAACAATTTACAGCAATAACAATGCAATTGCATGTTATGCATCATTAAGAGAATTAAATGCGATTTAGTCGTAATGTGATGCGAATTGAAGGTCAATCAGATGACGGTCGGGTTCAGCAAATAAACATTACGTATACGCCCCCTGTCGCGTCGGAGCAGCAAACAATTAATCAATCCGTCAATTAGTTGATTGACAGCCCTTAATTATGCAGCAAAATAATAAAAGCGAAGTCATTAACATATTATTTGCCGAGCACCGAGAGTGAAACTGAAAGTAAACAGAAAAAGCAACTTAACGGAGTATACGAAAAATATTCAAATACAATTAAATTGCAAGGGCAAAGCGCAATAAATACACAGACTGGGACAACAGGACACAGCAGGAGATAGCGATGAGCAAAAAGAAGAAAACTTTGCATACTGTCAGATGCGTCTGCTTAACGATATATGCAAATTGCCCAAAAGTATGCCAGAACCAGAACCAGAAACGGAGAAAGAGACGGACACAGAGATGGAGAAAGAGAGAGAGAGAGACAATGGCAGACGAGCAAACAGCATTTTGCAATTAGTGCAACTGTCAACAAGACAGCACAGTGGGCAACCCAACCGAGCCATGCCCCTTTTGGCCTTTTTCTTAACCACATGCCACATTCTTTCGCCACCTACTGAACACTCTGAAAAATAAATCAAGATTTCCGTGCTTCAAAATAAATAAATAAATAAATAAATCTCATTACAAGTTCGCTTTTCGCCATCCCGGAAACCTTTAAATAACATTTTTCTGGCATTCTTTAAGTACGTTTTGGGAATAAATTGCTTAACAAATTCCAAAATGTGCTTGTTTCTAGTACAAAACCAGTGGGAAAATCTATAGTCGAGCTCCCGACTATAGGATACCCGTTACTTACTTTATTCATTTTAAAATATTTTTATTGCATACTTTTAGGCACTTAAATTGCTTAAAAGCTTTATTCAGCCAGTACCACCTTTCTATTTGTCCGATCTAGTTACGATTCAGTAGGATGATAGGTAATAACAGTAGCTAACGGTAATTCGTAAAAAAATCCTAATATCTTGAAAACTGTGCGTGTAGTGGATTTACGGAGGCGGAAAGGGGCGTGGCGAAATTTTGAAACAAACTTGACCTGCGTGGGGCTTATAGAAATCTGTGTGCCAAATTTGTTTGCTCTAGCTCTTATAGATCTAGGCCTTCACACGGACAGACAGACAGACGGACTGATCAAGAATATATACACTTTATAGGGACGGAGATGCTTCCTTCTCCCTGTTACATACATTGCAACGAATACAATATCCCCTTTTACTTAATTTTTATGTAACGGGTATAATATCATATTTATTTGTCATTTTTTGTCCGAATTTTAGAATTTAGAGTTGTCGAGTAACTTTTGTTGTTTGTCGCGCCAATCACTTTTATGTATATAAATTAAATTATGTTAACTAAAAAATAAAAAAAATAAAAACCTATTATTCTGCAATGATAAACTTAAAAAAGTTGCTAAACAAACCCTTGGCAAATTTAATATGAGATGGCGCCAACCCTAGCAGCCTAAGTAGTTCGAAATGGTTGGTGAACATGCTAAAGAAATTAAATCACTCAAAGTTCTGTGGCACTGTGAAAGTTTTTGAGAGGAAGTTTTGTTAAAATCAGACTATAAAATCATACTACTGTCATAAAAACTATTATGGGGCATATTAAATTTGAGATCGTTTCGTACCTAATTCAAGAATAAATTCAAGCAGTGACATACTTTATTTAATTTTAGCACTGCACATATTTTTCTGAGTGTACTGAGCATGGAACGAGTACTCGTACATGACCAATGCAAGGCCACAACTCGGTCTATGTCAGCGCCATCTTCCAGTCGAGTGCCTGCTGCCTGTCAACGTCCGTGATGCGGTCTAAGTGCCTCCGTCCTCTTGGCCACAGTTTCAGACCAAATGCCAGAGCTACAGCCATAAGAGCCGCAAAGCTGCTTAACCAGAAGCCAGAAGCGGCAGACACTTCACCTGCTGGATTATGACCAGACCAGAATCGTTGCACTAAGTAAACCACATACGAGTACAAGTGACAGAAAGAGAGAGATAACCTGCTTTCACTATCCATTACTCTCGGAAATCTCTTAAAATCATTGTAATCCCCACAACAACATCTGATTGATCTGTCATCGCAGCTGGCCTTTAAATCTTCTCATTCCCATCGCAAATACTTGTTCAAGTTCGATTTATTCAGGGATGCCACAGAAATCGCAAGCGAAATAGAATTCCGCACAAAGCAATTCCGCACGGAAATTTCCGAGGTGCCACAGAACTTCGAATGATTTAATGTTTTTTTAGCAATTTTACTAACCTTTTCGAACTAGGCTGCTAAGGGCTGACACCTTCTCAGATTAAATTTCCCAAGGGTTTGTTTAGCAACTTTTTTAAGTTTACAATTGCAAAACAGTAGGTTTTTTAATTTTTTTTTTATTTAATTAATATAATTTAATTTATTTATGTAATAATTGATTTTGTTTAGCTGAACAAAATTTAAAAGTAATTGGCGCGAAAAAATAAAAATTACTCGACAACTCTAGCAATTGTCTGCCATTAGTCTGGCAACTCTTCGTGAAAAATGTTTTCACAAATTGCACACAAGTTAAAGGTTTTTATCGGTAAAACTTGATTTACCCCAAAAGACCTATTTTTTTAATGCTTAATTTAAAGAAAACTATAGTGGTTCCATATATTTTTTTAAATACCTTACTTCAAATTCTGACTAAAAAATGTAGCATCGCTGACCCTGACTTCGAAAATCATAATCGGACTAGGTGGCAGCATCGGACGCCAGCGATTTTAGCGCTAGTTTAATACGCGAACGTGGTTGCAATTTGATAAGCAAATAATATTAATTTAACAAAAAATAACTTGAGTGCATATTAAAAATATCACTTTAACTCAATATTTATTTTTACTATTATTTGTATTATTATTACTATCTACAAAATAAACTAAACGTCTCAGAATCAAATTGAAAGTGTTATTCTTATTTAATAAAAACAAAGTATGTTTGGAAGAAAGTGATGCTTGCGGAACACGTGCGATTAGCAAGTGATTTCATTATGAATTCAAATTATTTAGCCAGCTAAAAAAAAAGATCATTCGCTGCTTATTTTTATGACGCACTGTCATGATTAATTTGGCTTTATGTTTATAAGCAACTTCCATTCAACTGTTCTCCTGTGTGTCTTTATCTTTACAGGTAAGCTTTGCTGGTATCTCGTCATCGTCACCGTCGACGTCGACGTCCACATCTCTGTATTCGTCCCCGTCTTCGTCTTCGTCCACTTCTTCTACAGTGTCTGAAGGCTATTTGGTCCCGCCCACACAGCCGAAGAACAATTTCACGGTGTGTGCGCGCCCCAAAGCATTTCTCGGAGTATGTAAGATATGTAAGGCAAATGAAAGCAAATAGCCAAGACCAAAATGAGGATGAGAATAAGAACGTAAAACAACGAGAAACAGCAATATTAGAGTGGGATGAAAAAGTGTAAGGATAACAAGAAGAAGAGGGGGCAATAGTAGTGATGCAAGCAGCTGATGAAAGAACAGAAAACTCTAATTGAATTTCATGTGTATATGTGTGTGTGTGTGTGTGTGTATGTGTGTGTTAAAGTTAAGTATGCGTGTGCTTAACTATGTCTATGTAAGCGCGTGTGTCTGTGTGTGTATGCTGCTGTGTTACTGTCGCTCTGAAAAACTTTCAATAGCATTTCAATTTGAATTTCTCTGCACTTTGTGAAAAAAGCGAAACTAAAAATTCAAAGGATGCATAAGTGCGACAAACATGCGACTATCAAATACCCTTAGACACATAAATACGTAAAACAAGTCAATTCATTGCTGAATTTCATCTTTCATACATTTTGTTACATTATTAAAATCATAGCATGCTTTTGTGCGCAATACAATTTAATCAATTTTATTGCGCTCAAAAGTATGCTTTGATTTTAATAATGGAATAAAGCACAAAAATATTTCTGAAATTTCCTAGAGAAATCTCAATCTCAATCTCAGTATGGACAGTCGAAGTGCAAATTTCATTTGCTTAACTGTGACAAAAGTTCAAATAAACAAACTTAAAATGTGAATAAAAGTGAAAATCACAATGTCTGCTTATAAATTGCATATAAAAATGCAGGTACAATTTTCAATAAATTAAACGATTCAAATTCAATATCGTCCGAAATGCCGTGAATGCTATTAATTAAAAAGGTAATCCAATCAGCAAAGAAATAACCATGAATTCTGTTTAATATCAGAGATTAAATGATAGCAAACATAAAACAAGATAGACACAAATTGTAGCACGTGGCAAGTAAGTTGATGGAAACGAGTATGCTTTGTATTTAGCCCAGTTAAAAATTGTACAGCAGGCATAGTGAAAAGCAGAGCAACAGAGAGAGAGAGAGAGGGAGAGAAAGAGGCAGAGAATTGGGAAAGAGAGGGCGAGGAAAATAAAAGCAAACTCACTACGAAACTCAATTAAACTGTGCAGCACATTTGGCTGCAGCTGCATAATACGACACACAAACATTACTAATATATATGCATCACATACATACACACTCACACTCACACACACACACACACTCACACACACAGCTCGAAAAATACTTAAAGCGCTCTACAAATGTCTGAAAACAACACGTCCCTCAATCAACAGACCCTCCACCAACCCTCACCCCTCCCTTCCCCTCTGCCCATCTCGCTACTCTCTCTTATCACTGTGACGCTTTTATAGACAATTAATCGCATTACAAACTTTTAACGTTTGCCACTAGACGACAATGATAAAAATAACCGAGAAAAGATTACAATAAAATTCCAGCCTATCTGCCACGCCCACGCCACCTAAAATAAGGCGTATAATATGAAAAAGGACAATAAAATTTCTGTAAAATAGTCAGTATATTAATTAAAGAAAACAGAAAAAACAGCCTGTTTCCGGGATTTCGGTAATTTCGGTAATTTTTTAAATCGAGTTTAAAATAATTGATTCAAGTGCAAATTATCAAATCCTTCTCCGCAAATATAATTTGACAATGACATTCTGAATACACTCTTAAAAAAACATGCTTAATTTAAAATTTGTAAACTTGTAAAAGCGAAATATATGAAAAGGAGTCCGAAAGTCAGACATTACTCGGTATCTCTATCTGTATGTCTGCCTATCTGTTCGTCTCACTCAATCTGTCCATCTGTCTCCCTCTTTCTCGTTTTCTTTCTCTATCCGTCTAAGCTGATTATGGATAGATGGCACTTGGTAATAGACGCTCATTATTCAAGTGCGCCGCCAGCTGCGACTTCCAGTTGCTTTACAGGTGCCAACAACATCAACAACATCAACAACAACAACATCAACAACAACAACAATAACAACTCAAAGCACTTGCGAGCATTTGTTAAGTTAATAAGGCGTTGGTTAGCCCAACGTAATATGTGCCTTTTGGCTGTGGGTGGCAACTCTGCTTTGCCACAGTTCCCTTCTCGTTCCCTTAGCCTCAGGCTCCACACACATGTTTAGCTGAATACACAGCCTACCAACGTTGTTGTTACTCAGCTTGGGGAGTGTTTAAGCATTTGGAGGCTGGTTGCCTTGGGCTTGCCTAATCAACTGGCGCTTATGTATTTAACTTTGGTTTCATATTCGCCAAAGCGAAAACATGAAATTAGCGATGGCAGCGTGACTCACGAAAGACAAAAGACACGAAACCAATTGGGACATTTCTGTAGTTCGCTATCACTTTCGGCACTAGTGTAAGTTAGCGATATTCTTGCGATATAAAAAAAAATTATACAGTTTTTGATATTTTCGAATATATGATATTTACATATATTTAATAAAAAAAAAAGTGAATATTGTGTCACTAGCGTAAAATATTGATATTTCAACAGCATTACAAAAACTTCGGCACCAGCAAAAGATATTGACATTTAAGAAAATTTTTAATTATTTCGGCACTAGCTTAAGATATTTATATTTAAGGTTACCTATAAAGTTTTGGGCACTAGCAAAAATATTGATTTTTGAAAAAATTCTAAGATTTTCGGCATACAAAAAATTTAATTTGACACATTAATATTTGAAAAAGTGATCAGATTTATTAGGATACAATTTTTTGAAAAGGATAATTAAAATAGTGTGTAGAATTATTTATGGGACTAGTTAAATACATTTTTAATAATTTCGGCACTAGCTTAAGATATTTATATTTAAGGATACCTATAAAATGTTGGGCACTAGCAAAAATATTGGTTTTCGAAAAGATTCTAAAATTTTCGGCATACAAAAAAGTTAATTTGACACATTAATATTTGAAAAAGTGATCAGATTTATTAGGATACAATTTTTAGAAAAGGATATTTGAAATAATGTGTAGAATGATTTATGGGACTAGTTAAATAAATTCCCTGTATTTTCTTGAATTTTCTAAAATTGACATAGTCAAATATTATGTAGCATTAATCCAAAAAGTCGGTTTGTTAATGAAATGAAATCGATTTTTCATTCTCAAGATTAAAGAGCTGTAACTGAACCCATAATGTGTAATTACACATTTAAACAGTTGCATCATCGAAATGGTTTTCTCTAATTACTTAAGCCCCTAATAAAGTTGGCGTATTTGACAGAGGCAAAGTCATTAAATCCTGGACAAGCCGAAGCCTCAACATTAAGCGGGCCCTTTGAATAAATAAAAACATTTTAATTAGAGCAATTGTTTAATTATTTAAAGTCCTATTTGACTTTGCCTGCTCAAGTTGAGTTCATGTTTATAGTTTGCAAATTAAAGCCCAATTCAAATAATGCTTGGATAGGGCTTTAAATGAAGTACACTTTTAATTACAATTAATTTAATCAGAATGGCATTTGCAACATGCGTAAATATGCAGTAATTGATTTTATGTGCAATTAAGCATGACTTTTATTATTTTTATTTTCATATGCAAATGACAAATATAAATAATGTAATGCAGAACATGGAAAATTTAAATCACGTGCCCATCGCCTGAATGTAATACAAAAAATTGCCACAAATTTTGCAAAAAAGACTCGCACAACAAAGTTGAGCGCATTTTCTTTTCAAGAAAAACTTTAAGGCCATGTGTCTGTGTGTGTGTGAGTGTGTATAGCCTTAAGCCCAACCCCAACTCAAAGTCCAACCCCCAAAGCCCAACCCAAAGGCAACACGTGAAAGGCAAAGGCAGAGGCATAATTTTGCTTTTCATTTTTGCTGCGTTTAATGTGGAAACTTACTCATGTAAATGAAAAACGCAGGTGGTAAAACTTTTAGCTTAACTGAAAGGCGGCCAAGGCACTAACACAAGCACACACTAACACACACACAATACATACATACACATGTGTGTACTGTAAATGTATTGGCACTTGTATTTACATGATATTTAGAAAACACTCAGCTTCAAGTTGAAAGACTCGTCGACGTCGTCGTCTCGCACATAAATTAACTTTGTTGCTTAGTGTTTTCTCCCCTCATCTTCTTCTTGCTGCTACTCCATACATATGTTTTAGGAATTCATTCTCTATGCGCATAGCAATGTGGAATTCGTTTAATTAGATTCATACAATGTTTATATGCATATGTTCGCTGCAATGATTTATCCTTTTAAGGGTCCCACAAAATCCAAAAGATCTGTCATAAAAATTATCATGTGTTTTTTTTTTGTAATTGGAAAAGTTTTATGGGTATGTAGTATGTAATATACATTCCCAATATTCGTATGCATTCAGCTGCCATTTCATAAGCCAAATGTGTTTCTTTTATAATCCCAAAGTTTATCGTTCCATGGTGCGTATGCGTAATATTTACAGCTGATGGAAAATTCAGTTTGCTCGCTGCAACTTTGTTTTGGAAATTGTGCTCAAATAGTTTGACTGCCGAATTAAATAAGCCAATAAAAACAAGAACTGATGGAAATGCCGACAACTTAATACACTAACAATGTATTTAAAAATCAATCAAATAAAAAAAAATAAAGCTAAAATATTGATCAAATAATTAGAAATTTAAATACTTGTAGCTCTAAAATCAACGAAATTAAATTAAGTTCAATTAAACTAAGAATGCAAGGAATATTAAATACTGAAAAGATTAGTTCAGAAACCTTTTGAATCTGGAAGAGTCGTTAATTTTTGAATAGTCAATATTTAAGAGGGAGTCTCACAACAGAAATGTATAAAGTGAATGTGGAGATATAATATTTTGATTAAAGCAAATGTATTGATTTTTTTATAATTTCTTGCTACTACTTAGTGGCTTTTTTTCAAAGAAGAACGCAATTTTTTATGTCTATTTCAAGCTACGTCAGCCATTTTCAAACTGTCCTCGGTCGTAGCTCTGATCAGTTCTAGGAATATAATAAAACTTCATTGTTTTAGCATCTTGTCAGCTCAGAAATAGTCATTTATTCATAGCATACGTATCTTTTCAAAGAGCACAAAATTAAAAGTTTTCTCAAACTTGAGATGCCTGGAAGTCATTTATAGGAATGGCATAATGAAAAGTCTCTTGAGGTCGCTCTGTCGCACCATATTATTTATGCTAATACAATGTTGCTTCAATTATATATATATATACATCTACAAGTATATATTTACAGCCAAGCTCTTGGGCTGGGAGACACACACAGACAGACAGACACACACACCCACACACACTCCCAGCCATTCCAGACTGGTCATCAAATATGCATAAAAATTTGTGCCCTCTCTGTCTCGTTTCTTCTCTCTATCTCAGTCACTCTCTCTCTCTCTATATATCTCACTGTCACTTTCACTCTCTCATTGGTTAGTTACATGTGTTATGTGGCATGTTAAACAAAGCTTAAAACCGATGCCCAAAAACGGACTGCGGCCATATTAAAAATGTAACCAGCTGAAATGAGGGCCAAGACTAGGTCACAACACAAAAAAGAGGATGCTAGGTAGCACCATGTTTAGAGTGCATGACTTAGAGACACCCTGTGCTGTCAACACAGCAAGTCAGCGATGCATTATGGTTAAATCCAAATATGAGCAAGGACATATAATACACTGAAAAAAAAACCTAGATTCCGAACTTCGGTATCTTAAGATTGCATATCTCGGAATTTAAGTAGGATTTTTCAATTTCCTATCCACAAATTTTATAAGAATTTGTTCAGTAAAATTATAGGTTTCCGGCTTTTTTTTGACTATTTTCATGCTGAGTGGCTGCCATTTTATTCGCATATTATGTTAGAAGAATTTCAAAAGTTTTAAACTTGAATTTCAGAATGAGTTTTTCTTTTGTGTATTTACTATAATAAAATCAGGGGTGGCACCCCCGAATAGTTATTTTAACATTTTTTTTTATTTATTCGATTTAATGTTAATATTTTTCGCCCCTTCCACATTTATCAGAGATACAAAATTGTGTCTCCTTTTGCTTTATTGTACCCTTTTTTTCATAGACATTTTATGGTTACAGGGTATATAAAACAATAATATGGTCGGCTGTTAGCCTTTATTGTTCTTGTTGTTGCTGTTGTTCCCGCTGCCGATGCGTGCGGCTGCATGCTGATTTCCGTTTCCTGTTTACGAGCATGCACACATACACACACACACACACGCACACACACACAAACAAACACATACGCAGCCACAGACACGTCAAGACACGCTGTAAGCTATGTAGCGTGAAAATATGCAGGACCATTTCTCGCATATGAAAACGCAATTTTATGGCATACATTTTTAATAAACTCATCGATTGCCGCTCGCCATTCATTGCAATGCAAAAGTTACCGACACACACACACACACACAAACACACACACACACACGCACAAAAATACGCATGTGTGCACGTGCTCATCGATAAACATAAATTGGAATAAATATGCTTCAAGTGGGTCAGCAACGGATAACTGAACGTCTAAGGGCTGATCCAGAACGGGAGACAGCGACACCTGCCTCCTATACAGGGTGTTCCAGCCAAAGAAGAGGAAACAATCATGCAATATTTAAAAAAAAAAGTTGTTCATAGCACTACTTTTAACTGAAAATATTCCTTTTGCTAAAATTCTGAATAACAAATTCTGAAATATCACTTTTAATATCCAAAAACAGTTTTTATAAATTATTTCCTTTTTAAGACCAATATCATTGGTATATTTAAAATTGCTTTTAAGGAATGTCACAATCTTAAACTAAATTATATTCAAGAATAAGTATCTATCCATCTGAATCAAAAATCAGAATCATATTTTCGGGCTTTAAAAAACGTTGAAATGTCCTGACCCAATCTACTTACTAATGTAAATATTCATTTTAGCAACTGTTAAGCGTTAAATGGAACACCCTATATTATCATATGCCATAAAGAAATTTCCGGGTGAAATCCGTTTAAATAATTTTATCAGAAATATTACATCTTTTTAATATCAGCTCAATCAATCAATTCAATCACATATAACATTAAAAAGAGACACAATTTTCAGTGCAGGTACTGAAAATTCCTCTGACTTTTCTGTATTCAATAAATAGTTTAAATACTCATATTTATAAACATTATAATTGCGGTTAGAAACTCATTGTTTTAATATAATTAAAACTCAGACACTTTCCAGTTAATTCATTTGAATTTGTTTAAATTTATTTTCAGTAGCACCCTGTATCTGTAAGCCATTTACGGCAGCTACAGTTACAGCTGCTAGTTTTCGAATACCTTTTGAGATACTTTGTTGTTGATTCTGTTTTGTATTTCGACTGTCAATTACAATTATGGTAAATCAAGCGAAAGCTGCGATCCGAAACGGAAAACTCCGTGCAAAAAGAAAAATAAAAGGGAAAATGGAAAATGTTGTGTTGTTGTTGTTGCTGTTGCTGTTGAGTCAACAGCTTCTGGGTGTCGAGGTCACATTAATTTTGCAACATTTCAACGCCAGCAATGTGACAATGACAGGTAACAGCAACATTAACCAAAAAGGGTACTAAACTAAAAGCCCAAACTTGACTCTAAGTACTACACACAGTCCTTTATTTTGGTTAACATAATTTATAGACACACATACATGTAATTGACAGTCGATTGGGTGACCAAATGACATTGCCAACAACAGATTCCAACAGATTCTGGGTCGGCATTGTTTCTCGAGTTGCGGTTGTGGTTTGTGGCTGCGGCCAGGGTTGTCATTCCCGTTCACGTTCTTACTGTAATTCCCTGTTGCCATACCACATAGTTAATTATTTATATATTTAATCAAAGTCGACAGAGAGCTAGTAAAATTATAAGAATTTAAAAGAAATTATAAAAAAAAATTAAATTGTGGAAAGAATTATTTTAAATTCGTGACTGAAAAGATGGATTACTTGAATTAAAATACATGAAATTCTATATAATCTGGGATATATATTTAGGAGAAAATTTAAATTGGTTTAAGTCAGCAGCTTTAAAGGCAGCCGCTAAGCGTAAGCTTAATTTTGAAAGCCTTTTGGACTCAAAGCTGATGTACTGTCTGCTTTTGAGAAGAACAAATCCCAGAAAGCTCTATGCTCAACTTGAATCACAGACGGAGCTTATGTAAAACTGAAAGAAAGCAAAAGTAGCCAAAGTTTTCATTGTGAATTAGAAAAACTTCAGTAAAAGCTTCGCATTTGTATATAAAATAAGTGCTCAGCTTATAAATTGAACTTTTGACAAAAGCAGGAAAGCTTATCTAAGAAACTGAACAAAAAGCTGAACAATAATTTTAATTCTAAGGACAAAGTGTACATTTATTTTGTGTTTAGTTAAAACGCTTCATATAGAAATTTTAGGATTAATAGTTTTAGACAAAGGTTTATTTGAAAATAGGAAAGCTTTATAAAGATCCCAAATCTTAAAAAGAAAAGCAATTAGAGCTTTATGTGTTGTGATGGTAAATAATTTTAAAATCAGAATTTTTACTATTCGACAATCTCAAAACAAAAAAGCCAAACTATAACTTTTAGTCCAGCTTAGATAAATGTACACACAATTACAAAATTCTATCTTTGCTTGCTGTGACATTTTATAAAATTTTTGAAAATCTGAAAGCTTCAACTGGGATTCACACGATAAACTTTCAGTTAAAACATATTTCCGTTATAAAAGCTTAAGTCGTTAAGCTATGCGAAGCTTTTTATTTCAAACAGCTGATGGCACAAGCTTGAGTTTCTCTCTCTTTTTCGCACACACACTTGGCAATGCATTCGCGCCGAAAATGGTGGCTTTGTGTTGGTGTGTGTGTGTGTGTGTTTTGAGGTGTGTTTGTGTGTGTCGCAATGTAAACAATAACAACAAAGACGCCAACTAAAAGCGTCCCAAGTTGCTTTGCCAACGACCAACAGCGCCGCCTGTCCGCCCGGCATTCGCGACCCACAAACACACACACACACACACTCACACACACACAGACACATAGACACGCACACACGCAGACGCAGATTTGCAGTTAAACGTGTTTCATTCAGTTTCACTTTCAGTCGTCGCTTGACTTCCGCACGGAAGCGTTCGTTGCGTTCTCCTCTCTATTTTCTGTCTCTTCATCACTTTAATTCTTTTTTGTTCTTGTTGTTGTTCTTTTTTTGGGTGCGCAAGACAACAAAGTTAATAAAGAAAACAAACCAAAATATAAACATACAAGCAAATATGCATATATACGACTTTGACTTGAAAGTTTTGTTGAGAAATTTCCATAAAATGCTTCGAACATAAAAAACAAAAACAAATAGAAACGAAAAACTTGAAACGTTACCAAAAAAGGTCTCGCGGGAAATAAAGCACAAGAAACGGAAATAAAAATAAAAAAACAAAATATACACATAAAGGTGGCAAAACGTAAAAAGAGAAATATATACATATATACTTACTTATATATGTACGAATAAAAAAAAGAAAATAACAAAGCGTAGAAAAAAGAGAAAATGCTCATTTGCCTGCCAAGCTGCTGCCAAGTGTCAAGTTGTTGTTGTTTGCAAATGAGAACAGCTGTTGTTGCTTTTACTGTTATTATTATTATTGTTAGCAGTGTGTATGTGTGCGTGTGTGTGTGTGTGTATGTGTATTAAAAGTTACGCCATTAATGCCGCCATCCTTTCAAAATGAAACAATTAAAGCTACGTTTATGGCCAACAAATGAACAACAGGCAATAATAAAACACACACATTATGTCTGTGTGTGTGTGTGTGTGTGTGTATATTTAAAGTGTGTGTCAGTGTCAGCTCTGACTATTAGCAGCATAAATCTATTAAGACATTTTTAATTTCCGTTGAACAGTTGTGTCAAAGGCGCGACGTCAACAACAGCAGCTGTTTCAAATGCAGCTTTGAGAAGCTGTCCTCCACGTTCACTTGGCCCCCTCGTCCCTTTCGCCCCGTCAAGCATTCTTTGTTTAAAACGGCAAAAAAAATAGAAAAAGAGAAAGAAAAACGCAACTGTTTTGTTTGCCTGGCCCACAAAAGCCAACTAACTACTTGTAGGAAATACTATACAGTGAAACCTCATGTCCAACCCCAGCGCCCAATATGAATCCATTTCAACTAGGGATGGTCTCCGATATTTATTATTTATTTCAACTTACCTTCATTTTATCAATGTCTACCAAAAGCAAACGCCAAAAAACTCACTCAAAACTTATAACATAATTAGAAAACAATATTTTGAATTAGCTATCGAACCTATGCATTTTTTTATCTTAATGTTATATTATGCTAAAGCTTTTCTAATATCGCACGAATAAAAATCATAATATAACAAGTAAGATTTAAATCATAAAATTAGTATGTTTATTTACAACATTTTAATTTATTGAAATTAAAAATAAGGAAAAATTGAAATAGCAATAATGCTAAAATACTCAACTCAACTAACCAAAATTTTGGTGGTTTGCAGCCTTGACTTCTACATGTAAAGTAGTTAATTTTACGATCATTTCAATACACTCGATATCTTCAATTTTCAGACTATATAGTGTATAAATTGTAAACTATTTTTGATGGCTAATTCAAAATGTCATTCGTCAACCCTACAACAAATCCTTAACACTTTGGTGTCGAGCTAAAAAAAAATTGAATAAAATAAAATAAAAAAAATATCGATACCCATCGCTAGTTTCAACCCAGAAGAGACCAGGCCAGACCAGACCACGCCGTTACCCATTTCCCCCCTTCGTTACATCCTTTTTGCCCGTTGTTGTCATTCAACATACAGCGCCCGAAGCTGCTCAAGACATTGTTTTCATCCTGTAAAGGACTTGCCTCTGTTTTTATTTGCACACAGCTTCAGGCAGCCTTCATATTGTACATACATGTATGTGTCTGTCTCTTTCTATCTCGCTCTGTATGTGTGTGTGACTGAAATATAGCCCATATATATTTATATATATATATTCAATGTGGCAGAACATTGATATACTCGTGCAAAGTGTATCACTTGGATGCAGCTGCATTGCCTGCACCAGCCATCGATTGCAACTGCCTGGCGATTGGGTGCATCGTATAATTTATTCCTCCTTTTCCATTTTTAAGGACACTCTCAATATTATGCCGAGCAAGCGACAGAGAAAAACAAACATGACAGCTCGACGGGAATATCGCTTTACATACTCGCAGTTCGCAAGAGTCCTAAACATGCCACGAAGCAATTGCCACAGTATATTTTGTAGCTAATTGGTTTGCCATGAAACTATCGCCAGTACTATCGTTTAAGTCCTAAGAAATTAAAATTAATCGTTTAGATATCATTAAGATATATGTGTATATCCTTTATTTTGGTTACGTTTACCACCATCTAATTGCACAATCAGCAATAATTTTCATTTATTATTGAAAAATTTACAACTTATTCCAAATTATTACTGATTGTTTAGCCAAATAGAAACATTAAATCATTACCATTTACTATTTTTAACATTTGTCGAAAAGAACATTAAAGATATACTGCATTTCCTGACACGATAGTACTAACGATAGTTTTAGTTTTTTATGAAATAATTTGAATTCTTAGGTGGGTTATAAATGTTGATGCAGATGAAATATAGCAATTTATAATACATATTTGAAATCAAAATGATATGGTGGAGTTTTGGGTATGAAAACAAAAGTTTATTAAATAAAACAAGTGGGCGCGGCTACAGTCGAGTTTGCTCGACTGAAGGATACCCTGTGCCAGTCTCCATAAAATAGAATATTGTTTGGGACCATCTCATATACATATTCTGTCACTTTGATTCAGTTATCTCAAACAACAAAAAGTTTTTCATACTGAGACTTGATTATCGACTGATCGTTCCTATGGCAGCTATATGATATAGTGGTCCGATTTCAATCAAATTTGGTCAGGATATAAGGGACCATTGCGTATGCATATTCTGTGAGTTTGATTCAGATAGCTCAAACAACAAAAACGTTTTTCATACTGAGACTTGATTATCGACTGATCGTTCCTATGGCAGCTATATGATATAGTGGTCCGATCCAAATTTAAAAATAAACTTGATCTGCGTCCGGTATCCAGCAACCTACATACCAAATTTGAAGTCTCTAGCTACTATAGTTTCTGAGATCGGCTGTCTCAAACAGACGGACGGACAGACGGACGGACGGACAGACGGACAAACAGACGGACATGGCTCAATCGTCTTGGTTGTTGATGCTGATCCAGAATATATATACTTTTTGGGGTCGGAGATGCTTCCTTCTCCCTATTACATACTTCACACAAATCTAATATACCCTTTTTGACCATTTTCAATGGGCACAGGGTATACAAATTCTAATATTGAGTGTCCGTTAGAGTAAAAGTTCAACTTAGTTGCAAATCTCCATTATAACGATTAGATTAACTACATACTCACTGGATTAAAAGTCAATTAAAATTTTAATTAATTGTGCAATGCACCAAATAGCAATGCAAGCAAATCATATAAATCAAAGTCATCAAAAGCACATGACTATAAATTTCAATCAGAATGATATTAATAATAACATTATGATGTGAGAGACTCCCCCATAATCATGCAACATAAAAGCTGATGAAATGTCAGTCGAGATGAATGTGAAAACATGGCCATGGGCCTCAAATTGATAGCAGACAGCAGCACATATATGTACATATGTATGTACAAGCTATCAATCAAATGGCTTTCTAAACTCAAGTGGCCCCTGACAAAAAAACAAGAAAAACACACACATTTGGCAGCTCGTAGGAGCACGAATACGTGTTGCCCATGGACCACTTTAAATGCGCCTCTCGTCTGCATTTGCTCAAGAGTTAACTTTTCTTTCATTTCACTCATTTTTTTTTTACGGATTCGACCTATGCAAACAAGGAGCTTCAGGAGCAGCAAACCATAACATAACAATTGAAATGGTCAGCACAGCCTTTTGAGCACATCAATCATACGCCATGTTGTGCGAGAGGGAAATCGAGCTAGACCACAACCTGAAACGATAATGTGTGCAGCAGTAGTTGACCAAGCATCTGCTCTTACCCACATTTCTGGCATTTCTCCATTTGCCTGCCATTTCCCACAACAATATGCAAATTGTAATGCGTCAGGTTTAGTGCTGCACATTAATTGAGGCAAAACTTCAACTACACTCAGCAAAACATCTGATCATTAAATATCAAATTTCTGTGTACACAATCTAGTTTCTTTCAAAATAGAAATTAAATTAAATGGGAATATTTTAAACGAGAAAAAAGTACATTTTTAAATAAGATATGTTAAATAAAAAATCAGGGACCGCAACTTTTTAAAATAAAAATTGCAAATTAACAATTATTTTGAAATTTTTATTTTAAAGTTACGAAATAAAAATTGTTCTTAATTTTTATTTTAAAAGTCAAATATAATCGTTAAAATTCATTATTTCAATAAAAGTTGAGAAAGAACACTTATCTCTGATTTTTTCAGTAAAAATAAAAAATTTGAGTTGTTTTTGTTTTTTATTTTATAAGTTGCAAATAAGAGTTGTTCCGAAACTTTTATAACAAAAATTTAAAACTCTTCTTGATCTATGACTCGAGACCTTTCATAAGATGTCCTTTAAGGACGAAATTAAGGATCCGTATTTTTGGTTATTATAATTGATTTTTTCTCCTATATTCTGTTGCAGTAATATATGTTATGTATGAAGTAATTATTGCCAAACAAAATACCAATTGATACTAAAAATACAGAATATACTAGAAATCTTAAAAATACCAAAAAATATTATCCCTTTAACTTTTATTTTTGATTTTTTAAATAAAAGTTAAGGAATAACTCTAATTTGTAACTTTTAAAATAAAAATCCAAAATAACTCTTATTTTTTATTTTTATTGAAAAAATCAGAAATAACTGTTAATTTTCAACTTTTATTTAAAAAAAAATTAGTTTTAATGATTATTTTTTTCTTTTTAAATAAATATTAAAAATAAGAATTAAATATGATTTATATCCTCTAAATTTAAAATATAAGTTTTTGGCTTATATCGATAGTTCCGACTTAAATATGAATTTTGGTTCTTTACCATAGCATATTTCCTTCACATTGATTTTTTTAGTTGAAATTAGCATTCATAACTCTTATTTGCAGTCCCTATATAAAATACATTTTACTCTCGTTGCCAAATAGCAGTAGGATAAATTCTTGAATTAATATTGAATTAATATTAAAATGAAGTTTAGTTCTCCCAGAAAAGTTTTATTCCAAGATTGTACTTGAATATCTCCCGTCTAAGTATTTTTTTTTTTTCCAAGTGTAGTATTGGCCAGGCCAACAAAACTTTGCCAGCTGTTGGCAGTGCTGATGTGTGTGTGTTTATGCTAATAAGTACCTTGCAGCTTTTCCACATACATACTTACTATACATTCTATATCATACTCGTACTCTTAACTCAGCTTGCTGGCTAATTCAATTTTTGGCATTTGACTAAGTCGTTTATCTGTGGCGAGCACAGCGCCAAAACTTGCCGGGCAAATTGAATCAGTGCGCAGCGAAAACAGCCACAACCAGAGTCATCATCATCATCATTCACATCATTAACGTCATTAGCATCAACCACATCACCCGCATCCACATGATCCCAAACAACATCATTAACACTGTCATTGTCATATGTGCTTATGACGACGGCGGTCACAAACTGCGGGCGCTCAGGTTAAGCTTCATATGTGCCTTGGTGGGGGGGAAGGGAGTTGTGAAAATGTGGTGGAAACGTTGAACGTTCCGTTGCGATTATGCAAATTTTATTTGAAAATTTATTGCGAAAACATGGCAGCGCATGCATTGCATAAACAGCTCATTAAATGCCGAAAAATCTTTGTGTCTCATCAGCATGTCTAATTCAATCTCTATCTTCCCTTTTCCCTGGCCAGCGTGGCGTATGCGCAATGTATCCGAGAGCTCTTAGTTCCCCTCGAATTTCTAATGCGTGTGTAATGGCGCCGTTTTGTGATTAATGAGCCCTTTGACTTCGCAAAGTGAAAGTGAAAGAGAAAGAGAAAGTAAAGGCAGCAGCTTGGCATTCTTAACTTTTGCATAAACTAATCAACCATCAATGTCGTCATCATTATCATTATGAACAAGGATCTCATTATTATCAGCCAAGACAAGACAAAATAACATGGTCGAAATACAAAAGCCACATTCGGCTCTTAAGCGGCCATCGCTAAAACGCGAAACGGTTGTTGTTAACAATAGTGCACCCACCATCAAGAAGGTGACTCTCGTGCCCAAGGATGAGGTGAGTCCTGCGAGTCCCCATCAACATATACTTGTTTTCAATAATTAAATAACTACCATAAACAAATAATTACAATAGAATAATTAATCATACTGGTAGCGCTAGTATGAGATTTATTAATGAATAAATGTAAAAAATAGAAAGTTAATTACACATTGCAATATTTCCACTGCTTCCTCTTCAACAACATCTTTTCATTTCCGTTTGATTTATACCCTGTATTTAAGATATGTATATAAGCTTTATGCCAAAGTATGTTACAGACGGAACGAGGCACAGAAAATCCAGTCAGTGCCTCAATTTTCTCACGGAACTCAAACAATTGGCGTCACAATGTCGCCTTCTTCACCGTCGAGAAATCAAAAACAACAGCATAAACAAATTAACCAAAAAAAAAAAAAATAATAATATAAATTTTTCAAAAGATATTTTATTAAGACTGACACAGGGTATCAAATTGTCGTGTGCACTCTACTTTGCTCTAATTTGCTTTCTTCTTTCTCATTTTTGTTGGCTTGTCAAGCAATTTGCATACATTTATTTTTTTTGTGTACTCTTCATTTGGCCAAAATGCTGTTACCTAATTTAATGTAATTTTTCTAACTTTAACTTTATTAAATCATAAATTGTCATTAGTGTTGTTTTCGTCATTTTTTATTTAGTCTTTTGATGTGCTTTTTTAAAGTTATGATATTAGTTTATTAAATACATACAGATTAGACATATTATTTGACAATTCATTTTTGAAAAAAAGTTGAAAAAATAGTTTAGAACTGAGAACTAATTTCCCTCTTTGAATCAACTAGATGAATGCTGAAACCTCTTAGGACTAAGAAATATCGGTAGCATACTTCTCAGAGCTGCTTTAAAAACACTTTGTTTCGTTGGAATAAAATGAAATTAAATAGTTGATAAGAATTTATCTCATCTCGGAAACTTTTTATTTGATTTATTTACATTAAACTATATGCAAAAAACATCAGCGTTATTTTCTTATTTATCGCGCTTCTCTAAGAACTAAGAACATCTTGTTATTAACTTTGAAATGAATTCTTTGATGTTCGCAAGCAAAGTAAACACACAATTTCAGAACTGAAAACAATTTTATTAATTTGCCAGATCTGAGTAGCAATATTCGCTAAATTAATTTATGGAAATTTGATAGTCGTTCATCTTTAATCGGCCGTTTAATCAGGATATCAGGATAATCAAGTGCGCGTATTGGCGGCATTTGGCCTTGAAGGGGCCAAAGATCCCATCATTTTTGGACAAGTTAATTAAGTATGCAAACTCTTTTATCTGTCTGTGTGTCTGTGTGTCCTTTGTAGCCGCCTCCTTTTTGTTGAACTTGGGCTATGCAAGAAAGGATTAAGTGGAGTCCTTTTTCTAGGCTCGTTTAATTGCTTTAATGCGCGCTAGATAAACAAGTGCCCCAAAATATCATCTAGCCAACAGGAAGCATACTTTGCCTTTAGCTCTAGGGACCTCCTCCCTCCCCTCCCCTCCCCTGCCCCCATTTTCTCCAGCCCCTTCTTGTCCTTGTCGTAAGCTCCTTCGCTTAACTCCAGCAGACGCATAAAATTACAAGTGGGAAAAACACTTTTGTCCTGTTCTTTGTTTGTGTCTTTGCTTTGGGTTTTGTGTTGTCGCAGCTCATTTGCAAAATTCATAAATAAAGCTAGCGATAAGAAAGCGACTGGGGTATGCCAGACTATAGACTTACCCTGTAAACCTCATCAAATGCGTTCAATCTTTACTCATATATCTTGGAATTTAAATTTAAAATGAACAATGTGTGGATTCAATGTCTATCTGAAATATTACAAATAATTACAATAGTTCCCAAATTGCCCAAATTCACAAGAATTGTATTTTTCAAGTGTAAATTTTAATTTTAAAATAAAATTTATGTTTTTAAATCAGAGATTATATCACACGAATCAACGAATATACCACATTAAACTTGGTTTAATACAGGGTATCATGCACAGATTTTTAAGTTTATAAATGCAAATTATAAACTGGCTGAAGGCATAACAACTTTCGATTGGCATTTCATTATGAACGTGCCATAAATAAACTCGATTTGCCATATCGATTGCCTATCGCTCGGGCTACAACTTGGACTGCGACTTGGTCTCCATCTCCGTCTTCGACTCCTGTTATGCTGTGGATGATGTCGACGATGGTGCCCCGGGCCTTGGGCCAATGCTATCAGGAGCAGGCTGTCCGCTTCGACACGTTTGCAGGGAGAAAAAGTTAGCTGCAAATCTTTGGGCCATAAATAAAGCCCCGGCCGCAGTGGCAACATTTTATTACCTTTTGCAAAGTTGTTTCGGCTGGCAAGCACACAGAAATAACTAAATAAATAAATAAATAAATAAAATAAAGTCAAGTTAAATACAAATAAAATTTATAGAGGCAACTCAGCAAGCGGCAAATAATTGAGCAGTCCTGCCAAATGCTTTACGAGTCTCATAATTCTTTTTTATGTTGAAATTAAATTTAATTTGTCAGGAAAAGGTAATTGCGAAATACTTCAACTTTTCTTCTGGCTTATCCTGGTCCCGTCGCCTGTGCTCATTTCTCAGCATCATCATCATGATCAGCATCATCATCATTACTGCCATCATCGCCATCATCCTACTTATCCAGCTCATCCTTGTCATCGTCAGTGTCACATAAAAAAAAATCAAAAAGAAAGAAAAATATTTAACAAAAAAAAAAATACACAGTTTTAAACTCATATTGTGACTTGCTGGAATTGAACTTTGCGAAAAGTTCGCGAATGCAGGAAGGAAGCAGAAACAGCAGCCAGGACACTCCCAGCATTGCGCTGATTTCCTTTTAATTATCATAATTATGCGTTGAATCGCAATTTGCGCCCAACTATGACTGCAACCAGCAAAAATCCGAGCCCGCCACGCCCCTGCCCGCCCACTTCATCCCCCTCAGAGCCGCCACAACCTTGTGCTCCCCCTTTACCTCCCTTCCCCTCCAATGCTAATGACAAGACCGGAGATGGAACAACCTCAACATTTGGGCTTTGCCCAATTACACTGGCAATCGTTGGCTCGTGCGCTGCTTTCCAAGCCATTAGATAACTTTATATTCGTTTTCATGCCAGTATTATATTCATAATTTATATCCGGTCATGCTCGCACTATTTCCGCATTATTTTCAAAAGTGTCAAGGATATTTTCGAATTGGCATTCCCCTTTATTTTGAAATGTTGTTTTGGTTTAGAATTCGTTAACAAAAACAGCATGAAATTCTTGTTAAGTAATTTTCATTAATTGCAATTTGATATATAATTTAAATATTTTAAGTTTTGAAGAATTTTTTTTTTTGACTGCTTTTAGCATGTGTTTGTTGAGTATGTTGTTAAATTAACACAATATGCGGATAAAATGTCATTAAAAATGTGAAAAACATGTTAAACTTTTATTTCATTTAAAAAAATTGAAAATTTATCAATTAGTGGCGGAGAAGGAATTGAAAAATCGCACTTGAATAAAATAAAATCTTGAGATTAGCAAATTTCTGACATCGTTTAAGATTGATTTTATCCCCGATTTTACCAACTGATTTCTTACGAAATCCATTTTTTTTTTTTTAGTGTAAAATCAAGATTCTTCGCGTATTTAATAAAATTAAATTTAAAGTCTAATCTTAAAGAAATAAAAACAACTGTCACCTCGAACTCCATTATTATATAGTATTTCGGTATTAAAATTAGGCGATTAGCGATTTGTCAGCAAACTGATAGAATATGTGAATTGGGCTCACAACTTGTGTTGGTTTCACACAGATAAGACGAATTTACGACGGCGATAAGAAGTCAGGCGAGTTGTCTGTTTTGACCAGGCGAAGAAAAAAACACGAATGGTTCAATAAATAAAAGAATGGCCATAAATTTGTGCATGCAAAGAGGAAACGAAGTGGCGATAAGACAAACAGCGATAGTTGGCGAAGGCTGCGGGCCACCGCTGTTGGCCAGGCCAGTACCGAGGCCGAGTCCGAGTCCGAGTCTGTCTCCGTGTCTGTGTCCTGTTCCGTGTTCGACTTTGACCAAATGGCACTTGGCTTTGAAGTTTCGAGTCAGCTGCGACGTGGCTGAGTTTTAGCCTTTCATTTATAATTGCCAGGCACAAGTCGACACACACGGATACACACACACACACACACACAAGCACACTCTTAGATGTCGAGTAGTTCGAGCAGGTTATAAATGATCGGGGACCAAGTCCATCATAATGACATAAGTTTTTATGTGTGTTCTTGTGTGTGTGTTTGTCTCTCTGTTCTACAAACTTTGTTATTTTCTCTCTCTCTTTCCTTTCCCCCTTTCCTTTCCGTTCCGCCTTCAATCATCAATGTTGCGAATGATTTGGCTGCAACAGCCGCTTGGGGGCCATTTGCAGCTGACCCTTGTCATCTGTTTGTTCTGAGCCTCTCCAAACCCATAACGATTCCGAGCTCTAACTACATTCGGCAAAGTCGTAATTTAGATTTTCATACTATGGTATAAAGCCGAAATTTTGTTGTGTATATATCGTTTTTTTTTGCTTTTAAATTCTTAAAGTAAATTCATCATAGTTTTTTGCCAGCTTTCAAAAGTAAGCAATCGTTCAGCTGATTTTGAGAAAGAAATTGGCGCCAAATTATCCGCTTATAGTTTTCTGTTCTGCAAAAAAAAAAACCATAATATAATGTAATGTAATTTTTGGAGAGAATTTAAATGCGTCTCCTGTGTTTCGTGGAATATATAGTAACTGACGTTCTGAGGCTTTAAGAACAAACTAATTACGTCAGTCTACACTTATAAATGTCTGTTTTGTAATAACTTTGGCTCGTTTTGGCTACTTTTCTTGAAAAAAAAAAACACATAACGACAAAGACAAGATTCAATTAAAAAAAAATTTAAATATTTTATTCTAAATATAAGCCAAATAATAAACAAACAATAAATTTGAAATGTACAAAATTCTATTGGGCTATTCTAAATTGTTTTTTTTTTAATTTTCAAAATATTTTTTACTTTCTTTGAAAATATAACGAACTTTTTCTGAATATTTGATTTTTTTTAGTTCTAAATAGAAACAAAATTTTAATTTTTTTTTTGAATAGATTTTATTAATGAGGTCGTGTAAAAATAACACCTTCACATTGGTAACTAAAATAAAATGTTAATGCAAAACAGACCCACTAACGATATGTGGATAAATTCTAATTAGAAACCAAATTAAATAAGCATACAAATAAATTTTTGAAGTGTTAATTTAATATCTCAAAGAATCGGTATATTGGACTATTTACTTTTTCGGTCAGTGTAGATTAGAATTGGCTAAAAGCAATGGAGAAAACACGTTACACGATTTGCCCGTAAACTGACAATATTTCATTAAATTCGACGTCAATTCTAATTATATATCATGGCGATACGGCAATTGACGGAGGCTTGGCCCGTTCATCCAAATTATGGCCCAAAAATAAAACGAAATTAATTGCAATGACTGTTACACACACACACACACACACACACACAAACACAGCCACACTCACACACAAACATAGGTAAATTATTACGTATACGTAACGTATATATTACGTATACGTATACAGGCATAAAAGAAGTGTGACCAATAACTTTCACTGTAGCGGACACATCATAAATCCACACACACACACAGACAACCACAAGTCAGGGGAGAGAGAGAGAGTGAGAGAGAGAGGGAGATAGCTAACGCTTAGTGACAACAATTGTGTATTGTGTGTGTTGTTTTTTTTTTTTGGCATTTATAAGCTTTGTGTGCCCTGTGCCTTCATTAGCCATTAATGCGAGTTGGCCAATAAAAAGGTGTGACAATTGTCATGGCCAAAAAGGAAAAACGAGCAACAACTGCGAAAAATGGGCGCGTAATTTATATACGTAATGAAGGCAATTTGTGGTTAAAGTTTGCGCAGTTTTTTCCCTGTTTTTTGTTGTTGGTTATGCTTTTGGCCAGGTGCCAAGTGCAAAGCTTTGCGAGTGCGTTTACAGCTCATTAAATGCACATTTAAATGGTATTGCTGCCAGCAATTGCTGCTGTTACCATTGCTGTTGTAAATCGATTGCAACCGCAATGGCATTTGCATTGGCATTGAGTCGGAAAACGTATTTTCTTTTTACACTTTATAGCATCTGTTGTTGCTTGTCGAAAGCTTTCGAGCATTTCTCCCTATGAGTTTCATGCGGCTTGCAAATCAATTGCAACTCTCACTTTTGGTCATTTGCCTTTTTAAGTACAGTGATTAAAAACAGAGGTGGAGAACTATCGATAGCACTATCGACACTATCGATGGTTGGGCGCTATCGAGCTACCATCGATAGCTGCCACCCACTTTCGATAGTTCCCGAAGTACTATCGATAGTTTAAAAATTGCTAAAAATTACGTTTTTAACCCCTTTTTCCTCATTTTCATACAAAAAGTGGCATGTTAGCAATTTTCCAAAATCATAAAAAATAATAGATTTTTGAAAATGTATTTTTAAAGTCACTCTTAGAATTGTTTGAAGAATTATTTTGCATCAAAACAAAGTTGAAAAAGTAGATGTTTACAAAAATTCAAAATTTTCAATGGGTACTTAATGGGTTAAGGAAAGTTTTGCAAATACATATATATAAAAAGCTATTATTTTCTTATGGAAAGTCAAAAAATTAAGTTTTTTTCAGTGTGTAAAGTGTTTCTTGACAAACTGTATGTATTTTTTGTGTTCGGGACTATCGTCGACTATCGATAACGCTATAGTCGACTATCGTCGACTATCGATGGCTTTGAAAATACTATCGTCGGCTATCGATGGCGCCGACTATCGATAGTTCTCCACCTCCAATTAAAAGTACAGTGAACAGTCGCTATAATGCACATCAAATATACCATTGTAAATGAAAAGAAAAATAAAAAGCTGTTCTTTTAAAAAATAGACAGTTGTTACTTTGGATTTTGTGCTCTACTTTTAAAAATGTTTTATTTATTTAAAAAAATCAATTGATTTTGAGTGCATAATGAACTAAAAGATTAAGATTTAAGATTTTGTTATTTTTTTCTCTACGATTTTTAAAAGTTGCTTAAAAATCGAAATAATTGCTTTGTCTTGAAAGCATAATTAAAATTAGATGCATTTTTAGAATCAAACTAAGCATTATTATTTCCAACTGTTTGGGTTGATTAAAGACATTAAAATCCTTTAAGTGATATATATTTTAATATCCCTCAGTTATAAAAAAGAATTTCACATGGAAATGGCGTTCGCTTTTTATTAAGAAAACTCAGCTTTGAGTTCGCATTTCCTCAGTTTTAATTTTTGTTTCCTGTGATTATTCTTGGCTTTTATTTTTATTTTTGTTTTATTTATTTTCTTTTGTGGTAATCGCAAATAAAGCTCTGATGAAAATGAAAATGAAGCTGAAAGCGAAGTACGAATATCTATCGCAGCTGGATGGACACGATATGAGACTTTATGTGGCGGACAATTGAAATGCTGGAAAACTTATCTCGCATACACACACACACACACACACACACAGACATAGACACATGCACAGAGAGAGAGAGAGAGAGAGAGTTTTGTGGCAGCAACTGAGCCTGAGGCATTGTTGAAAGCTTGGCTAAAGGAAAAATCCAATTAAGTACTCAACCCACGACTTGGAAATTAAGGACCAAATGCAACATTTGTGTGAGCAAGTTTCTCAATTGTTTTTCAACTGCGATTTTCCTCAGCGAGAGTGCACTCGGAAAAATTCACAACGATTCGTTTAAAAGCATAAAAAAGTTCTTAAGGGGGTATTCTAGTGTAGAGGAAACAAAATATATTATTACCATTAATTTTTTTATCATTTGTTTATAGATGTTATTATTACATAAAAAAAATAATCAGAAAAAAAAAAATTAAAATTGACAAAGTTATGAGCAGTCAAAGTGGGGGGTCAAAAAAAAGAGGGTGTCCTGGCGTGCATGATTCCAACCCTCCTTGTGATCTGAAACATAAAAAACAGACGGATTATTAATTATTATAGATGCCGCTATCGTTAACAATTAGATAAGTTAAAAAAAATTCTTTTTTTAAGGCGTCAGTTTGAAAAAAAAGTTTTTTTTTGATATTTTTTTAACAGTTCTGAATTTTTTAAAAATACTAAATGAGAAGTTATAGTTTTGAGCAAGGTTCACGCGATGAAGAGATGTATAAAGAAGATTCTCTCCAAGTTTGAAGTAAATCGGTTCATTAGAACTCGAGATATTCTCGAAAAAAGTAGTTTCGAGAAAAACGCGTTCACTAAAACGGCTATAACTCATGAAATAATAGGAATTTTGAAAAATCCTTTTAATGGCATATTCTTGAATGTCTAACGTTTAGAAATATGAAAAAAAAATTTTCGATTTTTTCAAAATTCTACATTAGAATACCCCCTTCAATTAATTCCGTTTTGTTCCAGATTTTTTTAAGAATTAAGAATTTGTTTTTAATTTTCTTAAACATTTAAAATAAGAGAAAAACTCCTAAATCAAGGAAAATATAGATTCAATTAAGATTGTTTCGTTCTTGAATTAAGTGTTTTAAGATTTTATTTAGAGCATACAAGTTAATTAAAGGTGAACTAAACGGTCTTAAACAAATTCTAAAGCTTCCTGACCTATCCGAAGGCTCTTGATATAACGAACGCTCTCAAATTTAAAATTTCGTACTAGAATCCAAAATTAAAAACTTTTGACACCGGAAATTCTCAAGTCAAGTCTTAATGCACTGGATTTTTCTTTCAGTGTGTTTGAGTGTGTGTGGTTGGAATTGTTAGTGGCAGCACATAAAAAGCCATGGGCCATATAAACAGTGACAACAATGTATGCCGCCAGCAACCTGAGCTCTCCTCCTCCCCTCCGTCCACTCTTTCACTATTCCCCCCTTTGACGCTTTCCCATATGGGACAAGGACATGCATTTTTGATCTGAACCCAATGATGCTGAAAGTGCTTTTGCTTTTGCTCCTGTTTCATTCTAGTTGCCAACTATTTGTGATAATTATTTACATATTTTTACCAGAGTTCCGCAACCGCACTTGCCAGCATTGTTTGGCCCGTTTTCCAACACTGCACACAATGTCCACTTCAAAAATGTCTAAGAAAATTGTCACAAGTGAATTGAAAGTCCTCCACTTGAATGCTACTCGAAGGAAGGAATGCTGAGACTTTTGGTCTGCTTTTTATTTTATTATTTTAAATAGCAGTTTCTGGAGTGTCTTGAGTTTGGCCAGCTGGTCGGAATTTTCTTACCTGCCACTTTAACTGCAATGTGAAATTGTTTCTTTCTCTGGCAGAGCTCGCAAAAGTTTCTGTAGCTGTTTCAAATAGTTTTACATTGCTTAGAAAAATAAAGAGACCCTGAACTTGAGCAGAAAACAAGACAAGGATAAGGATTTTCTATAATGATCAGAACCAAAAATCATATGACGCATAGGATACGAAAATAAAATGCAGGACACATTTGCTTCAGAAATAAAAGTTCGAACAAATTCATTCAGAGAAATCGAAAATTCGAGATTCTGGTATAAAACCAATGTTAAAACTTGTCGAAAGTTTAGTGATCAATTTCTTAAGTTTATTTAATTTAATTTAACATTTAATTTTTATTTAACAATTATACTCGGAATACATATTTAAATAAAACAATGCATGATCAAATCAAGGATTTTAAGCTTGAGCTTTAGAATGACAAAATAAATCAAAAACATGTATTTTAAACATAAGTTATTGTCTCGAATGTTAAGCCACAGAAAGTCATTAAATGCAATCAGAGCTGCTGACTGCATGTAAAACGTAAAAGAATTAAAATTTGTGGCTAGCTGAATTGTCCTTAAGTCCTTTAGTTCCTTAGTCGTGCAATCCTTCTGTCCATTTGCCAACCGCAGCTGTTTGTGTAGAATAAGCAATCATATTTCATGGCCTGACATATTTATCTAAAGAAAAGCCCGAGCTGAGTATTTTTCCAGGTGCGATCTAAGACTTGGATTGTCAGGCAGTTGCCTCGTTGATTGGCCACGAATGCAATAATATTTTATGCAATTGATTTCAATTGGGTCACGGCAATAACAGCACAAGAACTAACCTTAGTATGCAATTATTATTTCAAATAAACAACAATTTTAGCAGGCATATTTATGTACACTAATTAAAAGAAAAACCCTCTTATTTAACATACCTTAATATTGGAAACTACTGTTTATTCTGTCTCTCTCATATTTAATTATAATAATATTACATATTTTTGTATAACACGAAAGCTAAAATTTAAATTTCATAAAGAATGCAGCATAAATATGGAAGACATTCAAGCAAACATTTTTTTGGTCTGTTGAGCAAAGAAGAGGCGAAACACCGGTAAATGTGTGTGTTTCTCTCAGTGTGCTTGCACATGAGTAGGTTTTTTTATGTAAATTATTTATACATATCTATATGTATGTCAGCTGTAATGCATGTTGAGCAGACAGGCACCTGACTTTGGGGTATTTTCTAGTGCCGCATACTAAACTAGACAAGACTTACATACGTATACTTAATATAACATTTTATCTATGAAACTTGTACAATGTACATCTAACTATAGTTTATGTATGAATATATGTATCTGCTGCTGTGTTTGCTTTAATTTGCTGGCTATCTTTAAAAGTTGTTTAACAGTTTTTCATAAAACTTTAAGCTGCATTTTAATGAATTGTTTAACATGATGTTCATGCAAAGATTGCGCTGAAAAACATAATAAATTCAGTATTAAAGGCAAAAAGTTGAGCATACTCAAAATGAGGAAGAAAGAGGAATCAGGAAAGCATTCTTGTAAACTATCGTAAGAATTATATGTATAGACAGATAGTTAAATTTTAAGTGCTTAGGTACTTAAAAAATTGAGTACAAAATCAGATAATTTACAACCCTGTTGTTGTAAGCTTGCAACTCGTGCAACGGAAAGAGGCAGCTATAAAAATATAATTTTACTGTGCACTAAAAAGCTAGAGAGTTCCCAAGACAAAAAGATACTACTTAAAAAAGTGATGAATAAGTTGGAAAAGTTTTGGAACAAAGAAGCAAATCTTTTTAAACCGGTCACGCAATTAAAGTACAGGTTATTTTAAAATCAATCTATATATATTTTATATTTTTTGGACCAAAAAAATTGAGCATAGGATATCTGACTGTCGATATAGATACAGATCTTTAAAAGAATTAGCAAAAATATACCTTTAAATTTTCTCTCGCAAAAACAAGTGAATTTTATAGACCCAAACACTGTAAGCAATATCCAAGTACTTCAAAATAGAGGTGGAGAACTATCGATAGCACTATCGACACTATCGATGGTTAAGCGCTATAGAGCTACTATCGATAGCAGCCACCCACTTTCGATAGTTCCCGGAAAACTATCGATAGTTTAAAAATTGCTAAAAATTACTTTTTCCTCATTTTCATACAAAAAGTGGTTAGCAATTTTTCAAAATCACAAAAAATACTAGTGAAGAAATTTTTGAAAATTTCTTTTAACAGTCACTCTTAGAATTGCTTGAAGAATTTTTTTGCATCAAAACAAAGTTGAAAAAGTAGATGTTGACCTTTCCCAATACATATGAAAGCTATTATTTTCTTATGTCAAAAAATTAAGTGTTTTTCAGTGTCTAAAGTGTTTCTTGACAAACTGTATGTATTTATTGTGTCCGGGACTATCGTCGACTATCGATAGCACTTTCATCGACTATCGTCGACTATCGATGGTTTTGAAAATACTATCGTCGGCTATCGATGGCACCGACTATCGATAGTTCTCCACCTCTACTTCAAAATGCTTTAAAAACTTACCATTCAGGAATTTTGCTTTTAAAGTATTTTACAAAAAAAAACACTGCTCAAAATGTTGTCTGCAGCCAACTATTGTGTGTATTATACCCTCTTTTCCGGAACTCAGGGTATTATGAGCAACGTTTCTGCCATGAATTTTGACAAAAAGCTTTCTACAGCAGCACATAAAATAATTTCATCTGATATCATCGTGGAGAAGTAATAGCCAAAGTAATGGCCATTTAGCTCAACTTTTAGCCATCATTTTCGGTCTGCAATTTTAATTGTGTTTGCCACAAGTGCAAACAGCCCAATGCTTTAGTGCCATGCTCCATGTTCAGTCCCAAAAATATATTTGCGAAATCATTTCAATTAACACTCTGCACTTTTCTACACTAAGCCAAATCCTATTACCGAGCAAATACCCTGCGCTCCCAATTTCCCAATCACGCTCCCTCCTGCCCTCCTCTCTCTCATTTCCTCGTACGAACATGCAAGTCCGCATACATTTTTAATTCAATTTCTACACACAAACACAGAGCACGAATTTGTTGTTGAATGTTCAGTCACTTCTGGGATCAAAGCCGAAATAAAATTCGGCAAAAATATACAAAAAAAAAGTTGGGAACATAAACTTCTCTGCTCGACTACGAGATACTCTGAGCCAGCTCAGAGCACTCAATAAAAATAAATTGCCAAAGCACTCCGTTACGTTTGGGTAAGTGGCGCCAGACGCACAATATCAAAATGCATGAATTTGAAGCTCGCGCTGACGGCGACTTTTTAGCTGGCTTTTCTTTTAGATGTTGTGTTAGTGCTCCTTTATAAAAAAAAAATTATATCAAAGTTATCAGAGTACAGTACCAGTAGATTTACTATCAGGTGTGCTGCGAAAATCACTTCCACTTGAATTTCACTTCAATTTTATTTCACTGTGACACAGTGAACTCGGCTGAAAATCGTTGAGGGAAACGAAATAATGTCACATTTTTTGTCCGAATTTTAGAATTTAAAGTTGTCGAGTAACTTTTATGTATATAAATTAAATTATGTTAACTAAAAAAAAAAAACTAAAAACCCATTATTCTGCAATGATAAACTTAAAAAAGTTGCTAAACAAACCCTTGGCAAATTTAATATGAGAAGGCGCCAACCCTAGCAGCCTAAGTAGTTCGAAAAGGTTGGTGAACATGCTAAAGAAATTAAATCACTCCAAGTTCTGTGGCACTGTGAAAGTTTTCGAGCGGAATTTTTTTTCTCTGAATTCGATTTCCCCTGTGATTTCCTTAGCACACCTGTATATTTTTTTTAATAACGAATTTGAAAGTCGAATATGCAGTGATGGAAAATATAATATAAGTGATCAATATTTTTTTTGATATTTTCAAATTTTCCTTTAAGGATATTCTTTTTTTTTTTAAGTTTTATAATTTTGCTCCATGTAACAATACAAAATAAATTTCAATTCATGCGCTTGGAAAAAATAGAAACAATTGATAAAAAACAAATCTTTTTATGATTCAGTCTTTGATAAAAAAAAGTAAAAGAATGTGAGCTTTATTATTTTGTTATTTGACTACAATTTCATACATAATCGACGACCAAAAAAGTTTAACAAATTGACTAAAATTTAAGGAAAACCATCTCTGCTCGAAGATACTTATGTAATATTAGTTATCACAAATTTCGAGCTTACACACTCTCTTAGAGATTACTAATGCTGCAGGGTATTGTAGGTCAACCACTTGAAAGTGTTCGATGCGAAGTGGGCGTGGCAAATGTCCAAGTGCCAGTTTCAGTGCGAATTCAGTGAGTGCTCGTAACTAAATATGCATGTAAATTGCCTGGCCCTGAACCAAAGCACAAGTTGAGTAACTTTAGGAACATCCTCTTCCCCCCCCCCCCCCCCCCCCTTTCGTTCTTAACCCGTTCGGAACATCTCTTCTCGCCTAAGAAGAAGAAGAAGCAGCACATGTAAAATGCATTAAAATAGTTGCACTGCTGTTATGTGCACTCAGTCATGTTGTGGCATTTGCTGTTGTTGTTGTTGCTTTTGTTGTTATGGCATGTGTGTGAATTTTAGCCTTAATTTCATTGGCGTTCGCTTGTCAATTAAGCGCATCAAGGACAACATGCCACGCCCCCTCCTCGCACGCCTTCGCCCGCCCTTTTCGGTGGCAAGTGCATTTTAGAATTCGCGCTTTATTGCGCCGAAAGCTGCCGCTGCCAGACATCAATTGACCCCTTGCTTCCCTTCAACCCGCCCCGCTCCTCTGCCATTTGCCATTTGCCATTTGTTTTTCGGCAAACTTCTCTGCCTCCCCCCGAGATTTGATTGGCAATTTTATTTTAGTTCATCGCGTTTGCCTTTGGCCTTTCTCTTTCATCATGGCAAAAATCAATAGACGTTATCTCTAAAAAAAAAAAACCAAAAAAAAAAGCCAAAAAACTCATTAAAACGTCTGCAAAGCAGAAGAACAACAATAACAATGGTATATGTTCAGTTAGCTAAAGCAATACTTGAACAAACAAGTCAAGAACAACATAATAAGTGTCAGAGCATCGTCATCATTAACAGCATCAACATCATTGCTGTCAACATCATTATTACTATTTTCATTTTATTCACATCATGTGATAAAAGTATCATTATTCTCATCAATTGTTTCTCAATCAAATGCAATTTGGAAAAATAGGTAAGGCTCCGACTGTGATGATGTCGTGATGATGTAGATACCCTGTATAAAATTTAAAATAAATATAAAATATTGCAGTTCAATAACTCGACCTAAGTCAAGGCATTATTATATATATATCATCCCCAAAATAGGTTCTAAAAGTGACAAATACCCTTTAAAAATTGATACAACTATTGAAGGACGACATATTGCTGTTTAGTTCACCACAAGTAAATGTAACCTACTTTTCAATTAGCACATCATCATCTATAGTTTCATTACAATAAACTGCTGGACTAAAAGATACCCTATTTAAAGTCTTCAAATTTGAATAAACATCATAAACATCATTAACTTCATCAGATACCCTGTAACAAGTAACAAGTGTTAATTAAGATAGATTTCAAATCTGTAGATGTTGTAATATAGTAGATCATAATAGTCGACGGCATTTTAAAAGAATGCTCATAATTTAGTAAATGATATAAGAACCAACTATCTAGAACCAACTACAAGGTATCCTCTAGTCGAGCACTTTCTACTAACACATTCGCACTTGCTTATTGACAAAATGTTCAATTACGCTGTGCTGAATTAAATAGAAAAGGGCGCAGCCAAAGTCAGTTGGCAAATTATGCACTATGAAAATGGAAACTGCACGCAATCCGTCAGAACCGCAATCAGAGCCACACATTCCAGCAAGAAACCGTTAGCACTTACAATGAGTCAGCTAATGAAATGAATCACCAAACTTTGTCTGAAAAAAGTTCAAGTTTTCTTAAATATTTGCTAATGGTGTTAGTCAAACTTATTTTATAGGGTATTTCGGGAAAAAAAATTATAATAAAAATATTGAAATTTTTTCAAGGTTAGCCTAAAGTACAAAAGCACTTTCCATTCGCATTTACTTCGCATCTCTTTCTTAAAAACATTCCATTTGGAATAATAAAATTGATTTTCTCATATTATTTTACGGCTTTATTTAAAATTTGAGTAAAGAATCATAAGCTTTTAGCATATTATTAAGTCTTGAATTAATCTTAAATTGGTTTATTCATAAGCTTTGCAATTTATTTGTAAAAACTTTTAATGGCCTCAAAAATTAAGGAAATTAAAATCCATTGAGGAAATAAAAAGGTTTTTCTTTGTATACTTACAATGATCGGATTAAGTATTTTGACAAAACTAAAGCTAAATCTTCGCGTTATTTGTACTAACTTTATGTTAAGTTCGGCATCAATGGAAAGGTCATTCAAATTCCGTTTGAATGATACAAAACTTTCCTTAACCCATTAAGTACCCATTGAAATTTTTGAACTTTTGTAAAAGTCAACTGTTTTGACTTTTTTCCTAGATTTTTTACAAAAAATATTTTGATGCAAAAAAATTTCAAAAATCTCTTTGCTAGTATTATTTATAATTTTTTGAAAATTGTTTGAATTTTTTTTTTTATCAAAAAATTTTTTGTTTGAGACCGAAGAAAAAAGTTGAAAGAGCAGATGTTTACAAAAATTCGAAATTTTCAATGGGAACTTAATGGGTTAAGGAAAGTTTTTGCATCATGTAAAGAAAAAAAAGTAAGAAATTTTTTTTTGTAGTGTGTAAAGTATTTCCTGACAAACTGTATGTATGTTTTGTGTTCGGGACTATCGTCGACTATCGTCGACTGTCGATGGTTTTGAAATTACTATCGTCGGCTATCGATGGCGCCGACTATCGATAGTTATTCACCTCTAATTGAAATTATAAGTAATTTTGAGAGTTTTAAGAAAATGTTTCATATAAGAATCATATACTCAGATTACGATTATTTTTTAGAGGACCATTTTTGAAATACTGTCTAAATAATTTTGAAATATCAATCTTAATATTGTGATATTTAAATGTATTGCAGGAACTGGTCGCCATATCGCCGGAGCGTCGCAATTGGCGTGGCATTTTCATAGCACTGCTGGTAATCGCCGCCGTCTTCAGCTTGATAATATTTTCCATATTTCTGCTATCGCCCGAGGACGAGGGACTCCGAATCCGAGGACGACGAATGCTGCCCAGCGATATTCTGAGCAAAAGCTTGCAATGGAAGCCGTTTAACGGCACCTGGAGCAGTGGTAAGAGTCACATATAATTTTATTTTAATTTTGTTTATAATGAGCTTTGATATTGCAGATCGCGAATTAGTTTATCGTGATCCATCGGGCGGCCTATCAATACTCAATATGGTCGACTCTACAACGCGTATTCTTATGACGAATTCCACATTTGTGAGTAGCTTCAAAAGAATTTCCAATATTTTGGAAAGTTTCTTAACCTCTTTTTCTTTCTCTTTCCCTTTTCCTCTGTTCTTTTTTAGCGCCAACTGAACGCCGAATCTTTTTTAGTGGCGCCGGATCAGAAATATGTTTTGCTGCAGTCGGACAGCAGTGCGGAGGGCTCGAGGTAAGAAATAGTCGCTGATTTGGATTCATTTTAAGCTCTATATGTATGCAGAATATTAATGTTAAATTTACACAACCTGCGGATTAAATGGCAACCACTCAGAATTAATATAGTCAAAAAAGCCTAAAACATTTGACATCATTGAGAAAATTCTTAAAGAGCACCGATAATGTTGGTTTTCAGTATGTATAAAGATAATAAGCAGTAGTTAAATTATGACTGTCAAAAGACAATAACTCACCATTAAAATGGTAAAAAAGAGCCTAAAATATTTGATGGATGTAACAAAAAAATTCTTATAAAACTTGATATGCAAATGAATGAAAAATTCCCAAGTCAAGTATTCGGCTGGAGAAAATTCAGTATCAGATTGATTTGTCTTGAATTAATTTAATCATCAACTTAAGTTAGGCTGTTAATTAACATTGCAGTTTATTTCTTAAACAATTTTATTGGCTTCGAAAATTAACGAAAATAAAAGGCATTAAAGAAAAAAGTTTTGTATTAATTAAACCAATTTAAATAAGTTTTCAAATATAAAAAAACCCCATTATTTTTGTTAAAAAAAACAAATTTAGCTTGTGATTTGTATACCAAAGCTAAGAATAACATTAAGCTGGATTAATAGTGATAAATTTTGTTTACGCTTTAAGTTAAATTATAAAACCAATTTCTCTCGGCTTAAGAAAATTCTATAATAGATTATCGAACTTTTTACATGGATTGTGTTTGATTTTATTCCCAGATATTGAAAATATTTTTCGAAAGCGGTGTAAAAAATTTTGTACTTGAAAAAATTATTTCGAAATTAGATATGACCAAACTTTTGATATGGTTTGAGTTTGAATTTAACCCAGAAGTTTTTTTTTTTTTTGTGTATTATTTGGACTTTCAGACACCATGTGTATGAGGTGCAAACGGCCAACACATTTCCCCTGGGACCAACGGAGAATATTGCCGAAGCGCCGCGTCTGCAACACGTCGTGTGGGCGCCCATCAATCCTCCTCCTTCTCCCTCCAATGCAGCGTCCGCAACAACATCAACAACGATGGCGCCGTTGCCCAGCGGCAGCATTATCCTCAACAGTCTGGCCGGAGCGGCGGCGGGGGGAGCGGGCAAAGCGACGCCGACGATCAGCGGCACGGCGAGCGGAACCGGAAACGGAAGTGGCCAGATCAATGGCGGCAATGGCGCCTCAAAGTCCATCTACAACCTCAATCAGGCGATCGCCTTTGTGCATCACAACGACATCTATTACAAGCCCAAGGTGCAGGGCGAACTCGTCTGTCGCATCACGCAGACGGGCGTGGCGGGAGTATTTTACAATGGCGTCCCCGATTGGACGTACGCGAATGTCCCGGAGCTGGAGAGTCTGGGGAACAGCATCGTCTTCTCGCCGGACAGCCACTTTCTGGCATTCCTCAGCTTCAACGACAGCGAGGTCAATGAGTACAAGTGAGTATCAAATGGAGGTGGATCTTTCATACTCCGAAACTCGAAAAATCAACAACTCGGTTCATTCATTTTTAGTTTCCCTTACAACTCAAGCAATTATTATTATTGTTGAGTAAAAAAATAAAACTCATTGATTACATATGTAATATTTTTGCTTAACTTGTTTAAACCAAGGTGTATTTATTATTAAGGTGACGTCGTCTCTTTTGAGGGGGCAAATATTCGACAGTATGCCTGCAAACGTTGTCGAAGTAGGTTGTGTATCGCATGTTTTTTTTCTGTCTTCTTTACGAATAAAAAGAACAAGCTAATTATTATTGAAATCGGCCATTATTTTATTAACTGTTTGTAATTCCTCATTAGATCTAAGAATGTCTACAAAATATTGTGTGCTCTGCCGTAAGAGAACTTCGGAAAGGAATGCTTTAGTACAACGGGACGAAAGCAGAAGAGAGCTCTGGTCAAGAATTAAGAATTTAAACCAAAAACTAAAAACCCAAAAACAAAAGCAACGCTTGATTGGAAATAAGAAATTTTTGAAAATATTACTATAATTATTTAAATATACATACATATATTAACAAATATGAATTTTTAATTAATTTTATTCATTTTATTTTATTTCATTTAATTTAATTTTATTTACATTTAATTTATTTAATTTGTTTTTTATTCAATTTCTTGCTAATATTGTTTTTGTTTGAATTAAAATAATATAAATTATTTTGAATTATTTCGTTTTATTTATTTTAAGTAAGCATTTGCTTTTCTGTCAGTTCTCTCTGAGAGCGGAGCAAGCGAGGTGAAAAAAATTTGTCCCCTCACCACCAGTGTTGCCAGAGTCGCTTTTTTCCCGTCAAATCTGGCTGTTTTCAAAGGCAATTTGCTACCTCAGTAAAAGAATTATATGTGACAAACTATCTTTGCTTCTATTTGCGTTTCAGGTAAAGATACTCAATTTGTGAGAATACAGTTTGTTTTAGTAATATTTTGTTATGTCTAATCAACTATGATTTCCCCATTATCTGCATATTCGGTTTACCGTTAACTCAAAACGTTAGCGAGCCTTTGACATTTGGTTATAAAGAATTATATGTGACATTTACATTTAGCTCACTGCTTTTGCTCGATAGTTGGTTTTTAAAGGATGAAGTGCAAGAATTTTGTTTTATATTTAAAAGTTAACATTCATATATGTTAAAAAATGCATTATTTTACTTTTTGCCTGTTAGAGTGTGCAAAATGCCTCGTTGAACTAGCATTTTAGAGCATGAACAAGGATTGATCCTTGGAATGCTTGAAATCGGTTCCGAAAACATTGAAATTGATAGGAGACTCAATCGTCATAAAAATACAATGATTAATTTCCTTAAAAATCCAAGTGGATATGGAACAACACCACGCAATGGACGGACAACCGATATTGGCACCCGATGCAAACGACAAATCCACCGATTTGCAGCCGTGGATTCAATGAGAAGGGGACAGATTATGGCTCAATTGGGAGTCAATGTGGCAAGGAGTAGAATTATAAAAATAATCCATGAAAATCCATATCCTAAATATACTCTTTGGTTCCTAAACCTAAGCTTTATCTTCGCCAAATTAGGGCGCGCATGGAGCTCGCACACAGATACCAATTCCGGGAAAAGAAATGGCATAATACTATTTTCAGTGACGAAAAAAAGTTTAATCTGGGCGGTCCTGATCATTGTGAGAAATATAGGCGAGATATGCGACTGGATCGATGCACCTGTTAAAAGCGTGGTCAAGGTGGTTGGCGGCAAACGGTATAGGGCATGTTTGCGATATGAGAAAGAGTCCAATGTATTTTATATTCACCAAAAGGAATGCCGAAATGGAAGAGAAGTTATTGGACGGGGAGTTGGCGGAGATTAGTGGTCAGTTTTTCGGCGATGCCTGGACCTTTCAGTAGGATATTGTTCCAATACCCTGTGAAAATCTGAGTTCCAAGTTTTTTAATGAACAATTATACCAGTTTTAAAGTGAACAGCAATGGGTCCGGACCCCAATCCGATTGAGGATCTGTGAAATAAACCATCCGCTATAGTGTTTAAAAATTGCCGGCAGTTTAAGACAGAAAAAGAGCTAAAATTGGCAAAAGAACAAGAGTGGGCAAAAATTTACCCATCCCACTTAAAATCATTAGTTAATTCCATGCCATTCCGTCGAAGTTCAGTTACAATGAATAATGTAACGTCTATTAATTATTAATTTTACTAAATAATATCAAATTTAATAAATTTAAGTTAATTATACCATTAATTTGCGCAAAATATGAAAAATCACATATAATTATTTATAATGAAGTAAAAATTCACATTAAGTTTTTTCTGTATTGAAATAAGATTTCGGAAACTTTTTTTCTTATTTTAGTTTTATATTACTATAAGCAATAAAACTGCATACCACAAATTTTTTAACTTGCTCTTGTGCATTTCTAATTCATCAAAAATATGTGTCACATATAATTCTTTTACTGAGGTAGAAAAATTTGCAAACTGCGGGCAGCGGGTATTCTGGCTTTTTTTTTTTGAAATGGCTTTTTTTCAGATTTTTTTGGTAAATGCCCAAATATAGGGCAAATTAAAAGGCAATACAAAAAATTCACTTCGTAAAATGGCAAAATAATGACAGCACTACAAAAATATGGATGAAAGTCAATTTCTATAAGGATTTTGTGAGCAACCATACTTTTGCAGGTTGCCATTGATATGTTATCGTTGCTTTGGTCCAACGCCGAAGTGGAGCGCATATTTAGCAAAGTCAATCTTGTAAAGTCAAAACTGCGAGAAAAAAAAAACTACACTTGAGAATATTGAGAAATTGGATTAATTGTTTGCTACTTAAAATAAAAATAATTTATTTTGTTATGAATTTACTGATATGGCTTGCACAGACTCGAAAAGTGCTGCAACATAAGCTTCCCAATAAATTCCTGCGGATGATAGAAACGGGATTATCAGAAGATAATGAAAATCAGGAGAATGAGGAAAACATTGATGAAATTATTTACATCTTATGAATAAAAGATCAGCAGATGCTCAAATGGTTCAGTTTCCTTTTAGGCAACCTGATTTTGCGCTCTCACTCTTCTGCTCTCAGGAGAAAATACTGGAATTAATGAATTATAAAACTAGCTTTTTTTATGGATTTTTTCATTAATTTTTCAGCTTTTTTTCATCGTTCCTCCCGTCAAAAACAGCTATTTTTTTCAAACAAAAGTTGGCAACACTGCTCACCACATCGGACCAAGGTGTATTTACTAATAATAGTAAATACACCTTGCATCGGACAACGTAACCTTAATAGTAAATTCACCTCAAACCATAGGAAACAAAATAAACATTTATCAGGTGTGCTACGGAAATCATAGGGGAAATCGAATTCAGAGAAAAAAAATTCCGATCGAAAACTTTCACAGTGCCACAGAACTTCGAGTGATTTAATTTCTTTAGCATGTTCACCAACCTTTTCGAACTACTTAGGCGGCTAGGGTTGGCGCCTTTTCATATTAAATTTGCGAAGGGTTTTTTTAGCAACTTTTTTAAGTTTAACATTGCAGAATAATTGTTTTTTATTTTATTATTTTTTTAATTAATATATTTTAATTTATTTATGTAATGATTGATTGTGTATAGCTTAAAACAATTAAAAAGTAATAGGCGTGACAAACAATAGAAGAGACTCGACAACTCTAAATTCTAAAATTCGGACAAAAAATGTGACATTATTCTCATGGCATCGAACGCCAGCGGATTGAGCACTGATTTCGTTTCCCTCAAAGATTTTCAGCCGAGTTCACTGTGTCACAGTCATGATGAAATTGTAACAAGGTGATCGGGGCGACGATTGTCAGTACAAAAGCGCACGTCGTAGTAAGCGGTTGTGTAAAATTTTGTCAAAAAGAGACAAATATGGATAAATGCAACAGGAACACTAAAAGAAGCCGATAATAGAATTTGTGAAAATCATTTCAATGAAAAAATTCTAAAATATATATTTATATTTACCTTAGTAAGCTTCATTGAACCTCCTGTTAGAGGGTATCTGCTAGTCGAGCTAGCTACCTTATGAGTACTTGTTATACCCTGCAGATACACAAAATTATTGTTAATTTTGAGTTATGCTTTACAACTCCACCAATTATAATTGTCATTGAGTAAAGTAAAACTCATGATTATTCCATAAATCTCATGATTATTCCAACAATAATATTTTTGCTCAAAAACAATTGTCATTTTGATATTTTGAGACGAATTTCTGAATTAAAAAAGAAAAAATCGAATCACATACTCATATATAAGATATCTGTAGACTGAATTGAATACCCTGCTAGAGGGTATCTGCTAGTCGAGCTAGCTAACAGACAAGCACTTTCTACCCCAACAGATACACATGGATGGACGATGACATCAAGTACCCGGCGGTGCTGAGCCAACGCTACCCAAAGGCTGGAGCCCGTAATCCCAATGTGACGGTGAATGTGGTGAACTTGTCGGTGACGAAGTACATGTTTCCCACCCAGATCAAGTTGCCCGCGGAACTGGGCAATGGCAGCTATGTGGGCGGATTAACCTGGGCATCGCCCATCGATCTGTCGGTGACGGTGACGAATCGGGATCAGACCAAGGCGACGACGGTGATTTGTCGAGCACCACATTTTCACTGTCAGGTGGTGCACACGGAGGTGACCATCAATGATGGTTGGGTGCTGCCCGCTGAGCGTCCGATTTTCTCGGCACGCATTGCCGCCCAATTAAAGGGAGCGGTAATGCGGCAGTACCAAGAAAATGACGGTGGTACCGCTGGAAGCGGTACCAATGATAATCAGGCGAATGTAACAAATGGACAAACCACATATGAAATATCCAATGGTGGCTATCTATTGAAACGTCTGCCGGTGCGAGACGGTGAACATGGACACTACCGTCATGTGGTTTTCATCTCATCGCTGGATCGTCGACCCGTACCGCTGACAATGGGTCGCTTCGAAGTGACCGAAATTTTGGGTTGGGATGAGCCGCATGAAATTGTTTATTTTATGGCTGCTCCTGAGAAGCGACCGGGCGAACGGCACCTCTACAAGATCAGCCTTAAACTAAACGTCACCGAATCGAATCGCACCTACATCACATCGACACAACCCACGTGTCTCACCTGCGACAATACGGACTCCACCTATCGCCTCCATCGATCGCGGACTACGAATGCCGCCGATTGGCAACGCGGTGAGCGTTGGGAAGACATCGTTGCTCGCTTGGAGCCGGATGATTGCATCTACGATATACCCAAGAATTGTTTATATAATCGTGTGCAATTCAGTCGCGATTACAGTTACTATGTTCAGGAATGTTTGGGTCCCGAGGCACCCAGTGTCTATCTGGTGGAGACTTCTACTAATGACAAGATCTTTGTCCTCAATGCTGGAGACGTACTGCGTCATCGTCTCTCCCAGCTGGCGATACCACAGATGCGCACGTTCAGCGTCGAGATCCGACACGGATTCCATGCCCAGGTGAGGCTCTTCCTGCCACCTGGGATGCGTGAGGAGGAGGAGGTCGCGTTTCCACTGGTGCTCCATGTGTAAGTACACTCTGAAAAATTCAGAGCAATTTCTTTTAAAAAATTTCCTATATCAAGAAATATACTACTCGGTCATAGTATATTACAATAAATAAGATCCTGATCAAAAAAATTCTTGAATCAAGAATTTTCAGAATCTTTGAACTTTTGATGGAAATTCTGGAGATAATCACGAACGTACTCAACCTTTCTCTCAGTTTAGCAGTTGCATTCAGCTTACATTATATTTTCGGTTCCCTGAATAAAGAGTTACTTCCATTGCTTACAGCGACGCCTCGCCAGGATCTCAGCTGGTCACGGAGCGCTTCCAGGTCGATTGGAATTGGTATCTGTGCAGCCAGCGCAGTTTTATTGTGGCCCAGATCGATGGACGCGGCAGTGGCTTTCAGGGAGAACTGCTTCGCACCCAAGTCCATGGCAAACTGGGCACCGTCGAGGTCGAGGATCAGCTGGGTGTCCTCACGTAAGTCCGAGCTCATCTTGTAGAGACTTTCAATGGCATTCCATTATGTTGATCTTTGCAGCTATTTGCGGGACAATCTCAAGTTCATTGATCCCCTGCGCATCTGCGCCTTCGGTTGGGGCTACGGCGGATATGCATCGGCGATGATGCTCATCGATGACTCCCAACAGGTTCTCCAATGCGCCGTCGCCCTCAATCCCATTGTCAGCTTTGGCTATCATTGTGAGTATCAAAGACCTCCGATTCACGGGTCAGCTTGAAGAAAGAATTTGAAATTTACCTGAAAAGAACCTTATCTTAAATCTTAAAATACACATATTTTTTTAAATCTAATTTTCAGTTTTTTTTGAGATTTCTCATCACAAAATTATAATATGTATTTACTACTATATGCAATTAAAATTTTTTTTTATTTACATACATTTTTTTGGCATACCTTAGCATTTATAAAACAAAATATTTTTTAAATTTTATTTCAGTTTTATTAAGATTTCAAAATACAAATTTTAAAATATTTTCAAAAATATTTATAACATTTTCAATATAAATACATCGAATTTTTATTTTAATTTATTATTATTTATAAAAATAACCTTACCTTACATTAGCTTTTATTATAACACTATTAATAAAATATTGTTTAGCTTTTTTATTATATCTTTCAGTTTTGTTTTCTGAATACAAATTTTAGTATATTTACTGCTATATTTCTTTACTTTTATACCCTGGGCGGGTATTTAATTTACATTATTGGTTAATTTAAATTTTTGCTTCTTTCACCTTCTTCGTCTTTTTAAAATAAAATAAAATATTTTAATTATATTTATTTCTACGTTTATTTAGGCATTGAAACTTAGATGGCAGCCTTCAACTTTAATTTCATTTAAATTCATGTACAACAAAAATTTAGATATCAAAGTGCTGGCAACACTGGTTTAAAATCTTCAATAAATGTCAGTTGGTGGAGCTGCAACAACATCTTTGGAGTATCGACACTTTCGATTGTATCGAAATCCTCGCTAGCTATAAGCATCGATGTTTTTGCAGCTCTAACAGTCAGCGATGATTTTCATGTAAAACTAACCTTATTTATCACTTAAAATAAAAGATACGGAGAAATTCTTGAAACTTATTTATTAAATTTAGTTAAAGAAAAACTAGTAGATTAGTAGATAGTTAAATTAATTAAAGATAAAAAAAAATAATTTAACTAATTATTTTAACTTATCGCGAAATCCAGAGCATTTAGGAATTACTCTAATATAGTTTTAAAAACAAATCAGTTTTCAAGGAGTTGCCACACTGTAATAAGTAGAAATTCGATAAATGGTTTTTTTGTCGATATGCAAGTGTCGTTAAATTTGACTCTTGAATTAAAAAAGTGTTTAATGGACAACAAAACGTTTATTAAATTAAATTAAAAATGAAAATTATAAAATAATTGTAATTTAAATAAACAAATTTTGTAAATGCACTTTTCAGATTCCTTCTTCACGGAGCGCTATATCCCGCTGAAAGGCGACTATTTGCGAGCGCTGCAGGAGGCGGATCTGACCATGAAGGCGGGCAACATCAAGGGTCGCAATCTGATGTTGATGCACGGCACGGCGGACACTTTGGTGCATCAGGAGCATACGTTGATGCTGGTACGGGCTTTGGTCGATCAGCAGGTGAAATTCCGTCATCAGGTGTATCCGGATGAGGATCATGACATTACCCGATCACTGAGTCATGTGTATAAGACAATGGAATGGTATTTCGATGAGTGCTTCGGCCCCGTCGATGATAACGAGTGGGACCCCACAGGTTTATTTGTGTTTAAACAATAATTAAGACCCCCCTACGATCCTTATGACGAGGATCCGTTGGCCAATCAGCTCATCGATATTGATGCCGATCCCGGTGATCGACACAACAATCAATCATCCGCCACAACAACAACAACAACGGCACTCTCAGCACTCGATGAGCTGGACAACAGCCTCCAGGCACTCGACCTCATGACCTCATCGGCAATGACACTAAGCAAAGTCTCCAACAAGCTATGCAACTACAGCAGCAAGCGAAAGCTTCAGCAGACGGAGACAACACTGGCCAAAAAGATGCGCATCCTTCAGCACTAGTATGTGTGAGTGTATCAGTGAATGTGTGTGTGTGTGTGTGTGTGCGTGAGTGTGTGTGTGCGTGAGTGTGTGATTGAAAGTATTTTTGCCTGAAAGATTAAAAGATATTTTCGTTTTAATCATTTTACACATTTGTTACTTGCATGAAATAGTCAAAGATTTTTTAGTTGTCAACATTATAAATACACTTGCAGAGGCTTTTATTATTTTACATATATTATATATAGTCAGGTTCGTAATTTTTTATTAAAATTAATAAATGTATAATTATTTATAAATTATAAAATTTATATTTAGTTATTTATTTTTTTTGATAAACTTAAAAACATGCATCTTATTTTATAATTCAAAGAAAGAACCTTTTCTTGGATTTATGTAAGTTTTATTATTTAAATAAATTAGAAAACAAAAACTTTTGTTTGTCAAAACAGTTATTTGATATACTGTGCTTCGGAACCAGTCAAATCGATCAAAAATCCACCCTTAGCATGAAAAACTTTGTTTTACACATTTTAGCACATTTGATTAAAATCAGACTACTATTTGCCATAAGAACGATCGTTCATAAATTCACTATTAGTATGAAAAACTTCTTTGTATTTGTTTTAAGATATCTAAACAAATCGCACAAATTGTTTGTATAATATCGCCTCAAATATTCTAAGCTAATTTCATTTAAATCAGACTACTTTATTATAGAGCTGCCACAGGAACGATCGGTCGAGAATTTTGTAGTTTCTTGAAATATCTCAATGAATCTCAATATTTATAGTATATAGGAACTACTTACTATATTTGTTCAAAATTCAATACCGGACTCTGCAAAGGTATTAAGTCTTCGGTGTGCCGAAAAAAAAGCTTTCTATATTTTTTTTGATATTTACATACCTATTTATGTTTTATTTTTTTTTTTGTATATATTTATGTTTTTTGGATTTCTAAGCGTGTGTTTGTGAGAGATAGAGAGAGTGAGAAAGTGAGAGAGAGTGAGAAAGTGAGAGTTGTGCGTTCTATAGGCCAGCAAAGCGAAAGTTTATAGCGCAAAGCAAAAGCAAGGTGATTCATTTATGCGACTGATTATTAACATATTGTGTATTACATAATAAACAAACAAATTAAGACAAAATGATAAACAAATTGTCCAAAAAAAAAAACAATTTGGCGCCGCTGCATGTCATGAAGGACCGAGAGAAAATTGGATTCGTAGGGGAAATACAAACATATTTATAGATATGCTAATTATTAGCACTCGACAAAACTTTAAACTAGAACATTAAAGTTATTCGAAGAAGAAGAAGAATTATACTCATAAAGATATAATTATATTGATTATATTTGATTTATGCCTCATAATTGTTATAAAAAGTAATCTAATTTATGTATGTATGTGTTCTGTGTTATAGATTTGTTTAGGTCCATAACTATAATGCTATTACAAGAATATAGTGCTTATGTACACATAAATATATATATACTACATACATACATATATATTTGACTGAACATTATTTTTTGTATATATTAATAAATAAATTTTAAACAGCAACGTAAAACGAAGCACACTTAATTCATTTATGTCCAACTCCAACAAACATGAATATGTTTTAAATAGAACGCTAGAAACATTTTGTGTGTTGCGAAGAAAAAAAACCAAAAAAGAATGAACCAAAAAAAATAAAAACAAAAAATTAAGAAAAAGTGAAATGTTTTGTTCATTACACAAAAAAAACTATAAACCGAAAAGCAGAATAATCATTTCAAAAATGTATAAATAATTTGATGGTCGAGCGTGAACGACTTTAAAAATGCCCTGTGCTCAGTAAAGAGAACCTTCCAATTGATATAACTGAAAATCAATCTGGCAACAGGGCATTGCAAAGTCACCAAATTCTAAAACTCACAACAATGTTGGGCCAAACTCAAATGAAATGGATGAATGTGCCACTCAAAACAGCCAAAGAGGAAATTACAAAATTAAGAACCACATTAAAATTAAACTTGGAAGAGTCTAACCAGGACACCAGCCACTAAATAAACCTAGCAGTGTCCCAAAAATATAATACAACTATGCATATAGCTAATAATTGTTGTGGCCTGAGACAAAAAAAAAATAAAATAAAAAGAAATATGAGATCGGTATGTGTGCTATAGAGAAAAGCCTCTTAATAAAAGAGCAAACTTTTTTTTTAGATTTTTTTACCATTAACTTTAATTAACTACATACATACACACATAACATACATACATACATGCATACATAAATAGGTGTTAAATGTTGCGTCAATAAGCCCCTCGAAGTGGCGAAATTTTATTGTAGAGTAACTGTGCGGCTGGTTTGGAAATTCCAGAAAACAATAAGTAACTCTTAAAAAACAAGAAAACCAAGAAAAAAAATAATAGTCAAGCTTTAAATGTTTTACTCAAGAAATGGAGGACATTTTGGGAGCAGTTAAACGAGAAAGTTAATTAAAATCCTAACTAAATGCATAAGATATAAAAAAAACACAAACTTGAAAGCAACTCTGAATATGTACTTATTGTTGAGTATGCAGCTCGTAATAAATGTTAATCTTAAAAAATATAAACAAATTTAAAATAAAACGAATGCATAGAAAAACGAAATACATATTTATAAATGTTTAAAACAAAAATCTATTTAAAAAAAAAAACCTAAATATATATAAAAAGTATATATATTCTAAATGTAACAGAACAACTAATGTCGATATGTATGTATTCAAGTTATATTCATATACATACATATACATAAGAACATGTAATGCATTATTTCATCAGAGATAAATATAGCAAGCATTATTTAGGTACGATACGTATTTTATGTATTTTCAACTGGAACAGACAAACATAGAGAGAAAAAAAAAGTATAGAGATGATGCTAATGAGCAAACTAATTTTCCACAAAGTACAAACTACCGAAATTTAGTTGCGACTTTAACTAAACACAAGTAATCCCAAAAAGACCAAAAATAACATCTGGAAACTTTTTATTTTGTCATTTTGCAATGACACCCCCAACGAAGTTATTTGGTTTCAAGACACTAGACACTTTTAAATAAACAGCAAACAATAAATAAAAAGAAACACCAAATTTCGAAACCCGATTCAGACATGCAGACATACAAACATATGTGCTTACATTGTTTTTCGGAAATTTAATATGAATACCAAGAATTGAAAACACAAAAGACGAACAACAAAAAACAACAACAGCTTACAATTTAAGAAGATCGAAACAATAAATAAACAAGAAATTTTTGTGTGTATGCAAAATAACTGATAAACTGCGTTTGAATTTTACTGAGCTAAGTTTACACAAGAGTAAGTTTATACAAAAAATGTATAGGTAGTTTAGGGCAATTGAAAACTCAATACCAATATAAT